>VWND01000031.1:0-335635 GCA_009599575.1 Blumeriella jaapii
ATATTATTTTTTGCATATTTAATTGTATGATTTATTTTATTAAAATCTTAATAAACCCTAACCTTCTTTTAAATTTATACGTTCTTATTTAATTTTTTTTATTAATTTTATTTATTTTATTTTGTTATAATAAAAACGCTGTCTTTTATATAATCTAATATATTATATCTTTAAGTTCATTTATCTATTACAAATTATTTCTTTCTAATTTATAAAATATTTCATTTTTATTTTATTTCATTTTTTAATTATATATTCATTTTCGAATAATTTATACGCTTCTTATTATTTATTTTGTAATATATTTTATTTAAATATTATTATTTTGATATTATGGAACGCTTTTTTTGCATATTTTATTATTATATATATTTTATTTATAATTTTTTTTTCTCTTAAATTATCAACGCTATCTTCTTCTGCCTATTTTTTAATATAATTTTTTATTTTTATTTTTTATTTTTTTATTTTTTTTCTTTCAATTAACAATTTTAATTTTATTTATTTAGTTTTTTTTTTGATTTATTTTTCTTATATATTATTTTCCTTATAATATATAAGCTTTTATTTATTTATTTAATAATATTCTTTTCTATTTAATTTAATAATTATTTAATACTAAGTTTTTCTTTTATACGCTATCTTTTGATTATTATAATTAATACTTTTTTATAACTTGTACGCTCCTTTTTGCTTGTTTTATAATATATTATATTTATTTATAGAAACAAATCAATTTATACATTTTTTATTACTTGTTTTATTATATTTTTTTAGGACATTTATTTATATATTAATTTTTTTAGTAGATACGCTCCCTATGGTTTTTTTTATTTTTTATTTTATTTATTTTATTTCTGTTTTATATTTGTTTAATTTATTTTTTTTTTTTTTATTTTATTTTCAGTTTACTTTTGTTTTGTTTCCATTTTACTTTTATTTTTACTTTTATTTTTATTTCTATTTTATTTTTATTTTCATTTCTTCTTTATTTTTTTTATTTCTATTTTATTCATATATTATTCTTTTATAATATATACGATTTTCGTAGCTTATTTTATTATTTATTTTATTTCTATTTTAATTTTTGTTTTAATTTATTACAATATAAACGATTTCTATTGCTTATATTATTATATAATTTTTAATTCAATTATATTTTTATTTTTTTACAATACAAACGCTTTACTTTTATTATATTTCTATTTTAATTTTTATTTTTACTTTTATTTTACTTTATTTTACTTTTATTTTACTTTTTTATTTTACTTTTATTTAACTTTTATTTTACTTTTATTTTACTTTTATTTTACTTTTATTTTACTTTTATTTTACTTTTATTTTATTTCTATTCTAATTCTTTACAGCTTATACGATTTCTATTACTTATTATATTATATAATTTTTGATTTAATTTATATATTACTTTTTTTATAATGCAAATGTTTTACTATTATTTTACTTTTATTTTACTTTTATATTACTTTTATTTTATTTTTATTTCAATTTTATTTTACTTGTATTTTATTTCTATTTTTTTTTTTTATTCTTTACAATTTAAACAATTTTTATTGCTTATTTTATTATACAATTTTTGATTTATTTATATATTACTTTCTTATAATACAAACGCTTTAATTCTTTTTAGTTTTTGATTAACTTTTATTTTACTTTTGGTTATTTTTATTTCACTTCTATCTTACTTTTACTTTAGTTTACTTTTACTTTTTACTTTTATTTCTATTTTATTTCTATTTTATTTCTATTTTTATTTCTATTTTATTTCTATTTCTATTTATTTCTATTTTATTTCTATTTTATTTCTATTTTATTTCTATTTTATTTCTATTTTATTTCTATTTTATTTCTATTTTATTTCTATTTTATTTCTATTTTATTTCTATTTTATTTCTATTTTATTTCTATTTTATTTCTTTTTATTTCTATTTTATTTCTATTTTATTTCTATTTTATTTCTATTTTATTTCTATTTTATTTCTATTTTATTTCTATTTTACTTCTATTTTATTTCTATTTTATTTCTATTTTATTTCTATTTTATTTCTATTTTATTTCTATTTTATTTTTATTTTATTTTTTATTTTATAATAAACGCTATCCGTTGCAAATCTTTTAATAAATCTTTTTATTATAATTTATACGCTATTTTCTGCTGGTTTTATTATGTATATTTTATTTTAATATGTTTTCATATCTTTTGCTTTTTTTTTATTTTTGAAATTTTTTTTTTTATTTTTTTATTTATTTATAAATAAAAAATTTATAGTTTGAACGCCACCCCCCGTTTTTCTTTTAATTTAAATTAAACTTTATTTATTTATATTATTATTTCTTATAATATATACGCTATATCCAGTTTTAAATTATTATATACTTTAAATTTTTAATTTATATTCTTTTTTTTATGAATTTTAAGCTGATTTTTTTTGTCTTTTTTATTTTTTTTTTTTTTTTTTTTCGATTTTTTTATATTATTGTTTTTAAATTTTAGGCTATTTTTTTGTCTTTTGTATTATAAATGTATTTCTTTAGATTTTTATTTTTAATTTTTTATAATTTATATTATATTATATATTAATTTTCTTTTATAATATTATTTATACCTTTTTCTGATATATATTTATTTATATATTTATTTATTATAAATTAAACGCCACCTTGTTTTTTTTTGTAATATAAGTTTTTTTTTTTCTATTTATATTTATCTTCCTTTTATTTTATACGCTATTTATTTATTTATTTATTAAATATGATAAATATTTAATTTATATATTATTTAATTTTATATTATTATTTAATTTATATATTATTTAATTTATATATTATTTAATTTATATATTATTATTTAATTTATATATTATGTAATTATAATTTATACGCTATTTTTGCCTATTTTATTATAATATTATATTTTGATTTATATATTATTTCCTTAGAACTTATAAGTCTTTTTTTTTCTTATTTAATTATATATTTAAAAAATTAATTTTTTTTCCGAAATATAAGTTTTACTTTTTATTTATTTTATTATATATATTTAATTTTTATAATTTTTAAAATTTCTTTTACTTTTTCTATTATATAATTTTTGTCTTTTTGTTTTACTTATTTATATTATAAATCTTTATAATTTAAATACCACCTTCTGTTTATTATAATTTAAATCATTTTTCTAATAATATTTTTTCTTATAATATATACACCATCTGCTTTTATTTTAATATAAGTTTTAATTTTTAATTATATTATTTTTCATAACTTAAACGCTACCGCTTTGTTTTTTTTTATTAAAAAAATCTTTTTTATTTAAATATTAATTTTTAAAAATATATATCTTATTTTATACTAATTATTTTATTTTTTTAATATTTTAATTTTTTTTTTTTAATATTTTATACTATTTTTTTTTATATATTTATATAAATAAAGGTTTTTTTTTTTATTACGCTATCCGCTGTTTTTTAATCAACTAGTTTTTTTTTTTTCATAACTAAAGTTTTTTTAAAATTAATTTATTAAATATTTTATTTTATAATTATTTTTATAATAATTCTCGTATTTTATACGCTATTTAATTTAGAGTTTTTTTTTTTTTTTTAAATATTTCATTTTTACAAAATTTTTATTACTTAAATTTATTTTACCGTTATTTTTTTTATTTTGCTTATTTTATACTTTTATTCTTATTTTAAAATTATTTTTTATAATATATTAAATTTCGTAAAAATATTTATTCTTCTGCAATTTAGTCGTTAATTTTTATTTTGCTCATTTTAGTTAATACCTTTTTTCACTTATTATATATGATTTTTTTCCCTGCCGGTTACTCGGTATTTTCCTTTTTTTTTTTTTTTTTTTTTTTTTAATTATTTTCAATTATACGATATATAAATTATTTATTTATCTTTTTCTTTATATTTTTTTTTTATAATATTATTAATATTTGTAATATATAATTGTAATATTTTTTGCTATTTAGGCCTTTTCTACTTTTTTGTTTATTTTATAATATATTTTATTTTTTTACAAATCATACGATTTTTTTGCTTTGCTTTTTTTTTTTAAATATTAATTGTATAAATCATATATTATTTAAACTGATTATTTTGATGTTTTCTGTTTTAAATTTTTTTTATTTTTTATTTTATTTATATAAAATAATTTTTAACTTTTTTTTATTAACCGTTATTCGCATTTTTTACTTATTGAATCAAAAATTACGGTTTTTTAAAAAATATACGATCTTGTTACTTTGCTTATTATATATATATTTCAATTTTATGAATTTTATTTTATTAAATTTTTATTTTTATTCATTTTTTTAATTTAATTTTTTTTATTAAATTTTCATTTAATAAATTTTATTTAGGCGTATTTTTTTTTCAACTTTTTTAAAAAAACATTTTGTTTATTTAAATAATATTTTAATTTTTTGCGATTTAACCATTTGTTACATTTTGCAAATATTATAATAAATTATATATTTTTAATAAATTAATATTTATAAAATTACGATTTTGTTATTTTCCATATTTTATTATATATTTTTTATTATAAACTATACGTTATTTAAGTTTATTTAAGCGTAATTTTTCTTTTACTTTTTTAAAATATATTTTGTTTAAACAGTTTATATATTACTTTTTATTATATAATTTTTTTAATACTTTTGTTTGATTTTTTTAATAAATTTTCCTTTTTATAAAATACTCGGGTTTATTACCTTTTCCTTTTTTTTTTCAAATTTTTTTTATAAATTATAAGTAGTTTAAGTTTCTTAAGCGTAATTTCTTTCTTTTTTGCTTTTTTAAAATATATTTTATTTATATAAATTTTATTTTACTTTTTTTTTTATTGAAATTTTTTATTTTTTGGAATATTTTATAGAAAATTATATTTTTTTAAATTATACGCTATTTAAATCTTTTAATTCTTTTTTTTTTTTTTTTCGTTTTTATAATACATTTTTTTTTATAAAATATATATTTTGCTTTTTGTTATTTAGTTTTTTTTTTACATTTTTACTTATTTTATAAAAAATTTTATTATTTATAAATTATACAATTTGTTAGCTTTGCTTATTTTAATATATATATTTAATTTTATAAATTTTATTTTATATTATTTAAAGCTATTATATCGGAATATTTTGTTTATGCTTATTTTATAAATTATTTTATTTTTATATATTATACGCTATCCTCTGTGGCTAAACTATTGTTTTATTCTTTTATTTATTATATAATATATTTTTTTTTTAATTATATATCTAATTTATAAATTTTCTTCTATCAAATATTACGCCATTTTCCTGTTTTTGTAAATTATCGATTAATAAATTTATAAAATATAAAATATTCTTGTTTTATATACTATCAATTACTAATTGATTTTAGGAAATGAAATATAATTTTTACAATTTATATATTGTTTTTTTTAAAATAATATGAATTTTGCGAATTTTATTTAATTTTGAAAATTGTATAAATTGAATTGCTTTTTTTATCGCTACTTTTAATAATTTTTATTTATATAATTTCCATTTGCTCAATATAAAATTAAAAAATTTATTAAATAATCTTTAGTACTAAAACATGTATATATTCAATTTTATCGATACGTTAATTAAATAATTTTAAAAGATTTTATTAATATATTTTTTTTTTTTGTAGAAACAAAATCGAAATTTTGAAAAAAATCGAAAATTTTGAAAAAAAAAATCGAAAATTTTGAAAAAAGTTCGAAAAAAATTTAAAAAAAAAAAAAATTTGAAAATAAAAAAAAAGTGAAGAATAATGTGTAATACCCTTTTTAATTCCCTCCTCTTTACAACATTATTAGCTTACAAGCTCGCCCGCAAGCTTATAAGGTTCTTATTCTTTTGATTATAGCTTATTATCATAAGCTCACCAACTAAGCTAACGGGCAGTTGGTGTGGTTTGGTTGCAAAAAATACAATGAAATCTAACTATAACTTTTTACTTTCAAATCAAACTTCACGTTACGATTAATATTATAATAAAAATTAAAAAATCTGTTAGTTATAATTTTGTTATTATAATAATATATATATAAACTTTAATAAATTTTCAATAATTATAATTTTTTTTGGGCGTTTTCAAGTTTAATCGAAAATTTCCAATATGTTTCAAATTTTGTAGCCGAAAAATATAATAATTTTTTTTTATATTTTTTTTTTTTAATAATTATTTAATATAATTATATTAATTACCCTCGATAATAAATTATAATTAGAAATAAAAACTAATATTATTATATATCTTATAAAAATTATATTTAAAAATTTAATTATTTCAATAATATATATAAATTTAAATTAAATTAAATTATTATAAAAAAGCAAAAAGTAATTGTTTTCGTTTTCGAATTTAATTTACAATTTCTTATATGTATTTATAGTATATATCAGATATTATAAAATATATAAATTTTTCAATTTATTTATTATTTTACATTTTTAAATAAAAAAAGTATTTTTTTTTTTTTAAAAAAATATTAAATAGATTAATATATTATTTTCATTATATATCCTATATTATATTAATAAGTTTTTTTCTCTATTTTATTTACTATTTTATTTACTACTATTTCATATTGTTTTATATTATATTTCTTATATATCCGATATTATATTAATATATTTTTCTTTATTTTATTTAGTATTTCAAATTTCTATATAAAAGTCTTTTTAAAAAAAAATTTTTTAAAAAGATTTATATATATTAATTTATATTTTCACATTAATATTTACCTTGAAATTCATATATTAATAAATATTAAAAAAATTATAATAACTACTTTTGTTATTCTAATCATATACTTAACTTCGAGTTTTATTTATATTATTATATAAAAAAGTATGAAAATTTTTTAATTGCGTTTTCGAATTTACTTCGTAGTTTTTAATATAATTTTGTATTATATCGCCGATAATAAATATATTAATATTTTTTTCTCATATTTGTTAATTTAATCTTAATATGTATAATTTTTTTTAAATAATTATTAAATATATTTGTAGTTATGGCCCCTTATTTTTAAACCAAACTTACTGTAAAAATGAATTTTATAATAAAAATAAGAAAATTTGATAATTAAATTAATTTAATAATTTCACAAACCCAGCTTTAATTTAAATTATTATAAAAATAATTATTTATTATTATAAAAGTAATTATAAATTGTTTTGTTTTTTTTTTGCGTTTTCAAATTTATTAAATATATTTTTTTTTTTTTTTTTTTTATTATATAGCCAAAAGATCCAATAATATATTTATATTATTAATATTATATTGTATTTTAATAAGGGAAATTTGAAGTAATTAATTGCATTGTTATATTAATATGTAAAAGCTTAATTTTTTATTTGTATTTTTATGTAAAAAGTTAAAAACAATATTAATATTTGCGTTTTTCAAATGTAATTAATAATTTCAAATATATTTACGTTTATATTTATATTTAGATTTAAGTTTCTATTTCTATTCATATTTCTATTTTATATTTATATTTATATTTATATTTATATTTCTATTTCTATTTCTATTTATATTTCTATTTATATTTCTATTTATATTTCTATTTATATTTCTATTTATATTTCTATTTATATTTCTATTTATATTTCTATTTATATTTCTATTTATATTTCTATTTATATTTCTATTTCTATTTCTATTTATATTTTTTAATTATATTTCTATTTATATTTCTATTTATATTTATATTTATATTTATATTTCTATTTCTATTTAATTATTTTTATATCGAATGTTTTAATAAGTTTCAGACAGATAAAATATTAATAATTTAATTTGTAAAGAAAATAGAAATTTAATCTAATATTTCTATTTCTATTTCTATTTCTATTTCTATTTCTATTTCTATTTCTATTTCTATTTCTATTTCTATTTCTATTTCTATTTCTATTTCTATTTCTATTTCTATTTCTATTTATATTTATATTTCTATTTAAATTTCTATTTTTATTTCTATTTCTATTTTTATTTCTATTTCTATTTCTATTTCTATTTAATTCTTTTATATCAAATGTTTTAATAAATTTCAGACAGATAAAATATTAATAATTTAATTTGTAAAGAAAATAAAAATTTAATCTAAGATATTTTATTTGTTAAGTCAATAAATATATATTTAAGACTTAAAATAGATTCAGTATCTAATTCCGTAATATAAACCTGTTTAGTAAAACTTTTTATAAAACTATTTATATTCGAAATAGATTTATTATCAAATAGATTTTGATAATAATCGGAATTTTGGTTTTTAGGCCATAATTCATTTCGTTTAAATAATAAACTTATTATTTGATAAACAAAATTTATTAATACACATTTATTTTCAAATTCGAAAGATTGACGTAATCGATAATAAATAACAGTAGGTAATAAACAAATAAAAACAAACAACTATTTTCGTATAAATAAAAACTATTTCGAATAAATTCTTTTTTTATATTTTGTGAAAATAAATCAAGATTCGCAAATTTAATACAATCGCGAGTACAATGATTATTAGTATTTTGCGTATAAATAAAATAACAATACGTGCAAAAATTATTATTTTCAAAACTTTGCGATAAAACCCAAATTAAATCATTTCTTGCGTTTTTTTCGACTTTTTTTTGTAATTGTATTAATAATTTGCGCTTGTTTTTCGTAAATATTATTACGATTTATACAAAGATCGCAATTTGCACTAGTTTTAGAACATTGATCTAAAATAGTATTATTTAAATATAAAGAAATTAATCGTTTACGACAGACTATTTCGCGTAAATAACTTTTAATTAATCTTTTATTTAACGAATCGTTTTCGATTTCTTTTTTAAAACCTGAATTATAAAAAAACATCGATATAGCTTCGTTTTTATCGCGGCCGGCCCGACTAGAATCTTGTAAAAAACCGTTAAATTCGAAAGCTAATTTATAATAAATAGTAGCACGTATATTAGAATAATCAAAGCCTTTTTGCAAACCGCTAGTACAAACTAAAATATTATAAAAAGTTGTATAATCGGTAGTAAAACTTTTTAAAACCGATTCCTTTTCATTTTTTGATAATTCAGACGTATATTTCGCGCAATCTAAAAATTCAGATAATTTATCGACAAGCGCAATTGTAGGACAAAATATTATTATTTTATCTAAATATGATTTAAAATTCGATTTTAATTTAAAAACAATATTCTTCGATTTTTCTTTAATTTTATTTTGCATACTTTTAGATTTAAAACTTGAAGCTCGATATGATATATTATTACGTAAACAATCGGCCCGTATTTTAGCAAAAGTTTGTAAATTTAATTTATTAATTAATTGATTTTCTTGATTTACGGATAATGTACCAGTTTAAAAAATATTGTTTTGAATTTTTAAATTAAGAATTTTTTTTAAATTGATATATTATAAAAAACGATAATTAGCCGCAGTTATTAGCAAATGACACTCGTCTAATATAATTCTATCAATTTTTCCTTTATTAATTTTATTTATTAATAAATTAATAAATATATCGTTTTTCAAAGTTTTAATAGAAATAAGAGTTATAGTTTTAAATTTAAGATTATCTTCGTAATTATTAACAGGAATTCCAAATTCATTTGCACGTTTAAATAAATCGCTTTTTAAACCAATTAACGGTACGATAATAATAGTAATTTTGGCGTTAGATAAAGCAGCGCATAATAAATAAATCAATGATTTACCATTATTAGTAGGTAATATTCCTAATATATAAGGCACTTTTAATAAAATACTTTTTAATAAAGTTTCTTGTTCAGGAATAATAAAATCGATTTCAGAATTATTTAAAAATTCGCGTAATAATAATAATAACGTATTATTTCCGATAGGCATAGTAGATAAATAATTCAAATTTGTAAGCTTAATTTTTTTATTAATTGAATTATATTCGAAAGACGCTTGTTTATTATGTTTTTTAGCTTTTGAATTATTATTTAATAAAGGCTTTTGATAACGTAATGCAAAAGTCAAAGATTCAGTCTTGTTTTTATTAATTCTAATTTTATTAATAATATCGAGATTATTTAAAAATGAATTATTAATAATTTTCTTTATTATTTAAGCCGAAAAAATCAAAATCAAAATAACGAAGGCAAAATTGTAAATACTTTGATTGCAAATCGCTTCGCGTATTTTCGAAAGTATTCGAATTACGGCCATAATTTAATTCTTCAGTTATTAACGAATGATTCATTTGATTCGCTTGAAGCTTATTATTCGTAAAACTATTATTAGAATTAATTAATGTAATAGAATTGATATTAAGATTTTCTTTTATAAAATATTTAATAATAGCTATAATAATTTGACGATATTTTTGAATAGTTAAAGGTTGACCAATTTTTACTAAACAAAATGATTTTAAATAATTAGAAATATCGGCCGATTTTAAAAATCTTTTGTTTGTATAAAAAAAAATAAGCACTAACTTTTTTATATTGATTATTATTCGCCGAAATACTAATATTTAATATTCTAATAAATGGTTTTTACTAAAACCATATAATATAATACTAAAGTACTAACTTTTAAAGGAATATATTTTATATTCGAAGCTAGCTTTTCACTAGAATATTGCGATTTAAATTTATTAATATTTATAATAAATAAACTACTTCTAATATCAAGAAATAATTTTCTTTTATCTTTACGCGAATTACAATTTCTAAGTGAAGTAAGTTCGGTTCCTCGAATGGGTAAATCACAATCTAAATAAAAATCAATCAAAAATAACTTTTTTAAATTGAAATTTAATTTTAAATAAGCTTTAATTGCTTGGGGTTTAATTTGTAATTTTTGATTCGAAAAATTATAAAAACGAGCTCGTAATTCTGACGATTTAATAACTTTATTAAATAACCATTTATCGTTTGCTTTTTTATTAGGATGTAAATCTTTAAAAGATAAAAAAGGCGTCGTATTATTACGATCTTCGTATTTTGCAAAATCATCTAACGTAATATGATTATATTCGCTTTTTGAAATATTAAAAATAAGATCGTTTTTTAATATTTGCTCGGTTTTTAAAATTAATTCTTTAAATACAAATCGCAAATTGTCAATACTTAAAACAACGTTTTTATAATTAATTGTATTTTCAGTCAAACTATGAATTGTAACATTGCTATTGCTTGAAAGATTTTTATTTACAATAAAACAAAACGATCGGTGTAATAGCAATTCGCTTAATGCAGTATTCGAATTATTTTTAAAAAAATTATTTATTAATTTAGTTAAAAATATTATTTAAATTACTTTGAGAATTACAAATAAGAATATTTATAGCTTTTATTTAAAAATATTAATTGCGAGCAATATATAAATTTAGAATAATAGCCAGATAAATCTAAAGTATCTCGTAAAGTAAAATTAGATCTTAAACTTTTAATTGCAAAATAAGCGTTAATAGGATTTTCGAATATATTTAAATCTTGTTTTTGAATTAAAATTTCAAAAATAATATTACTTAATAATTTTTGAAATTCGATTAACAAAGGATTACGATCAGTTTCAGAATTTTTATATTTTTTTAAAAATGAAATATAAGAATTTTGCTTTGTATTTACGTTTGATAATCTTCCAAAAGACCAAGAATTATTCGAAGTATTGCTATTATTACTAATATTACTTGAATTGCTATTATCCGATAATATAGATTTATTGCTTATAGAATTATCGAATTCAATTTCAGAATTATCACTCGATAAATCGTCGATTAAAATTCGATTATTATAAGCTTTATTTATATTTCGATTAATAGTTTTTGTGAAATCTTTCGATGAAACTTTAATTTTTGGATCGTTTATATAATCAATCGCTTGTAATAATAAATCGTTAATTTTTTCTTTTAGTTTTGTATCGATTTTAAAAATCGGTTTACTAGTTTTATATAATTTTAAATTATAATTACGAAAGAAAAAAGTAATAAAATTATTAAAAAAAGCAAAATAATCGACGCGAGATTTCGATGTAAGTAATATTTTAAATTTTTTATTACTTATTTTATTAGGCTCAAAACTATTTAAAATATTTAAATGACTTTTATTTATCCAAGTAATTTTATCTAAACTTAAATAAAGAATTTCTTGAATATTATCGATTATAAATTTAATCAATTCGTCGTTTTTATCTTGATTATATAATTCATATAAATCGTATAATTTTTGCGGCTTATAATTTTGAATAAATTCAGCATATCGAGTTTTTGCTTGAAAATTGGTTAAATTATCGCTAAGATTTATTTTAGACGAATTTAAATTTTCGTAGAATAAAGATTCTTTCAAATTTAATTTTTCGATTAATAAATTTTGAGCTATTAACAAATCAGATGGTAAATCTTCTGAAATCTTATTAGAATGAATATTATCTTCGATTTCGTTTACTGAATTATCAATTTGTTTAACTTCGAAATACCATTTATTTCTTTCAAGTGATTGAGTAGTTACAATTGAATAATATTTACTAATATCATTTGCAATAATAATTTCGATTTCATTTGTATGAATTTTTTTAATATGTTTTTTGATATTTATACGATTTGCTAGAATTAAAGAACAAAAATCGCATTTAAAATTGTTTTGCGATATTTCGAGTTTTGGAAAAGGTTTTAAATCGAATTCTAATGAAAAAAGTCGTATTAATTTTAAACTGTTTTTCAAAGATTCGATTTTTTAACGATTGATAAATAATTAAGCTTTGTTTAATTAATTTATTTCGATCGTTTTTTGAAATTGAATGGAAATGGTTTTTACGTATATGTTGTTCAAATCCAGTAATAGATGAATTACAAAACAAACAAAGCAATAATTCAAAATTTATATAATAAGATAAAAATTGAAAATCAGATAAATCTTGAAACGCTTGTTTAGGATTTAAATCGTTAGTAGTACGAAAGTTACTAAAATAATGAATATTAGCGCTGTTTATCAAAGGGATGGAAGATACTTGAATGTTTGATATATCGAATTTTTTTTAAAAAAAATCGTATAATCGAAGAAATTCGAAGAAAATAAGAATAAGTTTTTTTAGGGGTTTTTTTTTGAAGTTTTTGAAGTTTTTGAAGTTTTTGAAGTTTTGGGAGAGTTTGGGAGTTTTGGAAGTTTTGGTAGTTTTGGTAGTTTTGGGGGTTTTGGAGGTTTTGGAGGTTTTGGTGGTTTTGGGGGTTTTGGGGGGGGGTTTTGGGAGTTTTGATAATTTGGGTGGTGTGTGTGGTTTTGAAAAATTTTCAAAACTTTAATTAAAGTTTTCGCGTAGCCTATAGCAACGATAATTTTAATTAAATAAATTATTCGAAAACTTTAATTAAATAAATTATTCGAAAACTTTAATTAATTAAATTATTCGAAAACTTTAATTAATTAAATTAAATTACAAAAAAGACACTTACAGCAGAGGGCAGACTGATACACCGACTCATACTTATTCACCATATATACAAGACCCCGTGGGACAATTCACGGGCCGGAGCCATAGAATTTGCATGCAACTAGGTTTTATAAGTAGAGTGGCGGAGCATTAAGGCAGAACGCCTGGCAACCCTTTTCTCGTGGCTTTACGGGTTCTTAATAGGGTAACGAAGGAATTGAACCTACAGAAACCATCAACCATTATACTATAGGTGCTTTAGGACTTTTGTCCCGAAAGCATACGAACGACTAGGTTATATAAAGTATATAATTTTTTAAAGTTTATTTTGTGCGTGTGTGGGATTAGGCGAATGTGGGTTTAAGCGAAAGTTAAATTTTGCGACCGTGCACGATTTTCTGAACGTTTGCATTGCGATTAATAATAAATCGAATTGTATAAAATAAAGAAATTAAATAAGTTTTAATATTAATAACCTAAATATAAAAAGAATTATACGATTCTATTAAGAAATGGGCTGGTATTTTACTAGTAAATACGAATACCGCAGGCTGTAGCATTAGGCTTTGGAGCCAAGCTATTCTTGGTCCGTGCGTCAGTTCGTAAAACGCTTGCATTGCGATTAATAATAAATCGAATTATATAAAATAAAAAGAATTAAATAAGTTTTAATATTAATAACCCAAATATAAAAAGAATTGAACGATTCTATTAAGAAATGGGCTGGTGTTTTACTAGTAAATACGAATACCGCAGGCTGTAGAATTAGGCTTTGGAGCCAAGCTTTTTATGGCCCGTGCGTCAGTTCGTAGAACGCTTGCATTGCGATTAATAATAAATCGAATTGTATGAAATAAGACGAATTAAATAAGTTTTAATATTAATAACCCAAATATAAAAAGAATTGAACGATTCTATTAAGAAATGGGCTGGTGTTTTATTAATAAATACGAATACCGCAGGCTATAGAATTAGGCTTTGAAGCCAAGTTATTTTTGGTCCGTGCGTTAATTCGTAGAACGTTTGCATTGCGATTAGTAATAGATCGAATTGTACAAAATAAAAAGAATTAAATAAGTTTTAATATTAATAACCCAAATATAAAAAGAATTAAACGATTCTATTAAGAAATGGGCTGGTGTTTTACTAGTAAATACGAATACCGCAGGCTATAGAATTAGGCTTTGGAGCCAAGTTATTCTTGGCCCGTGCGTTAATTCGTAGAACGCTTGTATTGCGATTAATAATAAATCGAATTGTATGAAATAAGACGAATTAAATAACTTTTAATATTAATAACCTAAATATAAAAAGAATTGAACGATTTTATTAAGAAATGGGCTGGTGTTTTACTAGTAAATACGAATACCGCAGGCTGTAGAATTAGGCTTTGGAGCCAAGTTATTTTTGGTCCGTGTTTCAATTCGTAGAACGTTTGCATTGCGATTAGTAATAGATCGAATTGTATAAAATAAAAAGAATTAAATAAGTTTTAATATTAATAACCCAAATATAAAAAGAATTGAACGATTCTATTAAGAAATGGGCTGGTGTTTTACTAGTAAATACGAATACCGCAGGCTGTAGAATTAGGCTTTGGAGCCAAGTTATTCTTGGTCCGTGCTTTAATTCGTAGAACGTTTGCATTGCGATTAGTAATAGATCGAATTGTACAAAATAAAAAGAATTAAATAAGTTTTAATATTAATAACCCAAATATAAAAAGAATTGAACGATTTTATTAAGAAATGGGCTGGTGTTTTACTAGTAAATACGAATACCGCAGGCTGTATAATTAGGCTTTGGAGCCAAGTTATTTTTGGTCCGTGCGTTAATTCGTAGAGACTTAAATAACGTTATTATTAATTAATAATATTTATAAGCTTTTGCCTATAAAATATTAATAATTTGTAAGCTAAATACGAATTTAATTTTATTTTTAAAATCGAAAAATTCTTGCGAAAAAACCGATTTAGTGACCAAAAAAAGTCGGGTACCAGGGTCTGCCAAGATTAGGGTTAGAAGGGGGGGTTATTACAACTTTTTAATTTATTAATCGTATTTATAAGCTTTTGCGCATAAAAGATTAATAATTAATAAGTTAAATACAAATATAAATTTATTTTTAAAATCGAATAATTTTTGCGAAAAAAAACCGACCTGGTGACCAAAGAAAGTCGGTTACCAGGGTCTGCCAAGATTAGGGTTAGAAGGGGGGGTTATTACAACTTTTTAATTTATTAATCGTATTTATAAGCTTTTGCGTATAAAAGATTAATAATTAATAAGTTGAATACAAATATAATTTTATTTTTAAAATCGAATAATTTTTGCGAAAAAAACCGACCTGGTGACCAAAGAAAGTCGGTTACCAGGGTCTGCCAAGATTAGGGTTAGAAGGGGGGGTTATTACAACTTTTTAATTTATTAATCGTATTTATAAGCTTTTGCGTATAAAAGATTAATAATTAATAAGTTGAATACAAATATAAATTTATTTTTAAAATCGAATAATTTTTGCGAAAAAACCGACCTGGTGACCAAAGAAAGTCGGTTACCAGGGTCTGCCAAGATTAGGGTTAGAGGGGGGGGGTTATTACAACTTTTTAATTTATTAATCGTATTTATAAGCTTTTGCGTACAAAAGATTATTAATTAGTAAGCTGAATACGAATATAATTTTATTTTTCAAATCGAATAATTTTTTGCGAAAAAACCGACCTGGTGACCAAAGAAAGTCGGTTACCAGGGTCTGCCAAGATTAGGGTTAGAGGGGGGGGTTATTACAACTTTTTAATTTATTAATCGTATTTATAAGCTTTTGCGTACAAAAGATAATTAATTAATAAGCTGAATACGAATATAATTTTATTTTTCAAATCGAATAATTTTTGCGAAAAAACCGACCTGGTGACCAACTTTCTTTGGTCACCAGGGTCTGCCAAGACTGGTCACCAACGTTGGTGACCACCAAAATTCTCTCGCTTATAATATTAGCGTTATCGAAACTTTTATAAAAAAATACGAAATTCAGCGTATTTAAATCTTAGCTTATAATTCGAAAAGCAACGGATTCGTTAAACGAAATTATAAAAATATTTTCGACGGTTTTTTAAAAACTATTCGAAAAAATTATAAGCGTTGGTCGCGGAAATTTTCGGAAATGCTTTTTATTATGCGTATATATATATACGCTTTTATTAAAATGATTTTATTTTTTATTTAATACGGCAAAAACGCTCGATTGCTTTTAAAAACAAAATAATTTATATAAAAGTTTTATAACGTGGTTAAAATAAAAACGAAAGCAAATTTATTAATAATAAAATTTAAACAATTAAATTACCGCGATATAAATATAAAAAAAATAATTAAAAAAAAAAAAAATATAAGAAAACGGTTAAAAAAGTTTGGAATAAAACCAAAATTTAAAAAAAAACGCCGATCAGAAAAAAAAATTTGATTTTAATTTACGACGTTTAGCGCGCTATTAATAAATCGGCCGATATTAAATTTAATTATAAATAACTCGGATTTTACGAAATATACGAAGCCGAATTAAATAAAAGTTATTATAAGCTTACGGAATTCGATAAAACAAAACTAAAAAAAACGTTCGCCGCCAATCGATTAAAACGATTTTATAAAAAAAATTAGCAAATTTATTTTTTAGATTCTGATTCAGACAGCGATTCCGATTTCAGCGAATCCGACGACGATTCCGATCAAAACGATTATATTTTTGAAAAAAAAACCTTTTGGAAAGGTTTGGAAACAACTGAACGATGATTTCGCTGCTGAAAACACAGTTTAAATCGTGATTTTATTTATGACCGAAAAAAAGAAAAATGTATATAAGATTGTTTACTAACTGTTTTACTGTTTTTGTTGTTTATTGTTTTTTTTTTATTATATATTATTTTACTGTTTTTGCTTTGCTTTGCTTATATACAATTTAATTATTTTGTTTTATATATATTATTTATTTTTAAGACTTTTTTTTATATTGTTTAAAATATTTATTATATTTTTTTTTATTTAACTGTATTTTTGTTTATCAAAATAAAAGCTTTATATATATTTGAACCGTATATTTGATATATTTATATTGCTCGTATATTTTACGAAAACGATTTTTTATGCATTTTATTATTTATTATTTTTTGCACTGTTTATTTTTTTCGTTATTTTAAACGGATGCTTGCTTAAATAATTATAATTTATTAAAAAAATAGCATGCGGATTTCCGTAACTTTTGGATACAAATATTTTACAATTTTCGTACTTTTTTTTAATTATTTTTTAACAAATATAATATATTTTTTTAATTAATAAACTTATCGATATTATATCGTTTTTTAAGCAAAGCGTTGCTAAATCTGGTAAGCTTATTTTTAATTTATTTTAAAACGGAATTATTATACGTAATTTTTCCGAATTTAAGCAAGTGTGACGATCTAATCAGTCGGAGGGCTGGGAGATCAGTCAACTGGTCGCCGTGTTCACATGGTATGAAAAACGAGCCTTTGGTTCTGTAATAAAGATATTTATTTAAAATTAACAATTGTAAAAAACAGAGGTTGCTAAAAAAAGAAAGTTTTATATATATGAATAGTTTTTATAATTGATAAGAAAACTTACTAGAAGATCAGAAAGCTTGCAGCTACACGTGGTTGCTGAGGTGACACGAAAAGTGGCAATAAAATAAATCGTTATACTATCCTTCCGTCCGAAAAAAGCGCGCTTTCGAGCTTTTATTTATTGGTACGTTATTATTTAAATAATCGTACGAATTTAAATCTTCGGAATACGCTTTTAGCCAGTTTATAAGTTTTGCAGAAAAACCGGAAAGCTTTTTATGCGCCAAATAAAAGTCGCGCATTTTCAAAAAAGCATATATAAAATCAGACGCGGGATATTACGTAAGATTTTTATTTAAATTTATTTAAAAAGTTTTGTATTAAAAAGTTTTCCGCTGTATTCGACAGGCGATTAATTTTTCGATTTCGTATTTAAATTTACCAGTTATATTAATAAGTTCAGAAGCTGGGTTAATCTGATTTAAAAGCGCGTCGTTAGTTGTTTTACGCAGTCGATTAGCGTGAAAAACTGGATGTACGTTTATAATATTAAAAAGGTCTAGCTTAAAAGCGTTATCGAAAATTTTAGTTACAATTTTAAAAGGGCCGTTTATAAGGTTGTCGAGCTTGCGGAAAGGCCGAAAGGTCGGAAATGGACGTATATCGAGCCAAACGTAATCGCTAACGTTAAAATCGATCGCGCGGCGAAAAATTCGCATTTTTTTTTATTTTATTATAGGCTTGTTAGAAATGCGATTTGGCGAGGTTTTAGGCGTCGTAATAGCGGCGAGCGTACGCACGAGCTTCGTTTGCGTTTAGCTTATATAAGGAATTGAAAAAGGGGGAAGTATCAAGCTTTCAGTTTTAATTAGTATAGAAAGTGTAATCGTATATAATTTTAAAAAATAAAAGGCCATCTAAACTTTTGTAAAAAAGGATTATTTGAACGAAATCTATTATTAAAAAAAATTCGTTTTAATCGTTTTAATAAAAGTTTACGAAAGGTCGAAAGCGTTTTTGCAGATATTAATTATAAATTTCGGTTTGACCGTCGGTTTTAAAATAAGCGGCTGTCGAAAACTTTAATTGCGTATCGAATATTTTATTTAATTCAGACCAGAAGGTAGATTAATATTAAAGGCTACGATCGTTAATAATATTTTTCGAAAAGCTAAAATATTTGTATATATAAAATATATATAATTTGGCGAAGCTTCGAGCGTCGATATTTTTATAACAGAAAATCGAAATAGCTTGCTTAAAAAAGCGATTTATTATTACGAATACGTTATCGTAATCGTATTTGTTTTTATTTAAATTGTAAAAGTTTATTATAACGTGTTCCAAAAATAGTTAAAAACAAAAAGAAGTTGAAAAAAGCCGGGGCGTTTATTTTTTAAAACAAAACTTTTTCGATAAGCGTAGCAGTTGCGATAATATTATTTTACGAAGGCTGTTATATTTCGCTAATAATATTGGTCCGAAAGCAATTGCGTAGTTTTGCGAACGCTAAAATAAGCGATAAAAATTTGGTCGTATATTTTTCGTATAAAGGCCAGACGAAAATAATCGACGTTTAATATTATTAAACGATCGTAATATAACAGCAGATCGCGTTTAAATGTATACGAAGTATTATTATCGTTGTTTTTTTTCGTAGCGTTTCGTACAGCTTTTTTTCGGAAGGTTATCAGGCTGCTAGCTGTGCGATTAACGTAAAGAATTTAATTAATAATACGAAGTACGAAAGAAAAATCAGCTATTTCAACGATAAAAACAATTGTTTCGAAGGTCGTGAAAAATCGAAGTTTTTTAATTAAAAGGCGGTAATCGATTTGATTTGTTCGGAAAAAAATTTGCAAGCGTTGGATGCGTTTAAAAAAGTTTTAACAGTCGAATTCGCTCGTACGACGTATTAATGCGTTAGCCAAAAGATTATGTTTATTTAATTTGTATATAATAAGAAAGTTGTAGTCGGCGAAAAGCTCGGCCTAACGCGTTTATCGAACGTTTAAAAGTTTAAAAATTATAAAATATTTTAAAACTTTGTAATTAATAATAATTTTGATTTGATAAATTAAGCTAATTAATTTAGTACGAAAATTGCTTAGAAATCTTACGATTGCGAGTATTTTTTTGTTATATACGACGTAGTTTAGTTTTGCGAAAGTTATAGTTTTGCTAAAATAAGCGATTGGAAGCCAGTCGTCGTTATAAAATTGCGAAAACACAAAAGCTATTACGCCGTCGGAAGCGTTAGTTTTTAATATGCAAAAAAGATTTTGCTTGTAATATTATAAAACTGATGTAGTAGTAAAAGCTAATATAAAAAGATCGAAACTTTTTTAATATTTAAAAGTGAAATTGTAAAAAACGTTAGTTTTGGTTAAATAAATCAAAGGTTTTATAATTATATCGTAATTTCGAATAAAACGTCGGTAAAAGTTATAAAAATCAAGAAAGTTTTATATATTTTTTATAATAATAAAAAGCTTTTAATAAGCGATCACGAAGACTTTTTTTAAGTTTATTTTTAGGTTTTTAATCGAAATAATAAAGCTTAAGTAACGGGTCCGAGTAACGTTGAATTTAGATTTTCGAATATCGGCCTGTAATTCAGCGTTAGCGAGCTTTTGAAGTATTTTGCGAACGTATATAGCGTGTTTTAAAAGGTCGGACGAATAAATAAAAATATTATTCAAATATGCAATATAAAAATCGTTTAAATAATCGAAAAAAACGTCGTTTATATAACGTTAGTAAATTGCGGATTTATTAGTAAAATCAAAAAGTAGCATTTTACATTTATAAGCGTCGTAACGCGTACGAAACGTCGTTAGTTTTTTATTAGCGGGGTTTATTCGAATTTTATAAAAAGTTTAACGAATATCGAATTTCGTAAAAATTCGCGCTTTCGAAAAACGAGCAAAAATCTTATCGATAAAAAAAAGGAAGTAGCGATTTTTACGAGTGACGTTATTAAAAACTCGATAATCGATATAAAAACGTAATAAACCGTCGGGTTTTTTAGCGAAAAGCATTGGAATAGCGAAAAAAGCGGTAAAGGGTTCGATAAAGCTTTTGTTAAAATTATTTTATAAATAAGTTTTAATAATTTCGAATTTTAAAATCGATATTTTGTATAAAAAAGTGTATTTCAGCTTTTTTTTATTTATAATAAATTCGATTTTATAATCGTAAAGCCGGTGAAAAGTTAGCTCGTTATTAGCGGTTTTAGAAAACACGTATTCGAGGTTTTTGTATTCCGAGGAAAAAAATTCGAAAAAAGGTTTATTCGAAGTTAGCTTTGTTAAACTGGTTAAAAAGATCGAAATCGATATTTCGTTGGTTTTAAAACGTTCGAAAAAATTGTAAAATTGGGTTTTAAAAGAAATATTATACGTAAAATCGTTTAGTATTTTATCGATTTCGTATAGAAAAATTGAAAATATTTTAATTGCTTTTTTTCTGGAAATTAATTTAAAAGCGTATGCAATGATTTGGCAGATGGAAATTGAATAAACAATAGGTTAAAAGATTCGTTTTCGAATTGATCGTTTAAGTTTAAAAAATAGTTTGTTTAAATTATCGATTATATTAAGCTGAAAGGCTATCGCGGCGAAAGCTTTTTTTCGGTTTTTGATATAATTATTTTTCGTAGAACGAAAAAGCTGTTTTAACGAAAAAAAAAGAAAAAAAAAAAATAATAAAAAAGGAATCGTTAGCTTAAAAAAATGGTAATATGATTTTTTATATTATTTTATTGGCGTCGTTATCGAAATTGGCACCGCGAATGAAATTCGATTTTTTCGCGCTTCGCATAGCGTCGTAGATTTGCTATAATTGATTAAGGTTTTTGTTACGTTTTACAGCGTCGTTTTAATAGCGAAATTGAATTTTTCGAAAATGCAAATAAAAGATTTTAATATAACGAGCGTAAAAAACTGTAGAAAAATAAAACTTCGGCTAATAAAACTTGCGTTTATTACAGTTTAATAAAATTTAATATTCGGCCAATCAAACTTTTTTTAAAATTATATTATAATTTCCGAGGTTAATAATTAAAAAAAAAGTAAACGATTATATTCGGTTGTTAATAATAAAATTAAAAAGCGTAAAATATATAATTAAATGGCCACGAGCTTTATTATACTTTTTTACAAAAAAAAAAGCCGGAAAAGGTTAAATCAAAAGTTTTAAAAAAAAAAAAAAAATTTAATTAGCGCCGAATCGATTAACGTATAACCGTTCGCTTTAAAATCGGCGAGCGCTTTTATTTTGTACGAAAAATTATTTTTAATAAATATAACGGGGATTGTTAATAAATCGCTATTAAAAAGCTTTCGAATATTAAAATAACGCATATCGCGCAATACGCTTAAAAAGAAAGCTTTGCTTAGGCCTGAGCGTTTTTTCGATTGGCGGGAAAGCTTTCGATTTTTTCGTATGCGTTTTGGAAATCGTTTGAAAAAGGATTTTCGTTTTTATTATTATTATTAAAAAGCGAATTTTCGGCCGGCTCGATTTCGTTTATATTTATTAGCTTAGAAAAGCCTTTGGATAGAACCGAAGGTCGGCTCGTAAAAGGTCGCGCAAATTAGCTTTTCTGAACTTTTTAATATAAAATAAAAAACGAACGTTGTTGTTGATTCGATCGAAAAGAAAAACGCGAAAAAAGGCGTTTTGGCGTAAAAAAAAAGGAAAAACAAAGGATTAAGAAAAAGCTTATAAAACATTTAAACGATTTTCGTACGTACGATTTGATTCGTAATACGCTTTGGTTAAAAATCTATTATTTTAATAAATAATAAATTTGGTTGAAAAGCGATTCGCGTATAAAATTCGTTTAGCCAATTAATTTTGCTTTTTTTAACGGACGGCGGTGAGCCAATTTTTAAAAATCGTTATACGCGCTTATTTTAAATGCAGTTTTTTTCGTAAACGTTTTAATATTTTATTGCGAAAAGCGTTTCGAAGCTGTTTGTTAATTCGTATTTAAGCGTTCGCTGCGAAAATGGAAAATCGCAGATAAAATCGCTAAAAATCGTCGTGCGTATTTATTATAAATATTTTGAATTCGTTTTCGGCTTTTTAAACGTCGGAAAGGTCGGCCAGGAAATCGGCGATTTTTTTTATTAATTTTTCGGAAGAAATAGGATCGGAACGGTTTAAAATACGCGAAGTAAAAAACTTTTTTGCCACGCTTTCGGTTTGATCGAATATATAATTTTTACAAAATCGATCGCTAACGAAATAATTATAATAAAATTCGAAATTGTCGAGAATTTTAGTTTTTTAATAGCGTGTTTTGTAATTTTTATTATTATTTAATTTAAATTTAAAGTTCGGAACGCGTTTTATACGAGCTAGTCGAAAATTAGCAAATAAATGGAAATTATAGCGTTTAAAAAGCGCGCTAAAGTTTTGGCCGTTATAAAAAGATTTAAAAAAAGTTCGCGAAAAGCGTGGAAATTAATTTGCAACGTTTGTTAATTAAAATAAAACGTTGCGAAAAAGGGAAAAAGCAGCAAATTCGCGATTAGCAGAAATACGTTCGATAAATTTTATTAAACGCTTTGATTAAGGGGTTTGTCGCAATCGTATAATTTTTAAAAGTTGTCGTTTACGCTTTTGCGCTTTTTTTAATTGATTTTGCAAAAGTTTTAACTGAACGCTTTTAGCGCTAGGTTGCAAGGAAAAGATGGCAAGCGAAATAATTAACGTTCTGCCTTTTTTTTTGTTTTTTTTTTTTCGGAAGAAAATTGTTTTTCAAAAAAAAAAGCTTTTGGAAAAGGCTGCTTTTTCGCTGATTGAAAAAAAAAAGGTTAAAATGTTATAACAGAAGCTGAAAAGCTTTGCTAAAAAAAAAATCGTTAAACAAAAGCCATTTTTCGCGAAGTGCGGAAATAAACTTTTTTACGACCGGTCGATTATTTTGGTATAACCCGTAAAAAATTCGAAAGAAAAAATAGTTTACGCCGTCGCTAGCGTAAAAAAAAAGTTGTTAATAATATAACGATTTAATTAATCGAAAGGCTAGGAGATTAATTAATTAATCGCCGTGTTTATATAATATAAAAAACGAGCTTTTGGTTTTGTAATAAAAATATTTATTTAAAATCAATAATTGCAAAAAATAAAAGTTGCTAAAAGAAAAAAATCTTATATATATAAATAGTTTTCATAATTAATAGAAAGACCCATCAGAAGACCAGGGAGCTTGCAGCTACACGTGGTTGCTGGGGTGACACGAGAGGTGGCAACAGAGTGAGTCGTCACAGCAAGTATATAATATCGTTATTTTAAATTAATAAATAGTTTTCGTAAAAATATTTATAAAATAATTCGATATAATAATTAAAAACATTAACGAATTTTTATTCGATTACAAAAGCTTCGTTAAAATTAAATTTGTTCGTAAAAGCTTTGATTACGACAAATTTCTGCTGAATTACGATAACGCTTTAAAAGCTTTCGCCGAAGCAAAAAAAGCTCGAAATAATAAAAAAAAAATAACAAATCGAATATTGCGCTTTTTATTAAATTAACGAAAAAAAAAAATTTAAAAATACGTTTTTAGCAAAATCACCGGTGTTATTTTACTTCGGCATTTCGCTCGCTTTTTCGAAATTATTACTTTTATTAAAAAAAAAGTCTGAGTATTAAACGTTTATATTTTTAAAACGCAAGCTTTGAAAGCTAATAATTTAAAAGTCCGCAGATTCACAGGTTTTTTTATAGCTGTTTGCAAATTAATCGACGACGCTATACAATCGTTAAAAAGAATTTTAATCGGCTGCGAAACTTTAAATTTAATTTTTTTTTAAAATAAAAAATTAAGCGTCGCTAAATGCGGCATTTTTATATCGAAGAAAAAAACGACGCTATTCCGATATTTTAAATTTACGACGACGAAAAAAACGAAAAAACTAATATTATTTTCGTTTAATTCGAAAAAATATACGCGGTAATAATTAATATTTTTAAAGCAGCTAAGATTATTCGGCGATTTTTATTTTTAATTATCGAAAACGAATCCGAAAACGAAATCAAAAGCGTAATAATAAATAACCGCTTATTCGAATACAAAAAATCTATTATATTTGTAAAAACGATTTCGGAAAAAATAAAAATAAAAAACGTAGAAAAGCGCGCCGATATTTTCGAAATTTTTTTTATTCGGAAAAAAAAACTATTCGCGTCGTTAGCAAAAAAAGCACCGCGAATAAAAACAGCCGGAAATCGACGCCGAATTATAATTTTTAAGCTAATTAATAAAAAACGCGACGATTTTACGAAATCAGATTTAAAAAACGCCGGTATTTCGAAAAAAAAAAATTTAAACGATTTTAAATTTGATTTTTCGAAATTAAATACGCAAATATTAAAAACGCTTGCTGCGTTTAAAAACGTCGTATTATTATCGCTAATATTTTAGATTTTAATAAAAGTATTTAAAATTTCGATTATTATACGATTCGACCGAAAAAATTTAAAAAAAAATATCGAAATTATCGCGGAAAAAATTATATAAAAAATATAAAATTAAATTATTTTGCTTAAAACTTTCGCTTTCGACGACGAAACGATTTAAAAGTTTTATTTCGATATTTTTATATAAAAATCAAATAAATTCGTCAGCTTTTCTTTTTTTGCTTCGAACGAAAACTAAACCAAGCTTTTTTCGGAAAATTATAAATATAATACGCCGAACAAAACAAATAAAAAAAACTTTTGAAAACGATAATTCGTTTTTATTCGAACTTTTTTTCGCTAAAAAACTTCGATTTTTTAATTTCGTTTTTACGAATAATATTAACGCTAAAAAAAACGGCAAATTCAGCTATTTTTATATGCGTTATTACGCGGCGTATTACGATTTAATTACAAAAAAAATCGATATTATCGGCTTCGCTGATCGATTCGCTGCTATTAAAAATTCGAATTACGACGTATTCGAAATTAATTTTAATAATTAATTTATATTCCGACGAAAAACTGCGAAAATTATTAAAACGCGTGCTAAAACTTATTTAAGCTACGCAAATTTCAAAACAGATTTTAAAGTTTTTAACGCGATTATAAAACTCGATTAAAACGTAAAAAAATAAAAGTAACGAGTATTTCCAAAAGCCGACTTTTTTGGCCTTTCGACCGAAAATATATTTTAAAATCTATTTGAATTAAATTGCGAATTCGTTAATTACGTAAAGTTTTATAACGGAAAAAACAAGCTATTGCTGTATTTTATAAAAAAAAAAAAAAATTATATATAAGTATTATTTTCGATTAATTAAAATTTAAAAAACGCCTACAACTTTTTTCGCTAATATATTATATAATTTTATTTAATAAGTTTTTAAAATGCATTCCGGCTTTTATTTCGCCGTTTTAATTATTCGGAACTCCGGAAACTGCTGCTTCGTAGCTTATTTTAACGTTTCGATCGTTTTAGATTTCGCTGGTCCCGACCGTATTATAATTATAAAATTCGATATCGCCGATTTTTAAAAAAAAAAAAATCGAAGATTTTACCGACGCCATTTTCGATTATTACGTTCTGTTTGTATTTGTATATAATTCGGAAATAATCGAAGCTTATTTGCAATTTTATTACGACGTTAAGCTAATTAAAACTATTTAAAAAGGCCCAGCTTTTTTATATTTTAGCGCGTTTAAAACAATGGCCTTAATTATTTTATCGGATTACGAAACCGAAAGCTACGAAATAAAAAATAAAATAATTTTTATCAGCTTTTCGATTAAGCAAAAGGTTTTCGTTAGATTTAGAATTTAAAAAACCGACGGCGCAATATTAATTTATTCGAATAATTATACGGCGCAGAAATACAAAAATCATTTCGAAAACGACGCTTCGATAAATAATTTAATATTATTTGTTTTGCGACGAAAGCAATTATAGCATTTTCGATGGTTTCGATTACAAACGATTATTTCCGAACCATTTCGTGAAATAGTTTTTTTTACAGGTTTCGGAGCCTTTTGTAACGATCTAATCAGTCGAAGGGCTGGGAAATCAGTCAACTGGTCGCCGTGTTCATATGGTATGAAAAACGAGCCTTTGGTTTTGTAACAAAAATATTCATTTAGAATTAACAACTGCAGAAGGCAGAAGTTGCTAAAAGGAAAAAGCCTTATATATATAAATAGTTTCTATAATTGATAAGGAGATTTATCAGAAGATCAAGGAGCTTGCAATTATACGTAATTGCTGGGATAACGCGAGGGGCAAACGAGTAAGTCGTTATATTACTCCCCCGTCCGAAAAACGCGCTTTCGAGCTTTTATCTATTGGTACGTTATTATTCAAATAATCGTACGAATTTAAATTTTCGAAATACGCTTTCAGCCAGTTTATAAATTTTGCAGAAGGACCGGAAAGCTTTTTATACGCCAAATGGAAATCGCGCATTTTTAAGGGAGCGTATATAAAATCAGACGCGGAGTATTATATGAGATTTTTATTTAAGCTTATTTAAAAAGCTTTGTATTAAAAGGTTTTCCGTTGTATTCGATAGGCGATTAATTTTTCGATTTCGTATTTAAGTTTATTAATTATATTAATAAATTTAAAAGCTAAGTTAATTTGATCTGAAAGCGCGTTGTCAGCTGTTTTACGCAGTCGATTAGCGTGGAAAACTGAATGTACGTTTATAATACTAGAAAGGTTTAGCTTAAAAACGTTATCGAAAATTTTGATTATAATTTTGAAAAAGCCGTTTATAGGATTGTCGAGCTTGCAAAAGGGCCGGAAGGTCGGAAATAAACGCATATCGAGCCAAACGTAGTCGCTAACGTTAAAATCGATCGCGCGGCGGGATTTATTCGTATTTTTTTTTATTTTATCGTAGGTTTGTTAAAAATGCGATTTGGCGAGGTTCCAGGCGTCGTAATGGCGGCGAGCGTACGCACGAGCTTCGTTTGCGTTTAATTTATATAAAAAATTAGAAAAAAAGGAAATATCGAGCTTTCAGTTTTAATTAATATAGGAAATATAATCGTATACAATTTTAAAAAATGAAAAGCTATTTAGATTTTCGTAAAAAAGGATTATTTAAGCGAAATCTATTATTAAAAAAAATTCGTTTTAATCGTTTTGATAAAAATTTACGAAAGGTCGAAAGCGTTTTTGCAGGTATTAATTATAAATTTCGGTCTGACCATCGGTTTCAGAATAAGCGGCTGTCGAAAGCTTTAATTGCGTACCGAATATTTTATTTAATTTAAATTAAAAAATTAATTAATATTAAAGGCCACGATCGCTAATAATACTTTTTAAAAGGCCAAAATACTTATATACGTGGAATATATATAATTTAGCGAAGCTTCGAGCGTCGATATTTTTATAACAGAAAATCGAAATAGCTTGCTTAGAAAAGCGATTTATTATTACGAATATATTATCGTAATCGTGTTTGTTTTTATTAAAATTGCAAAAGTTTATTATAACGTGTTTTCAAAAGTGGTCAGAAACAGAAAAAGGCTAAAAAAGGCCGGAGCGCTTATTTTTTAAAACAAAACTTTTTCGATAAGCGTAGCAGTTGCGATAATATTATTTTACAAAAGCTGTTATATTTCGCTAATAATATTAGTTCGAAAGCAATTGCGTAGTTTTGCGAGCGCTGGAATAAACGGTAAAAATTTAGTCGTATATTTTTCGTATAAAAGCTAAACGAAAATAATCGACGTTTAATATTATTAAGCGATCGTAATATAACAGCAAATCGCGTTTAAATATATACGAAAACGAAATATTATTATCGTCGTTTTTTTTCGTAGCGTTTCGTACAGCTTTTTTTCGAAGGGCTATCAAGCTGCTAGCTATACGATTAGCGTAGAGAATTTGGTTAACGATACGAAATGCGAAAAAAAAATCAGCTATTTCAACGATAAAAACAGCTGTTTCGAAAGCCGTAGAAAATCGAAGTTTTTTAATTAAAAAGCGATAATCGATCTGATCGGCTCGAAAAAAAATTTGCAGGCGCTGAGTGCGTTTAAAAAAGTTTTAACGGTCGAATTCGCTCGTACGACGTATTAATGCGTTAGCCAAAAAATTGTATTTATTTAGTTTATACGTAATAAAAAAATTGTAGTCGGCGAGAAACTCGGCCTAGCGTGCTTATCGAGCGTTTAAAAATTTAAAAATTATAAAATACTTTAAAGTTTTGTAATTAATAATAATTTTAATTTAATAAATTAAACCAATTAGTTTAATACGAAAGTTGCCTAGAAATCTTACGATTGCGAGCATTTTTTTATCGTATACGACGTAGTTTAGCTTTGCGAAAATTATAGTTTTGCTGAAATAAGCGATTAAAAGCCAGTCGTTATTATAAAATTGCGAAAATACAAAAGTTATTACGCCGTCGAAAACGTTAGTTTTTAATATACAAGAAAGGTTTTGCCTGTAATATTATAAAACTGATGCAGTAATAAAAGTTAATATAAAAAGATCGAAACTCTTTTGATATTTAAAAATGAAATTATAAAAAACGTTAGCTTTAGTTAAATAAATCAAAGGTTTTGCAATTATACCGTAGTTTCGAATAAAACGTCGGTAAAAATTACAAAAACCAAAAAAACTTTATATATTTTTTACAATAATAAAAAGCTTTTAATAAGCGATCACGAAGACTTTTTTTGGATTTATTTTTAAGCTTTTAATAAAAATAATAAAGCTTAAGTAACGGATTCGAATAACGTTAAATTTAGATTTTCGAATATCGGCCTGTAATTTAGCGTTAGCGAGCTTTTGAAACATTTTACGAACGTATATAACGTATTTCAAAAGGTCGGACGAATAAATAAAAATATTATTTAAATATGCAATATAAAAATCGTTTAAATAATCGAAAAAAACGTCGTTTATATAACGTTAGTAAATTGCGAATTTATTAATAAAGCCAAAAGGTAGCATTTTGCATTTATAGGCGCCGTAACGCGTACGAAACGTCGTTAATTTTTTATTAACGGGATTTATTCGAATTTTGTAAAAAGCTTAACGAATATCGAGCTTCGTAAAAATACGCGCTTTCGAAAAACGAGCAAAGGTTTTATCGATAAAAAAAAAAAAGTAGCGATTTTTACGAATAATATTATTAAAAGTTCGATAGTCGATATAAAAACGCAATAAATCGTCGGGTTTTTTAGCGAAAAACATTAGAACAGCGAAAAAAGCGGTAAAAGATTCGATAAAGCTTTTGTTAAAATTATTTTACAAATAGGTTTTAATAATTTCGAGCTTTGGAATCGATATTTTGTATAAAAAAGTGTATTTCAGCTTTTTTTATTTATAATAAACTCGATCTTATGGTCGTAAAACCGGTAAAAGGCTAGCTCGTTGCTGGCGGCCTTAAAAAACACGTATTCGAGGTTTTTGTATTCCGGAGAAAAAGATTCGAAAAAAGATTTATTCGAAGTTAACTTTGCTAAGCTAATTGAAAAGGTCGAAATCGATATTTCGTTGGTTTTAAAACGTTCGAAAAAACTGTAAAATTAGATTTTAAAAGAAATATTATACGTAAAATCGTCTAGTATTTTATCAATTTTATATAAAAAGGTTGAAAACATTTTAACTGCTTTTTTTCTGAAAATCAGCTTGAAAGCGTATATAATAATCTGACAGATAAAAATTAAATAAGCAGTGGGTTAAGGAACTCGTTTTCGAACTGGTCGTTTAAAAAGTTTAAAAGATGGCTTATTTAAACTATCGATTATATTAAGCTGAAAGGCCATCGCGGCGAAAGCCTTTTTTCGGTCTTTGATATAATTGTTTTTCGTAAAACGAAAAAGCTGTTTTGACGAAAAGAAAAAAAAAGAAAAAGAAATAATAAAAAAAAATCGTTAGCTTAAAAAAATGGTAGTATAATTTTTTATATTATCCTATTAGCGTCGCTATCGAAATTAGCACCGCGAATAAAATTCGACCTTTTCGCGTTTCGCATAACGTCGTAAATCTGTTATAATTAATCAAGGTTTTTGTCACGTTTCACAACGTCGTTTTAATAGCGAAATTGAATTTTTCGGAAATGCAAATAAAAGATTTTAATACAACGAGCGTAAAAGGCTATAAAAGAATAAAACTTCGGCCAATAAAGCTTGCGTTTATTACAATCTAATAGAATTTGGTATTCGGCCAACCAAGCTTTTTCTAGAATTATATTATAATTTCCGAAATTAATAATTAAAAAAAAAGTAAACGATTATATTCGATTGTTAATAATAAAGTTGAAAAGCGTAAAATATATAATTAAATGGCTACGAGCTTTATTATACTTTTTTACAGGAAAAAAAGCCGGGAAAAATTAAATCAAAAATTTAAAAAAAAAAAAAAAGATTTGATCAGCGCCGAATCGATTAACGTATAATCGTTCGTTTTAAAATCGGCGAGCGCTTTTATTTTATACGAAAAGCTATTTTTAATAAATATAACGGAAATTGTTAATAAATCGCTATTAAAAAGCTTTCGAACGTTAAAATAACGCATATCGCGTAATACGCTTAAAAAAAAGGTTTTGCTTAGGCCTGGGCGTTTTCCCGATTGGCGAAAAAGCTTTTAATTTTCTCGTGTGCGTTTTGGAAATCGTTTGAAAAAGGATTTTCGTTTTTATTATTATTATCAAAAGGCGAATTTTCGGCCGGTTCGACCTCGTTTATATTTATTAGCCTGGAAAGGTTTTTGGGTGGAACCGAGGGTCGGCCCGTAAAAGATCGTATAAATTGGCTTTTCTGAATTTTTTAATATAAAATAAAAAACGAGCGTTGCCGTTGGTCCGATCGAAAAGAAAAAACGCCAGAGGGAGCGTTTTGGCGTGGAGGAAAAGGAAAAACAAGGGGCTGAAAGAGAGCTTATAAAGTATTCGGACGATTCTCGTACGTACGATTTGACTCGTAGTACGTTTTGATTAAAAACCTGTTATTTTAATAAATAATAGATTTAATTAAAAAGCGATTCGCGTATAAAATTCGTTTAGCTAATTAATTTTGTTTTTTTTAACGAACGGCGGTAAATTAATTTTTAAAAGTCGTTATACGCGCTTATTCCAAATGCAGCTTTTCTCGTAGACGCTTTGGTATTTTATCGCGAAAAGCGTTTCGAAACTGTTTATTAATTCGTATTTAAGCGTTCGCTGCGAAAATGGAAAATCGCAGGTAAAAGCGTTAAAAATCGTCGTGCGTATTTATTATAAGTATTTTAAATTCGTTTTCGGTTTTTTAAACGTCTGAAAAGTCGGCCAGGAAATCGGCGACCTTTTTAATTAATTTTTCGGAAAATATAAAATCGGAACGGTTTAAAATACGCGGGGTCAAAAACTTTTTTGCTACGCTTTCGGTTTAATCGAATATATAATTTTTACGAAATCGATCGTTAGCGAAGTAATCGTAGTAAAATTCGAAATTGTCGAAAACTTTAGTTTTTTAATAGCGTGCTTTGTAATTTTTACTATTATTTAATTTAAATTTAAAATTCGGAACGCGTTTTATACGAGCTAATCGAAAATCAATAAATAAATGGAATTCATAGCGTTTAAAAAGCGCGCTAAAGTCTTGGCCGTTAAAAGAAAATTCAAAAAAAATTCGAAAAAAACGTAAAAATTAATTTGCAGCGTTTGTTAATTAAAATAAAACGTTGCGAAAAAAAAAAAAAGCAGCAGATTCGCGATTGGCAGAAGCACGTTCGATAGATTTTATCAAACGCTTTAATTAAAAAGTTTGTCGCAGTCGTATAATTTCCAAAAGTTGTCGTTTACGCTTTTGCGCTTTTTTTAGTTGATTTTGCAAAAGTCTTAATTAAACGCTCTTAGCGCTAGGCTGTAAGAAAAAGGTGGCAGGCGAAATGGTTAGCGTTCTGCCCTTTTTTTGTTTTTTTTTCCTCGGGGGAAGAACTGTTTTTCAGAAAAAAAAGCTTTTGAAGAAGGCTGCTTTTTCGCCGATTGAAAGGGGGGTTAAAGTATAATAGCAAGAGCTGAAAAGCTTTGCTAAAGGGAAGATCGTTGAACAAATGCTATTTTTCGCGAAATGCGAAAATAAGCTTTTTTACGACCGGTCGATCATTTTGGTATAATCCGTAAGAAATTCGAAGAAAGAAATAATTTACGCCGTCGCTAGCGTAGAAAAAAAGTTGTTGATAATATAACGATTTAATTAATCGAAAGGCTGGGAGATTAGTCAATTGGTCGCCGTGTTCATATGATATAAAAAACGAGCTTTTGGTTTTGTAACAAAAATATTCATTTAAAATCAACAACTGCAAAAAGCAGAAGTTGCTAAGAAAAAAAAGCCTTATATATATAAATAATTTCCACAATTGATAGGAAGACCCACCAGGAGACCAGGGAGCTTGCAATTGTACGTAGTTGCTGGGGTGACGCGAAGGGCAAACGAGTGAGTCGTCACACCTTTTTAAAAGCATTCGTCGGTAAATAACCGTGGTCCGACCTATTAGTTTTACGCGAAGCAAAAGCGTTAATCGGTTTTAATTACGACGAATTAATCGATTATTTTTACGATTTTAATATAAGATTTTTCAACGCTTTTTGCAAAGCGTGGGATTATATACAAAAGCTGAAATTTATTATTTACGAAGAAAAGTCGTGGAAAGCCGTATGCTGGAGAACAGGTAGGCGAAGGGCTTAGAATATCAAGGTGCAGAACCTGGAAGAGGTTCTGCTAGAAGGACTATATACATATAGGTTTAAGGTTCGGCAGGGGCCGGAAGGCCGAAGGGCCGAAGGGCCAAGGGGCCAAGGGGCCAAGGGGCCAAGGGGCCAAGGCCGGGAAGCCGAAGGGCCGAGGGGCCGAACGGGCCACGTCGTTACATCGATATTCCGTAGCTCAGGCCAATGCATATACAGCCATTTTTTTACTACTTTTAATAAAAAGCCGCAAATTATAATTACTATAATTACAAAGCGTAAAATCAGAAGGTTGAGTTTTCGCCAAGCGTTTGACCAAAAGAAATCTAATTCAGAAGGGCCGAGCGCAGCGGTCGAAGCGTACGAACCAATATTCGATTTGTTATTTTTAAATAAAAGAGCGATTTTCGAGTTTTAAACTTCGCACAGTTTAAAATTGCTTAACCGTAATTTCAAACGTTTCTGAAATATATTGCATTTTTATAATCCAATAATTATGCGCAAAATAGAGGAAGCTATTAAAAGTCTTTTATATAATACAGCTGCGAATAATATCATATGAAAAGTTTTTTAAGCCGTAATAGCGAAATATCGAAATCGATTTTAATTGCGAATTTAAAAAACGCATCGGTAAATATATAAAAACGAAACACCGAAGTTTAAATCCCTGCGTAAATTATCAAATATAAAAATAAATAGGAAAACCAAATTAATACGGCCATATATCGGTGGGTAAAATAATCTAGGAAATTTTTAGAAAAAACTAAAAAAAGGAAAAAAAAAATAAATGAAAATATAAATTGAACTGCGTGCTTATGGTACTATTTAAGAGAATGCTTTGCTTTTATATTTGTTGAAAGTATTTAATAGCAGTGTAAGGATTGAAAGGCAGGGAAACATTAGTTCAGACAATAAAACTCAGATAAGATTGGGTTGATAGTCAGACTGATTTCTACCTTCTACATTTCTAGTAGAAAGCGTGTATAAGTATAAAAAAAGGGGTGGAGCCCTCGAAAAGAATATTTCCCAGGAAACCAAGCGAATTTTATTTAATATGCTTTTCCAGCCCCTATTCCGACCTTTTTTTATCTTTTTTAATATAATTTTAATAACTGGTTTTTTAACAATTATTTCTATAAAATGTTTTATTTAAATATTATTTTCAACCCTTATAACATTATCCGGCCCCTACGGCCTATCCGCAAAAAGTATTATTCGAAGGTTGATAAAAGGCAGAAAGTCTTGGCGGATTATTTAATTTATATACGTGATATTAATTTTTAATATTATTTTTTTTTTTAAGCCTTTGGTTTTTAAAAGCGATTGATTTTTTTATGCGTATACTTTCGTATATAGCGTGCGTTACGCCTTCGAAATAACGTGCGATTTTTTTCGCTTTCGGTCGTAAATTGTAATTGTTTCTTTCGCTTTTAATTATGAATTATAACTGTTCTGCTGTTCTGTTTTTTTTGTTTTCGATAGCGCTCGCATTTTCGTTTAAAAAAGCCTTTTTTTTTTTAAATAGCCGCAATTTTTCTGCTCGACTTTTTTTTTTTTTTTTTTTTTTTTCATTTTTTTATCAGCTTTTTTCTATTTTAATCAACTGTTTTTCGCCGCGTTCGCCGCGAACTTTCAAAATGTTTTTGATTTTTATTTGCTTTCGGTATGCCCGCCTGATTTCACGCGAAAGCATCACAGCGGCTTTTTTACTTTTTTGCGTTTTCGAACTTTTTAGCGTAAAATACAACCGCTGCAAAGCTTCGCATACTTAATACTTTTTTATAAATTTTTTAGATTTTTATTCGAATTCGCTTTTAATTAATTACAAGTTTTTACCGTACGCGCTACCGAAACGTAAACTTTTCTCGCGGATTTTAATAATTTTATAAATCGTTTCGATACTGCTACCGTCGCTGCCGCTTTTTTTTTTTTTGTTGCCGAAGCTAAAGCTTTTGCTAAAACTTTTATCGATTTTATTATTTACGACGTTTATATAAATCGTTTAAAAAAAAATAACGCTTCGGCTTTTATAATAATCGGAAATCGTGCGAATCGCGCCGCGGTTCGGGCTGTCGCTGCCGCTTTTGCCGGTTTAGCGGCTGCTGCTATTTTAAAAATTTTGGCTGCGCCGGCCCTTTTATTTAACGACGCTAATATAAAACGTATTTTCCGACGTTTCGAAAACGTCGCTCGGATTTATTTTGACCAATTAAATCAAATTTTAAATTTTTACGAAAATATCGTAGCTGCAATTCAAAATTCGATTACGATTATCGTAAAAGCTTTGATTGAAATAAATCGAATATTTTACGAATTCGTTTAATACTAATTCTTTTTAGCCTGCCGCTGTTTTTAAGTTTGAAAAAAATAGCGATAAAAAAAAAAAAAAAAAAACCGATAATAAAAATAGATTAGCTTAGCGGCGATTCTAAGGTTTTCTAAATGTTTTTGTTTTTGTTTTTTTGCTTTTACGGCGCGCATTCGTTATTATTCCGTTGTTATTATTTATCGTATTTTTTAAGTATTTTTTTATAACTTTTTTTGCGTTCGTAAAATAGTTTTCTGACTTTTAAAAATCTTCGTTTAATAAATAGCTTTTTTATTGCATCATTTTAATATCGGTCTTTTTTTGTATTTTTGTAAACTTATATTAATTTGATTTCGTATTTTTCGGTTTTTTGAAATTTTATTATATTATTTTTCGGCTCGGTATCGTTTCGATTTTGTCAAAGTTTTAATAAAAAAACGTAAAAAGTATCGTAAATACGATATTAAAAAAGAAATTCGAATTAATAAGCTTGGCCGTACTCGTATATAATTCGCTTGATTTTAAAAAGCTTTAAATATTTATTTAAAAGCTTTCGAAAAAATCGTAGCTATCGAAAATTTTTAATCGATAATAATATTTTATCGTTTATTTGAAATTTAGTTTTTTTATATTTAGCGTCGTAAAACCTTTTATAATTCGCGTTGGCTTTTTTTAGCTTTTTATTAAATATTTCTTTTTTTTTTTTGCAATATTTTAATTCGTTTTTCCGCTGACGGTATCTTTTTTTTTACGACGTCGCTTTCGACGTTGCTATTAAGTTTTGAATAAAAGCCGTATAATATGCGAAAAAAAATAAAATCCGTAAAAGCGTATATCGAATTATTATACGTAAACTCGGCTAAAGCAAGCTTTGTAATTTAATCGTTTTGTCGATAATTATAATACGTGCAAAAATAAAATTTTAAAATTTGATTTTAACGTTTCGTTTGGCCATCGGTCTGAAAATAAAAAGCGGTATTTAATCGACGTCGTATTTATAAATAAAATATTATTGAAAATCAGAATTTATTAATAAAAACTGACCTTTTGTTTGTAATAATCTTTTTAAAACAGCTAAAATCTTTGTAAACGTATTATATAAATATTTTAGCTAAATCTGGGGCTAAAATCGTTTTTTATATCGGTATATATTTCGATAGCTTCGTATATCGGTTTATTATAACGAATATCGAATCGTAAATACGATTTCGTTTTTTGCTAAAAAATAAATCCGTAATAAAATTTATAATTATTTTTTTTTAAAATTTCGTAAAAATCGAAAAAAAAGCTAATTCGCCATAAGGTCGGTATTTTTTAAATTTGCTTTTTTGGCATTTTTTATACGTATTAACGTAACGCTTTACGTCGCTTCGTAAACCAGGCCAGAAATACTTTTTTTCGACCAGTTTTAGCGTTCGCCGAAAATTTTAATAATCGGCGGTCGGATCGTCGTAATTAATTTTTAATATTTCGCTTTTAATAACGCTTTTATTCGAAATATACGCACGTTTTTTATAACGTAATAATTTATTTTGGCTTATACGCCAATGTTTTTCGAATCCGGCTCGATTGTTTTGCGAAGCCGATTCGTACGTTTTTTATAATACAAAAAAATCAGATTTTTGCAATTTAAAAATAATTTTGTAAATCGGTTTTGCTAGCTTATTATTAACCGTTTCGGATTGTAATAATACAGCGGCTACGCTTTGTAATATATATTATTTGCAATTAGTAATATTAGCAAAAAACAATCCGGCGAAAAAGCTTTTTATTTAGCTTTTTTCCGCTTGCTTTTTATTTTTTGATTCCGTTAATAAAAATTCCGAATATTTATCGGCGCGAAATAGTTTATACTCCGATTTTAAACGTGTTTTTATTGCGAAAAACATTTTAAAATTTCTTAAATAAATTAATTTTAGTTTACGATGCAACGTAAGCAGCTGCTCGTTATTTTTTTTTAAATTTTTTTTTAAATCTGGCCGGCGGAAAAAACTATCCGCCGAATTAAAAACTTTTGTTTTATATTCGATTGCAAAATCGTATTTAGCTAGCTCGTCGGCCTATTTCGCTTAGCGTTCGTTTAAACGTTTTTTCGTAAAAAAGTATTTCAGATTGTAATTGTTACAGCTAGCTTGAGGGTGATCAGAAGGGTGATGTGGACCAAAAGGTACGCATATAAATTAAAAGAAAAACACCGAGCTAGAATGCTCGGGGTCGCGAACTTTATATACAATGGGTTGCGCTTGTGGGTCACGTGACTTAGCGCGAAGCCTAGTGGCCGAGGTGGTCCGTGCCCAAACCTTAATCCAACACCACCAGCATTTACCACTGGCAATCATACCATTGGCAGCCATACCACTAAACTAATATCCAAAATCGTAACACTATCCCCCCCTTCCGAAGAATTGCGTTTTCGCAATTGCAATCATGGGTCTATCGTTTTTTAACTTAGTGTAATCTTTCCTGCTTTCGTTGTAAGTTTGCAACCATGCGAAAAACGCTCGTAAAAAGTTTTTAACGATGAGATATAATCGGTGGAATACTTAAAAGATATGGAGGGCCGTTATAGCGTCAAAACAAAAGTATTATTCGAAATCTTTATCAGCGCTTTTTTATTTAATTTGATATTGCAATATTTTCTTGTGCAACTTCGAATTTATTATTTCTTCGATTTTCTATTCCGTTTATTCGAAAAATAGCTGAATAAAAGCTGGTTCGGGGCGGCGTTAGCCAGATAAAAAGTTGCTAATATACTTTCGAAGCGAATATAAATGAAAAATTAAATAAATTAATTAATTTGCGGAAAAATTAAGCTTTCAATTTTCTTTTATTTTGTCGACGATTTTGATTGGGCCGTATTATTTATCCGAAAGCTTTCGGAAAAATCGGTCGAACTTTTAATTTTTAATATTTATTAATACTTCGTCGCTTATATTCCAATTTATCGGTCGTTTATGCAAATTAGCGAAGCGCTTTATTTTAGCTTATTATTACGTAATAAACGATTACGCGTATTTCATAATCTTTTTAGCTCGAAAGGCCAGATGCAAAGCTTCGTCGCGATTAAGCTTTTCGGTGGCCGAGCGAAAAGGACGGAGATTATTTATATTTCAAAACGTACGAGCCTCGTATTTATTTAAAACTTGAAAAAGAAAAACGTTGTCAAAAAACTCGTGCGACAAAATCAGCTGTGTAATATTTATCAAAAGTAAAAGGCGTTTCCAATTGTTTTAATAATAAAAGTAAAAAGGGCGGAAGCGTTACTTAATATATTGGTTTATTATTTCGATTTGCTTATCGATATTAAAATTATATATAATAATTAATTTAATTTTGGTTTTTAATATACGGCAAAATTTTTGCTAAAAGACCGAAACAAACTGAACTTTTCGGTCCGAAACAATTAAATCCGGCATGCCGAAATAGCGCATTTAATAAACCAAAAACAAAGCTGCCAGTTTTTTCGTTATAATAGTTTTGTAACAAAAGACTAACAAAAGCTTTTTAAACAAGCGATTTATTATTACGAAAGCGAAATCGTAATTATTTTCGTTTAATAAAAGCTTCGTAAAATCTATCGTTAAATATTAATAGGGTCTGCTAGATATAAGCAAAAGCTTTAAAAAACCCAGGATTTTGTCGCGCTTAGCTTTTATTCGTATACAACGATAATTCGAAACGTATTGCTATATATTTGCTTTTATAGCTTTTTAATAATATTTACGACCGACCAAAAGTTTTATTTTTTTTATTTTAGCGTATGCTACGCAAAGCTATTCGTAGATATATCGGATTAAAAAAGTTCGCAGTTCGAAAAATTCCAAAAGTATTATTAATCTGCTTTAAAAAAACAATTTATTTCGTCGCAGTTGGTAATTAAAGCTATAATTACGGATTTGCGCTCGTTGCGCTTCGAAAAAAGAAAAGTTTTTATTAGCTTGCAATAAATCGTTTATAATTGTATAGCTATGCATATTATATGCGATTACGAAAATTGGGTCTGCGGATTTTTTTATAAGTATTTTATTTTTTTCGTTTTCGTTATTTTTTTCGAAAAAAATGCTGTCGTTATCGCGCTTATCGGACGGTATTTTTATAAACGCTAGCGTAGTTATACTTTTAGCAGCCATTTTCTTTAAAATTTAAAAATTCAACTTATCGTTTGAAAACATCTGCTGCTTTCGAACTGCTCGCTATCGCGCTTTTAATAAAAAAATATTTTGGTTTTTGCGAAAAAAAGTATTAGCGAATATATTAATAATTTCCGACCGATATATAATTGTAAAATAAAAATCGGCGAAAAATTCGGCTTATCGGGCTTATCGGGCCGAAAGGTTTTTAGTTATTATAAAATATTTCAAAACGCGGTAATTAATATATATATATACGTTTTTTTAGATTTTTAATAGCTTCGGCTTATAGTTTTTAAAAAAGCGAAAAATGACGAAAAGCTTTTTGTCGTAAATCGGATAATTAAGCTCGGCGTCGATTATAATTTTGAAAAAAAAACCGATCGGATAATAAAAGTTATTTTTTTGTAATTGCGATAATACGCCAGCTATTATTTTATTAAAAAAATCGGTTTTTAAGCGCGTTTGCTTATAAAGGTCGTAATAGCATAAAATAAAAGCATTTAGCAAAGCTTTGCGCAATGCTTCTTATGCGTTTTTCTGCTTTTTTTCGAATACGAAAAAAACGTTTTTGTTTGTAAAAGCAGTGAAAAGGCGGCAAATGCGGCTGTAGCCGGCTATAAAACGTTTGTAAAAATTACAAAAACCTAAAAAGCTTTGCACGCTTCGCATATTCGCTGCATATTGCCAGTTTTTAATAATAGCGATTTTTTCCGGATTTATTTTAATATTTTAAATATTAATAACGAAACTTAAAAATTTGATTTTCGTAATATTAAACTCGCATTTTTTAATATCAGCTTTCAAGCCGTGTTTTTTTAAAATCGACAAAATCTTTTTAACGTAAATTTTATATTTCAAGTTATTTGCGAAATAAATAAAAATATCGTTAAAATACGCCGAACAAAAATTATTTAAATACTTTATAAAAATGTTATTAATAAAACGTTGAAATATAACGGGCTTATTAATAAAGCCGAACGGAAAGATTTTATACTTATATATATCGTATCGGATACGAAAACTAATCAGTTTTTTAAATTTTTCGAATATCCGGATTCGATTAAATATTTATTAAATATTAATTTTCGTAAATATTTTGGCTTTAATAATTCGCGTTAGCATTTCGTCGATCAAAAGCAAAAAATAAAAATTCTTTTTCGTAAAATCGTTAAACTTGCGATAATCGATATATAAACGTATAAAACCGTTTGACTTTTTAATAAATAAAATCGGAACGGCGAAAAAAGCATTAAAAGGTTTAATAAAGCTTTTATATAAATTATCGAAAATATAGCTTTTGACTTTTGTAAGCTGTTTATTCGTAAAACGTTTAAATAGTTTTATAAAAAATGTATTTTCCGTAGCAAAGTATATTTTATAATCCACGCCGGGGCGGCGAAAAGCGAGCTTATCGCTTTTTTGCTTATAAAACAGTTTTTCGAATTCCGAATATTAAACTAGGAAAAGCTTTTTTACAAAAACCACGTTATTGTTATATTTGGCTTGCAAAGCGTCGAAAACGGAAATGCTTTTTACTGCCGCGAATTATATAACTTTTTCAAATTCGGCGATTTTCGTACGGCGAAAACGTTTTTTATTTATATTATATATAAAAGTAACAAACGTGCAATCGCTAAATAATGGTAATCTTTTTTTTTTTGCGGCCCGTATTCGCTTTTCGTAGCGTGTTTGCAAAGCGCTGAATGCAAAGGCGGAAATACAGCTAATATTGCAATTAAAAATAAAAGAAATAGCAATTGGCCCGGTTAAAAAAACCGGCTTGGTCGGTTCAGGGCTGCCAATAAAAAACTTTTTTATTTTATGCAAACTGCTTTTAAAATCTCGCATAAATATAAAAGGTTTTTCAGCTTCAAAGCTTAAATAAGCTTTTTTAATCGTTATAAAAATGTTGGCAAAAATATATAAAGCTTTTATTACGCTGTCTCGTCTGTTTGCATTTTTTTAATACATGCGACTAAACATTTTAAGCTTTTTTCGCTGATTAAAATCGACGAACAACTGCTTATTAAAATAAAAAATAATAAATATATCGAATAGCTATTTTATTTTGTTTTTTTTTTGGCTATACGCTTGCTTTAAATCGTAGTATTATAAAAATTTGCGATTAATAAAAACGTCGATAAAACTTAGGTTTATAATCAAAAAAAGAAAATTTACACAACGTCGGTCAATCGTAAAAAAAAAAAAAATAACAGAAAAAATAAGCTTTTTCGGCTCGCCATTATAGCCGATAAATATAATAAGCTTATGCAGCCGAATAAAATTTATTCCGAAACGTTAAAAAAGTTAATACGTTAAAAAAGTTTTAATCGCACCGAAAATATTAGCTCCGCTATCGATATATACAAATGTTTTGATATATAATTTATTATATATTAATTTTATAAAAATTAAAAACTGTCGCTTTTTTATTAAAAAGCGCTGGTCAAATTTTAAATTCTTTTACAAATCGAATTTTTTATTATAATAAAAATTTTTGCTACGGCTTAAAAGTTTTTTAACAAATCGTTTTGCTTTTCGTCGATAATTATTTCGGCGATTTTGCGATTAAGTTTGGCGTCGGAGCAAACGTTTGCGAAATGGCCGAGCTTGCCGCAATTATAACAAACGCTAAAAAAACGCGCAGCCAAACGAAAAAAATCGGAAGTAGCAAAAATAACAGTTATACGCTTGTAAAAATTTTTGCCAAAAAAAAGAAAAAACTATACGAGCAAAAAAGGCTAAAAAGATAGAACGCTATAAAGCTTTAAAAATACCGGAAATACGCTTAGAATTCTGATTAGCAAAAGTTATAACAAAAAAAAAAAAATTTATACGATAAGCAAAGGCCATTTTTTTAATTCGGATATTACGTGATTTTTTATTCGCAACGGCCAAAAACTCGTTCAAAGCAGTATAATTACCGTTTATTTTGTATTTTTTTATTCGAAAATCGTATTTAAAAATAAAAATGATTTTTTCGCATATATTTTTAAACCAACGGTTTTTAGCAATTTTGCTAGTAATTGCGTAACGGATAAATAAAAAACGAAAATTATTATAAATTTGACCGTTGTTTATATAAAATTTATTATATTGCAATTTGACAGATTAAACGCGGTTATAATTAAAAAAGCGCTGATTAAAAATGCGAAAAACATTTCGGGCCAATTAGGCTTAGTTATAAAACTCGAAGTTCAAATATTTTAAAATAATAATTTTTGCTTTTCCAATAATACATTTGAAATATGCTTTGGCTTGGTTTATGTTTTATATAAAATTTCCTAAATATTTTTTAATAAACAATTTTATATTTATTTTCTATGCGTTATATTTAACTTTTTTTTAATAATCGTTAAAAGCGTAGCGAAAGTATTTGATTTTAAATAATTCGATTCGAAAAATAGCTAAATCGAAAACGGAAAAGTAATATTCGGGAATTAATTAAAAATCTGCGATAAAAACGCGCGAAGCTCGGAATAAAAAAAAAGCGTCGCAAGCGATATTAGCGAAAAAAGCTGAAAAGCGAGCGGCGGCAATAGCTTAAGCGATTATTTAAGCGATTTAAAGCTGCTGGGCCGCAGTAAATCTTTTAGCGTTAGCAGATATGCTGAGCAGTCGTAAAAGCATTCGTCGGTTTAAAAATACTAAAATGTTAGCGTCGTACAACTCGACCTTAAATTCGATCGTAAAGCGAAAAAACCCAGCAAATAAATCGGCTGCAAATAATTATGGTTTGATAAAAAAATCGTGAAATAAAAACTCGCTGCCAAAATCGTCGAAAAAGCCTAAAACGAATGGAAATTAAAAAACGCTAAAGGCGGAAACAAAAAATGGAAATACTGACTCGAAGCCGAATCGTACGAATTGCGTTCGTTTTCGAATACCGCGTCGATTTATAAAAAAAGCATAAAATATTATAATATTAAAAAAAGGCGATTCGAATTGCAAAAGCAAATCGAATTAATAAAAAAAAAAAAATTCTAGTTTTTTCTGAAAACAAAATTAGTAAAAAAGAATTCTGATCAAAGCATCGATAAATAAACGTCGGTACGGACGGCCTGAAAAAAGTTCGAATTGCAAAAGCAAATCGAATTTTTAATCGTAGATATAAAGCTTCCTAGCGAAAATTGTTCGGTTTTTTTTTATATTACAGTTAGCTTAAAGATAATCAAAAAAGTAATATAAACCAAAAGGTACGTATATAAATTAAAAAAAAAACACCGAGCTAGAATGCTCGGAGTCGCGAACTTTATATACAATGGATTGCGCTTATGGGTCACGTGACTTAGCGCGAAGCCTAGTGGCCGAGGTGGTCCGTGCCCAAACCTTAATCCAACACCACCAGCATTACCACTGGCAACCATACCACTGGCAGCCATACCACTAGACTAGCATCCAGGATCGTAACAATAATAATTTGTACGTATAATAATAACGTCGAAAACGCTACGTAAATATTAGCTCTATTATTTAAAAGCGTAAATTATAATTATTAATTTAGCGTCGTAAACTTCGTATTTTTGTTTTATAAAAAAAAGCTTTTTCGAATAATACGCGAGAAAATGCTAACGTGCCTTCGCATTTTTCTTAAATAATTAAAATAATATTCCGTTTATAACGAATTTCGAAGCGTTTGTTTCGATTTGAATTTTTAATCGAAAATCGAAATAGCGTAAAATCGGTGCTTAATAAAACTTTTTTTTAAAAGTAAAAAAGCGATCTTCGCTTCGAATAAAAAACGAAAAAGGCCCGATATTTTTTCTTATAATATTTTTTTTAAAAAATCTGTAATAAATCGGCAAAGCTTAGCGTAGTTTTTAATAAAACGTTTATAAAAATTAGTAAAACCCAAAAACATTTAAATATTTCGCTATGTAATAAAAAAAGGTTATTTTCGAATATTATTTACTTTTCTTGGGTCCATTTTAATTCCCGTAGAAATAACGACGAAGCTTAGAAATTCAACCGTATTCGTATCGAAAATATATTTTTTCAGATTTTCGTAAAGTTTATTAATACGAAGTTTTTCGAAAACTTTTTTTACCGCGTTTGTATAATCGTCGGGATTTTCGAAAAATATTAAAATATCGTCGAAATAAATTATATACGTAATATTTATTAAATCGATTAAAGCTTAATTAATATACGCTTGGAAAATTGCTAATGCGTTCGAAAAGCCGAAAAATAATACGCAGTATTCGAAATGTTCGTAACGAATGCGAAACGCAGTTTTTTATTTATTTTTTTTTTTATTCGAAAACGATAGTACGCCCAAATAAGATTTAGCTTAGTAAATATTTTAGCTTTTTTTAAACGATTCAAAGTTTCGCTTATAAAAAGTAAAAAAATTCGATTTTTAATCGTAATTGCGTTTAAATTTTTATAATCGACGTATAATCGTAAACTTCCGTTTTTTTTCGGTATAAATATTACCGATGCGCCGGCAAAATTAATAAATCTTTTTATTCAGTTTTTTTTTAAGCTCGAATCGAAATATTCGCGCAATTTAATAAGTTCAGATTCCGATAAAAAATAAATTAATTTTTAAAAAAAATCCTTTTTTTTCGCGAAATTTATTCGATGTTTTATAAAATAATAAAAAGCTAGAATAACCGCGGCGGTATCGTTAAACACGTCGGCGTAATCGTCGTATTTAAAAAGTAATTAATGCTGTTTTTTAGTAGCTTTTTTCAAAACGATACAAAACGCTTGCTTTTTTTTAAATTCCTTTTTAAAACGTTTAATTATAACGAAATTAAATTATAAGCGTTCGATTGAATATCGCCACGATTTAATTCGAAAATTTATAATAGGATCGATATTTCGCAACCAAAAAAACCTTAAAATAAATAAAATCTTTGGAATATTTATATCGCAAATTACGAAATCGCTTTGTATCTTTTTAATTATTTTATAATTATTAATAGCGCAAATAAATTGCGTATACGTGCCGTAAATAATTACTTTTTTTTTTTTAACCGTAAATAAATTAATACGTTTTTAAATTGATTTCCATTTACATTTAACTAATAATTTTTGAATTACGCAGTTTTTTTCCGCGCCGCAATCGATAAAAGCTCGTTTCGTACGAATTTCGCTTTTAGTTTTTTTAATTTCGATTGAAATTATTATTTTCTGCTTTTTTTTTTCGCTCGATTTTATTAGCAGCGACGAAATTAAAATCGAGCGAAAGCTTTTTCCGAATTTTTAAATTTATTAATTTCGAAGCAATTTAAAATTATATATTTTTTTTTATTGCATTTATAATATTCGATTTCTGAATAATTAATTATACGATGTTTTTTCTTTTGGCAGCGACTGCATTTCGAAAAATAAAAAAAATCGTTAGAAATTTTAAAATTTCAAAAGATTTTATTAAAATTATCGTTTTTTCGTTTTCGTTTTTTTTTTATAACGTATTTTCGAATCGAGAACGGTAAATGTTTGTTTTAATTTTTAAGCTTTAATCGAAAATATAAATTTTTTTTTTTTTTTTTTTTTTTTTACGTTCGTCTCGTCGTTTATTATTTTTCGTTTCGTCGCTGATAATTTTATTAGCATTTTCGATAAAACGAGCGATTAATATTAATTTTTTGTGCGAGCTTATAATTGCAGTATTATTTCGTTTAATAATTTCTTTTCGAAAAGTAAATCGGAGTTTTGCGAAAGGTATTTTTTTTTTAATCGTATCGTTTATTATTTGCAACTGCTATTCGAAATTATTTAAATAAGCAACGAAATTATTAATTAATTTATATTTTTTTTGCTTCGCTTTATCGTATAAATTCGAAGCCGCGATTTTTCGATTTTCCGCATTTATTAGAAAGTTTAATATTTATTTTTTGAAATCGTTTTATATAATTCGAATATTCGTAAAACGTCGTTCGTATCCGGTTCATTTTTTTTTTATTTTATCGTCGAAAGCTAAAATACAGGCGTTAATTTTCTTTTAATTAATACAAAATATTACCTTTTTATTTTGGCGGAAACTTCGTTTTACACGCCGAATAAAAAATTAAGCTTTTTTAGTATTTTTCCTTCGATATATTAAAAAGTCTTTTATTTTTAATGCTTTTCGGTTCGAATTCGCTATATTTTTTACAAAAAATATAATATATTTAAAAAAAATGCTAAATCGTTTTTAATAAATATTATTATCGTAGTGCTTCGAAAATACTTTATAATAATCGCTAGCTTAAATTATTTTCTGTTTTTTTTCAGTTGGAACGATATTAAAAAATATAAAAACCTTTTTTTCGATATTTTCGAAAGCGTTAAATTCTTATTAAAATTGTTTAATTTTTTTTCGGAATTCGCTTCGGCGTTTTTTGGCTTTTTCGAATCTTTTAATTATTTCGTAAACTTTTTTCTTAATCTTTTTCTGTTTTATTTTAATTTGTATTTTTTTTACTTTTTTACGTTTATCGTTTTTTTTTTGTTCGGCGCGGATTCGTTTATTAGCCAGATAAATTAAAATTTCGATAAAAAGTTTTTCCGAATCGCTTTAAGCGTGGCTTTTTTTAATAATTTTTTAAATAAAAAAAATTAAAAAATCGTCGCGTTTTAATAATAAAATATTTTCGACTTTTGATAAAACTGATAACGTTAAAAAAAACGATAATACGAAATTTTCTTAAGCAGCCGAAAATGCTAAGTTTTTTTAAATAGCTGAAAATGTTTATTCGCTGCGAATGCGAAAAGTTATAATATCGATAATAACGATATAAATATAATAATATAATAAAAAGTTGTTTTAATAATATCGAATTGCCGTTCCGGTAAATAAAAAAATAAAAATATAAAAATTAAAAAGTAAAAAAATATTAATTTAAATAATAAAACTCAAATAAAATTAGGTTAATAATCAGACTGATTTTTATCTTTTATATTTTTAATAAAAAGCGTGTATAAATACAAAAAAAAAATAGAGCCTTCGAGAAAAGTATTTTTTAAAAAACCAGGCGAATTTTATTTAATATGCTTTTCCAGCTTTTATTCCGACCTTTTTTTATTCTTTTTAATATAACCTTAATAATTGGTTTTTTAGCAATTATTCCTATAAAGTGTTTTACTTAAATATTATTTCCAGCTTTTACAGCATTATCCGGCCCCCACGGCCTATTCGCAGAAAGTATTATTCGAAAATTGGTAGAAGGCAGAGGGTCTTGGCGGATCACCTGACTTATACACGTGATATTGGTTCCTGACAGGCAGGGGGTTTCGGGGGGGTCCAAGCCTCGACCATAGCTAAAACTACCAACTCCTATCAATATAAGGTATCACCGTTTTACACTATAAAAGGGTAAGATTTCGGCCAATAAAGCTTGCGTTTATTACAATTTAATAAAATTTGGTATTCGGCCAGCCAAACTTTTTCTAAAATCACACTATAATTTCCGAGGTTAATAATTAAAAAAAAAGTAAACGATTGTATTCGATTATTAATAATAAAATTGAAAAGCGTAAAATGTGTAATTAAATGGCCACGAGTTCTATTATACCCTTTTACAAAAAAAAAAACCGGAAAAGATTAAATTAAAAGTTTTAAAAAAAAAAAAAGATTTGATTAGCGCCGAATCGATTAACGCATAACCGTTCGTTTTAAAATCGGCGAGCGCTTTTATTTTGTACGAAAGGCCATTTTTAATAAGTATAACGGAAATTATTAGTAAATCGCTATCAAAAAGCTTTCGAACGTCAAAATAACGCATATTACGCAATACGTTTAAAAAAAAGGCTTTATTTAAATCTAGGCGTTTCTTCGACTAGCGAGAAAACTTTCAACTTTTTCGTATGCGTTTTAAAAATCGTTTGAAAAAAGATTTTCGTTTTTATTATTATTATTAAAAAGCGAATTTTCGGCCGGTTCGACTTCGTTTACGTTTACCAGTCTAAAAAGGCTTTTAAATAAAACCGAAAGTCGGCCCGTAAAAAGTCGTGCAAATTGGCCTTTCTAAACTTTTTAATATAAAATAAAAAACGAGCGTTGTCGTTGATCCGATCGAAAAGAAAAAACGCTAAAAAAAGCGTTTTAACGTAAAAAAAAAAAAAACAAAAGGCTAAAAAAAAGTTTGTGAAGTATTTGAACGATTTTCGTACGTACGATTTAATTCGTAATACGCTTTAATTAAAAACTTATTATTTTAATAAATAATAAACTTGGTTGAAAAGCGATTCGCGTATAAAATTCGTTTAGCCAATTGATTTTGTTTTTTTTAACGGACGGCGGTAAGCCAATTTTTAAAAATCGTTGTACGCGCTTATTTCAAATGCAGCTTTTCTCGTAAACGCTTTAATATTTTGTCGTAAAAAACGTTTCGAAGCTGTTTATTAATTCGTATTTAAGCGTTTGCTGCGAAAATAAAAAATCGCAAATAAAAACGCCAAAAATCGTCGTACGTATTTATTATAAGCATTTTGAATTCGTTTTCGGCTTTTTAAACGTTTAAAAGATCGGCCAGAAAATCGGCGATTTTTTTTATTAATTTTTCGGAAAGTATAAAATCGGAACGGTTTAAAATACGCGAAATAAAAAATTCTTTTGCTACGTTTTCGGTCTGATCGAATATTGTAAAACGGTGATACCTTGTATTAATGGGAATTGGTAGTTTTAGCTATGATCGAGGCATGGACCTCTCCGAAACCCTCTGCCACTGACTACTTTCAACAGATATAAAAGCAAAGCATCCTCTTAAATAATACCATAGGCACGCAGTCCAATTTATACTTTCATTTAATTTTTTTTTCTTTTTTTTTATTTTTTCTAGGAATTTCTTAGATTATCTTACCTACCGAAATATAGCCGTATTAATATGGTTTTTTTACCTATTTTTACATTTAATAATCTACGCAAAAATTCAAACTTCAGTGTTTCGTTTTTATATATTCGCCGATGCATTTTTTAAATTTATAATCGAAGTCGATTTCGATATTTCGCTATTACGGCTTAAAAAACCTTTTATATAGTATTGTTCGCAGCTGTATTATATAAAAGACTTTTAATAGCTGTTCTTATTTTACGCATAATTATTAAATTACAAAAATGCAATATATTTCAGAAACGTTTGAAATTACGATCAGGCAATTTTAAACCGTGCGAAATTCAAAACTCGAAAGTCGCTTTTTTATTTAAAAATAACAAATCGAATATTAGTTTATACGCTTCGACCGCTGCGCTCGGCCTTTCTGAATTAAATCTCTTTTAGTCAAACGCCTGGCGAAAACTCAACCTCCTGATCTTACGCTTTATAATTATAGCAATTACAATTTGCGGCTTTTTATTAAAAATAATAAAAAAATGGCTATACGTATATTAGCCTAAGCTACGGAATATCGAAACCGTAAATTATATAGCAATATTATATCAATTCAGTTAATTTATTAAAAAACAAATTCTTTAACACGCTATTTAAATATCTGGACGCAACTTTATTTTATTTAATTTTTTCAAAAAATACAAAAACCTTTTTGATAGCTCCTTTATTAAAAACGATTTTTTTCACGCTAAAAACCCTTAATTTGCAATTTCAGAAAACATTTATTTATCTAATTCAAACTTTACCAACACTTTTATTAATATTATAAACAACGACGCTTTTCGTTTTCTTATGCAAGGCCGCATATCTTTTCCTGATTCCTCTGGTGCACTTTTATTTAATAGCGCTAATATTACCGATTTTATCGAAAAATATAAAAAAACCTGTAAAAATTTCGAAATTTTTAAAATTAAAATATTCGATAAACTTTTTCGCTATTATAACCTAATTATTAAAAATATTATTAAATCGATAAATAAATAAAAAGCTATTAAAGTTCGAAACTGGCGTAAGCTAATTAAAACCTTGAAATCGGAATTCCGAAACTACGATCGCTAGCAAATCCGCGATACTATCGCTTTTTTTAAACAATTTGTTATAATAACTCGCTAAACCAAAAAACTTAAAGCTTATTATCGTATTTATACGAAAATTTCTAATATTTTCGTTAATAAAAAAGTTTTAAGCGAAATTAAATAAAAAAAATTGTTTTTATTTAGTTTTCCGATTAGTATTCGCAACAAAACTATTAAGCATTTTAAAATTAATAAACAAAACTTTAAAACCTTCGACCAGTATTTCAAATTTATAAAATTCGTTTTTAAACAAAACCAAAGCGAACGTATTATTAAAGCTATAAATCAAAAAAAATCTTTTTTTCCCATTTATAAAAAAAACGTAAAAGCTTTAATGCAAAAATATGCCCAGCTATTAAAAATTACCGAAATCGCTAAAAAACAATTAATTATTATATTATTTAATCGTTTTGCAAAATCTACTAATTTAAAAAAACTTAATAAAAATATCGAAACTTTCGTATTAAAATTTACCGATATTAAAATTTAAAAATTTTAAAGTAAAATCGAAAGTTTTATACAGTAGCAGAAAAAACTTTCTTACGTTAACTCGAATAATAAAAACGATTAAAATAGCTTTTATAACAACTATTTTTTTTAAAATACGCGAAACGATTAATTTCGCCAAGCTATCGTAAAAATAATAGCTGCCTAGTGGCAACTTTTCCGTGCTAACGATTAAAATCAGCGAAATATTAATTATAATAACGATTATTAAAAGAAAAAAAAAAACCAACGCGGAAACCAAAATCGCGGTTATTAAAATAATAAAAATAATTATTAAAACAAATTTCGTGGTCCTAAGTATGGATTTTATAATAACAAAAAAATTTACTGCGAAAAATCTTATATTCGTTTTAAATGCAAAGCATTTAATTTTTGTATAAATAATAATATCTGCTATATTAACAAATATAAAACGATTTGCTTCGGACCGACGGAAACAGAAATAAGCTTTTTTAACAAAGCTGAAAATCAAAGCTGGTTAAATATTATTCGCTTAAAAATAAAAGATACGAAATGGAACGATTGCTTAAAAAACAAAAAAAATGCAAAAACGATTTTTATTAATAAAAAAAAAAATATTTCAAAAAGCGTATTAATTAAAAAAAAAACCTTTATCCCAAGCGTAAATAAAATCCAAATATATAAATAAAAAACAAATATATATATTACTAATGCAATTATCGTATTTGCAGATATTATAGCTGCATAATCAAGCCAGCGAATTATAAAAAAGCAAAATGCTTTTATTTTATTCGCCAAACTAGCTAATATAAAAAAAAACGTTAAAATCGAAAAAAAAAAAGATTTTGAAATTCGAAAAAAAACCGATAAAACCATTAGAAAAACGCTTATAATAAAAAAAATTAACAACGATATAAACGATATCGATATCGACATTTCGGTTTAAATTATTTAAAAAATACTAGCTTTTAAGCGCTTATTATTAATGCGAAGCGAAAAATAAATCGATAAATATATTAATTCCGAAGCCGTCGACGAAGTTATTAAAAAAATTATAAAACAAAAAATTAAATTGAAATTCAGCGATTTATTTAGCACAAAAAAAAGATTCGACAAAATTATTAATAAATAAATTCTTGTATTAAAAAAAAACGAAAAAATTGAAATTATTCGAAAAAAAAACGATTTTAAATTAAAAAAAAACCAGAAAGAAATTTATAATACCGCAGTTAATTTAGCCGATAAAAAGAAATTTTCGGAAAAAGTCAGCCTTTTGGCTTTCGCTATAAAAACCCAAAAGTCAAAACGACGAAACTGCTTTTACACGGCTATAAAAGCATTAAAAATAAAAACAATACTTAAGAAAAATACGACCGCCTTCGCTTTATTCGATAATAAAGCCGAAATTAATTGCATAAACCAAAAAACAGCCGAAATTAATAAAATCCCGATTATTACCGATAAACGAATGATTTATACGACCGTTAATAAAAATATTATTAAATTTAATAAAATTATACGAAATATTAAAATCGACGTTGAAAGTATTATTATTTATAAAGATTTTTTAATAATAAAAAAATACTTTTATTTTATTATTTTTAAAATGCTTTAGATTTTGGAAAGTTTCGTTAGTTTTAAATACACCGAAAACGGCTAAATAAAAGCTTTTTTTTAAAACTGGAACCGATTTTTTCAAAATCAAATTATCGTCGCCGGCGACAAAATCTTTTTAATCGACGTTTTATCGGAAAACGAATAGCCGGCTTTAATTTCAGAACAAACGCTAAGCTATAACAAAATCTGAAAAATATTCGGCTAAAAGCATTTACGTTATTAATCGAAATAGCACCGCGAATAAAATTAGCTAATATTAATATTTTTAGTTATTAATTCGGAAATAAAAATTCCGAAGATTTCGTTTTCGTATTAAACAAGCCCGATCCATATACTTTACTTTTTTATATTAATATCAGCATTTTTTATAAACGCAAAGCTGATAAAATACGATTCGTGAATTTTAGCGAATTCGGTAAAAATATTTTCGAAAAAATAAACGATTAGTTTAAAAAAAACGAAGCAATAAAATTATTTTAATTAATTACTGGCGAACTTAAAAAACTTATTACCGGCCGATTTTTCAGCTTATTATTTAGCAGCCGATTTACAAAAAAACGATTTGACAACTTAGCAATCGGAATTTAATTTTTGCTAAAAAAGAAAAAGATTTTATACGAAATCCTACGCAACCGAAAAAAAGCTATAATCTTCGATTTTACCGAAATAAGCTAATTTAGTTTTAACGTTACGTTTTATATCGATATTAAAACCGTGTTTTATAAAGCCTGGCAAAAAAAAACCTTTTTAATTTTTAAAACCTTTTAAAATAAAATAATCGAAATGCTGAAAAAACGAATTAAGCAAAAAATCTTCGAATTTTGCTACGGCCTATACAAAAACAAATGATTTATCGTTGCGAAAAAAAAAAAAGCATTTACAAACTTATTATCGTAATCGTCGAAATAAACAAAATAACGATACGAAACGCTAACGTGTTATTTAACGTCGATTAATTTTCAAACGAATTCGCGGAATTAATAATCGCTTTTTTTTTCGATTTGTTTTCCGGCTACGATTATTTAATTTTTAATCTACGATTTCGAAATATAACGGCTATTTAAATTCTAATCGGTTTATTGCGCATAACGAAAATACTTATAAAAGCTATTGATTTAATCGTTTAATTCGTAAAAATCGTATATAAAATTTTTATAATTTGCATTTCTGATATTGCTTTTTTTTACGTTAACGACGTCGGAATAAAAAGCCCCAAATTATATTATAATAATAAAAAAATCTTTTTTGAAATTCGACGTTATATAATAAAACATATTTAAAATATCGATAAAATTATAATCTGCTTCGAAAAAGCCAAAGCTATTATTGGCCCTCGATTAAAATTTTATATATTCGAAATAAATATCGTTAGCTATATGATTAATAACGTTGGCCGCTATTTTCAACGAAAAAAAATCGAAAAGATTTGCGAATAAAAAAAGTATAAAAATATTACCGAAGCCAAAGCTTTTATTAGCGTTATAATTTACTACCGCAATTAAATTAAAAACTTTTTTTAAAAAACTATATTTATTTACGTTACGATAAAAAAAAAATCGATTTCGTTTAGAAAAAAAAACAGAGCAAAATTATAAAAGTTTTTAAAAACGATTTTTTATCGGTCTTATTATTTATACGGATCGATTATAGCCCAAACGCAAAAAAGATTATTTTAATTATCGACGCTAATATTTTCGGCTAAAAAGCTATATTATAATAAATCGATAAAAATAAAAAACGGCATTTTTCACGATTCGAAAGCGGCTTATGATTTTCCGCTAAAGCACGCTACGATGCTATTAAACGAAAATGTCGAAGCGTTTTTAAAGTAATAAAAAAAATAAAAAGCGAATTGTACGATATATATTTTATTTTAAAAACAAACGCAAAAGTTTTTATCGATTAACTAAACGAAAAAGCTAATAATTTATTAAAAGCGCTCGTTATTAATTAAATAGCTTAAATACGATTTATAAACTTCGAAATCAGATATATTAAAAAAACAATTAATACAGCGGCAAACGGCCTTTTTAAACGAAAACGTTTTTATCCGTTTGATTTTATTAAATAAAGCGAACAAAATATCGACGAATAAATCGCTGACGAAATCGGCTGCTTCGCTATTTACGCTTTGAGTTTTATAAAGCCGAAATTATTCGCGTTGCTATTTCGATTAGTATCGCGAATAAAAAACATTAATTTTCGGGCCGAAAAAACATTCGCGTTATTATTTCGGCTAGCACCGCGAATAAATTTAACCGAAAACGATCGGAATAAGCCGATTAGCGACGAAAATAAACTTTTAATCGATAATTACGAAACCGAAGACTTTTATTTAATCGTATATTATTTAATTATTTTGTTTAAATTATTTAACGTATTAAACTATTAGTTTAAATTATTTAAAAATTAAGTTTTCGATTATATTTTAGCCGATAAAAAGTTATACAAAATAAAAGATAATATATATTAAAAACGCTTAGTAATAAATAATAAAGCCGATAAATTTCAAATTATAAAAAAAGCCTACGAAAAAGTATTTTATAAAAAAGCTGAAGTTATTTATTATCGAATCAAAAACGATTTTTAATAAAAAAGATATTTCGAAAATTGCAAAATTTTTGTTAAAAGTTGCATTTTTTGCTAAAAACGAAAGCTTGGCCGAAAAAAAAATCTATTATATCCGACGTAGTTTTTTAAAATCAGAAAAAAATTAATTTCGACGTTATACGCGTATTAATTATCGATCGCGGTTATATATGTTTCGTATTCGCTATTAACGATTTATTTAAATAGCTTAAAAAGCGACTTTTTCGAAACGCTATTTCCGAAGCTATTGCGACTTTTTTTTAGAAAAACGTTATATATCGATACGATTTATTTAATAAATTAAACGTCGATAATAAATCCGAAAACAAAAGCGTTATCGAAACTTTTATAAAAAAATACGGTATCTAGCGTATTTAAATTTCAGCTTATAATTCGAAAAGCAACGGATCCGTAAAACGAAATCACAGAAATATTTTTAACGGCTTTTCAAAAGCTATTCGAAAAGATTATAGGCGTTGGTCGCGGAAATTCTCGGAAATGCTTTTTGTTATACGCATATATATATACGCTTTTATTGGAATAATTTTATTTTTTATTTAATACGGCAAAACGCTCGATTGCTTTTGGAAACAAAATAACTTATATAAAAATTTTATAACGTAATTAAAATAAAAACGAAAGCAAATCTATTAGCAATAAAATTTAAATAATTAAATTACCGCGATATAAATATAAAAAAAATAATTTAAAAAAAAAAATATAGAAAAATAATTAAAAAAATCTGGAATAAAATTAAAATTTAAAAAAAAACGCTAATTAAAAAAAAAGATTTGGTTTTAATTTACGATATTCAGCGCGCTATCGACAAATCGGCCGATATTAAACTTAATTATAAATGGCTCGGATTTTACGAAATATGCGAGGCCGAATTAAATAAAAATTATTATAAGCTTACGAAATTCGATAAAATAAAACTAAAAGAAACGTTCGCCGCCAACCGGTTGAAACGATTTTACAAAAAAAACCAGCAAATTTATCTTTTAAATTCTGATTTAAACAGCGATTTCGATTTTAGCGAATCCGACGACGATTCCGACCAAAGCGATTATATTTTTAAAAAAAAAAAACCTTCTGAAAAGGTTTGGAAACAGCCGAACGATAATCCCGCTATTAAAACCATAATTTAAATCGTAATTCCATTTATAACCGAAAAAAAGAAAAATGCTTACAAAATTGTTTATTAATTATTCTGCTGTTTTCGTTGTTTATTGTTTTTTTTTTTATTATATACTATTTTATTATTTTTATTTTGCTTTGCTTATATACAATCTAATTATTTTGTTTCATATATATTATTTATTTTTAAAACCTTTTTTTATATTGTTTAAAACACCTACTATACTTTTCTTTATTTAACTGTTTTTTTGTTTACCAAAACAAAAGTTTTATACATGTTTAAACCGCATATTTAATACATTTATATTATTCGCACATTTTACGAAAACTATCTTTTATGCATTTTATTATTTGCTACTTTCTGTATTGTTTACTTTTTTCGTTATTCTGAACGAATGCTTATCTAAACAGTTATAATTTATTAAAAAAACAGCATGCGAATTCCCGTGACTTTTGAATACAAATATTTTATAATCTCCGTACTTTTTCTTAATTATTTTTTAATAAATACAACACACTTTTTTAATTAATAAACTTATCGATATTATATCGTTTCCTAAGCAAAACGTTGCCAAACCTAGCAAATTTATTTTTAATTTATTTTAAAACGAAACTATTATACGCAACTTTTCCGAATTTAAGTAAATATATAATGCCGCCATTTTAAATTAATAAACAGCTTTCGTAAAAACATTTATAAAACAATTCGATATAATAATTGAAAACGTTAACGAATTTCTATTCGATTACAAAAGCTTCGTTAAAACTAAATTCGTTCGCAAAAGCTTTAATTACGATAAATTCCTATTAAATTACGATAACGCTTTAAAAGTTCTCGCCGAAGCACGAAAAGCTCGAAATAACAAAAAGAAAATAATAAACCGAATTTTACGCTTTTTATTAAATTAACGAAAAAAAGATATTTAAAAATACGTTTTTAGCAAAATTACCGGTGTTATTTTATTTCGGCATTTCGCTCGCTTTTTCGAAATTATTATTTTTACGAAAAAAAGAATTTGGATATTAAACGCTTATATTTTCAAAGCGCAAGCTTTGAAAACCAACAATTTAAAAGCCCGCAAATTTATAAGCTTTTTTATAGCTATTTGCAAGCTGGTCGACGACGCTATACAATCGCCAAAAAAAATTTTAATCGGCTGCGAAATTTTAAATTTAACTTTTTTTCAAAATAAAAAACTAAGCGTCGCTAAATACGGCATTTTTATACTAAAAAAAAAAACGACGCCATTCCGATATTTCAAATTTATAATAACGAAAAAAACGAAAAAACCAATATTATTTTCGTTTAATTCGAAAAAACATACGCGGTAGCAATTAATACTTTTAAAACAGCTAAAATAATTCGGCGATTTTCATTTTTAATTATCGAAAACGAATCCGAAAACGAAATCAAAAGCGTAATAGCAAACAACCGCTTATTCGAATACAAAAAACCTATTGTATTTATAAAAATTATTTCGGAAAAAGTAAAAACAAAAAACGTAAAAAAGCGCGCCGATATTTTCGAAACCTTTTTTGTTCGAAAAAAAAAATTATTCACGTCGCTAATAAAAAAAGCATCGCGAATAAAAACAGCCGGAAATCGACGCCGAGCTATAGCTTTTAAGCTAATTAATAAAAAACGCGACGATTTTACGGAATTAAATTTAAAAAACGCAGGCATTTCGAAAAAAAAAAATTTAAACGATTTTGAATCTGATTTTTCGAAATTAAATACGCAAATATCAAAAACGCTTGCTGCGTTTAAAAACGTCGTATCGCTAATATTTCAAACTTTAATAAAAGCATTTAAAATTTCGATTATTATACGATTCGACCGGGAAAATTTAAAAAAAAATATCGAAATTATCGCGGAAAAAATCATATAAAAAACGCAAAACCAAATTATTCTGCTTAAAACTTTCGCTTTCGACGACGAAACGATTCAAAAGTTTTATTTCGATATTTTTATATAAAAACCAAATAAACCCGTCAGCTTTTTCCTTTTTGCTTCGAACGAAAACTAAATCAAGCTTTTTTCGAAAAATTGCAAATATAATACGTTAAAACAAATAAAAAAAACTTTTAAAAACGGTGACCCGTTTTTATTCGAGCTTTTTTTCGCTGAAAAACTTCGATTTTTTAATTTCGTTTTTACGAATAACGTTAACGCCAGAAAAAACGGCAAGTTCTGCTATTTTTATATACGTTATTACGCGGCGTACTGCGATTTAATTACAAAAAAAATCGATGTTATCGGCTTCGCTAATCGATTCGCTATTATTAAAAATTCGGACTACGACGTATTCGAAATTAATTTTAATAACCAATTTATATTCCGACGAAAAACTGCGAAAACTATTTAAACGCGTGCTAAAATTTACTTAAGCTACGCAAATTTTAAAACAGACCCTAAAGTTTTTAGCGCGATTACAAAATTCGATTAAAACGTAGAAAAATAAAAGTAATAAATATTTCTAAAAGCCGATTTTTTTAACTTTTCGACCGAAAGTATATTTTAAAATTTATTTAAACTAAGCTGCGAATTCGTTAATTACGTAAAATCTTATAACAAAAAAAACAAATTATTATTATATTTTATAAAAAAAAAAATAGCTATATATAAGCATTATTTCCGACTGGTTAAAACCCAAAAAGCGCCTACAGCTTTTTTCGCTAATATATTTTACAATTTTATTTAATAAATTTTTAAAATACACCCCGGCTTTTATTTCGCTGTTTTAATTATCCGAAACTTTAAAAACTGCCGCTTTGTAATATATTTTAACGTTCCGATCGTTTTAAATCTCGCTAATTCCGACCGTATTATAATTACGAAATTCGATATCGCCGATTTTTAAAAAAAAAAAAAAATCGAAAATTTTACCGACGCTATTTTCGATTATTACGTTTTGTTTATATTCGCATATAATTCGAAAATAATCGAAGCTTATCTGCAATTATATTACGACGCTAAATTAATTAAAACCATTTAAAAAAGCTCAGCTTCCTCGTACTTCAGCGCGTCTAAAATAATAGCCTCGGCTATTTTATCGGATTACGAAACCGAAAGCTACGAAATAAAAAATAAAATAACTTTTATCAGCTTTTCGATTAAGCAAAAGATTTTCGTCAGATTTAAAACCCAAAAAACCGACGGCGCGATGCTAATTTATTCGAATAATTATACGGCGCAAAAATATAAAAACCATTTCGAAAACGACGCTTCGATAGGCCATTTAACATTGTTTATATTGCGACGAAAACAATTACAGCATTTTCGATAATTTCGACTGCAAACGATTATCTCCGAATTATTTCGTAAAATAGTTTTTTTTACAGGCTTCGGAGCCTTTTCAAAAGCATTCGTCGGTAAATAACCGTGGTCCGACCCATCAGTTTTACGCGAAGCAAAAGCGTTAATCGGTTTTAATTACGACGAATTAATCGATTATTTTTACGATTTTAATATAAGATTTTTCAGCGCCTTTTGCAAAGCGTAAAACCACGTACAAAAACTGAAATTTAATATTTACAAAAAAAAGTCGTAAAAAGCATCCGTCGCGGCGATATTTAATAATATCATCGACGAAAAAGCTATTAAAACGTTCGTAAATTTAAACGATATTTCGATTAATATTTTATTAAATTATTTTTCAAAAAAGCAAAGTAAACAAAATAATTTAAACGATAAGCGAAACGCTACCCCTCCGCAGAAGCCAATAGTAAAAAGGCCAAAAACGGGTTAAAAAACCGAAAAAATATAAAGCTAAAAAGTTTGGTTTATAATTAATTGGTTTTTAAATCATAAAGGATAAACTAAATTGCATTTATTAAAGTTTTTTTTTAGTCGTAGTTAAAAACGACTACGTATATTATTTAAAACAGGATGTAAAACGGTAATACTTTATATTAATAGAAATTAGTAATTTTAGCTATGGTCGAGGCATAAACCCCTCCGAACCCCCTGCCACTGACTACTTTCAACAAATATAAAAGCAAAGCACCCTTTTAAATAATACCATAAGCACGCAGTCCAATTCATACCTTCACTTATTCTTTTTTTCCTTTCTTCAGTCTTTTCTAGGAATTCCCTAGACTATCTTACCCACCGAAATATGGCCGTATCAGTCTGGTTTTCCTACCTACTTTTACAATATATAATTTTTGCGAAATCGATCGCTAGCGAAATAATCGTAGTAAAATTCGAGGTTATCGAAAACTTTAATTTTTTAATAGCGTGCTTTGTAATTTTTATTATTATTTAATTTAAATTTAAAATTCGAAACGCGCTTTATACGAGCTAGTCGAAAATCAACAAATAAATAGAAACTATAACGTTTAAAAAGCGCGCTAAAGTTTTGGCCGTTAAAAGAAAATCCAAAAAAAGTTTGCGAAAAGCGTAAAAATTAATTTGCAGCGTTTATTAATTAAAATAAAACGTTGCGAAAAAAAGAAAAAGCAGCAGATTCGCGATTAATAAAAGCACGTTCGATAAATTCTACCAAACGCTTTAATTAAAAGGTTTGTCGCAATCGTATAATTTCCAGGAGTTGTCGTTTACGCTTTTACGCTTTTTTCAGTTGATTTTGCAAAAGTCTTAATTAAACGCTTTCAGCGCTAAGCTGCAAAAAAATAACAGGCGAAATAATTAACGCTCTGCCTTTTCCTTTGTTTTTTTTTTCTCGGAAGAAAGATTATTTTTCAGAAAAAAAAGCTTTTGAAAAAGGCTGCTTTTTCGCTGATTAAAAAAAGGGAGATTAAGGTGTAGTAGCAGAAGCTGAAAAGCTCTGCTGAAAAAGGAATCGTTAAACAAAAGCTATTCTTCGCGAAATGCGGAAATAAGCTTTTTTACGACCGGTCGATTATTTTGATATAACCCGTAAAGAATTCGAAAAAAAAAATAGTTTACGCCGTCGCTAGCGTAAAAAAAAAGTTGTTAATAATATAAGGATTTAATTAATCGAAAAGCTAGAAGATCAGTCAACTGATCGCCGTATTTATATAATATAAAAAACGAGCTTTTAATTTTGTAATAAAAATATTTATTTAAAATTAACAACTGTTAAAGGCAGAAATTACTAAGGAGAAAAAGCCTTATATATATAAATAATCTCCACAGTTAATGGAAAGACCCACCAGAAGACCAGGGAGCTTGTAGCTACACGTAGTTGCTGGGGTGACACGAGAGGTGGCAACAGAGTGAATCGTCACAGGATTCGCTAAAATTTACGAATCGTATTTTATCAGCTTTGCGTTTATAAAAAGTGCTAATATTAATATAAAAAAGTAAAATATATAGGTCGGATTTATTTAATACGAAAACGAAATCTTCGGAACTTTTACTTCCGAATTAATAATTAAAAATATTAATATTAGCTAATTTTATTCGCGGTGCTATTTCGATTAGCGACGTAAATGTTTTTAGCCGAATATTTTCCAGGTTTTATTATAGCTTAGCGTTTATTTTAAAATCAAAGCCGGCTATTCGTTTTCCGATAAAACGTCGATTAAAAAGATTTTATCGCCGGCGACGATAATTTGATTTTAAAAAAATCGGTTTTAATTTTAAAAAAAAGCTTTTATTTGGCCGTTTTCGATATATTTAAAATTAACGAAACTTTTCAAAATTTAAAGCATTTCAAAAATAATAAAATAAAAACATTTTTTTATTATTAAAAAATTTTTATAAATAATAATATTTTCAACGTCGATTTTTATATTTCGTATAATTTTATTAATTTAATAATATTTTTATTAACGGTCGTATAAATTATTCGTTTATCGATAATAATCGAAATACTATTAGCTTCGGCCGTTTTTTGATTTATACAATTGATTTCGGCTTTATTATCGAATAAAGCGAAAACGGTCGTATTTTTTTTAAATATTGTTTTTATTTTTAGCGCTTTTATAACCGTATAAAAGCAGTTTCGTCGTTTTGACTTTTGGGTTTTTATAACGAAGGCCAAAAAGCTGATTTTTTCCGAAAATTCTTTTTTATCGGCTAAATTAATTGCGATATTATAAATTTTTTTTTGGTTTTTTTTTAATTTAAAATCGTTTTTTTTTCGAATGATTTCAACTTTTTTGTTTTTTTTTAATATAGGAATTTGTTTATTAATAACTTTGTCGAATTTTTTTTTTATATTAAATAAATCGCTGAATTTTAATTTAATTTTTTGTTTTATAATCTTTTTAATAGTTTCGTCGACGGCTTCGGAGCTGATATATTTATCGATTTATTTTTCGCTTCGCATTAATAATAGGCGTTTAAAAGCTGGTATTTTCTAAATAATTTAAATCGGAATATCGATATCGATATTTTTTATATCGTCGTTAATTTCTTTTATTATAAGCGTTTTTTTAATAATTTTATCGGTTTTTTTTCGAATTTTAAAATCTTTTTCCTTTTCGATTTTAACGTTTTTTTTTATATCAGTTGATTTAGCGAATAAAATAAAAGCATTTTGCTTTTTTATAATTCGCTGGCTTAATTATACAGTTATAATATTTGCAAATACGATAATTATATTAGCAATATATATATTTGTTTTTTATTTATATATTTAAATTTTATTTACGCTTAAAATAAAAGTTTTCTTTTTAATTAATACGCTTTTTGAAATGTTTTTTCTTTTATTAATAAATATCGTTTTTACATTTTTTTTGTTTTCTAAGCAATCGTTTTATTTCGTACCTTTTATTTTCAAACGAATAATATTTAACCAGCTCTGATTTTTAGCTTTATTAAAAAGGCTTATTTCTGCTTCCGTCGGACCGAGGCAAATCGCTTCGTATTTATTAATATAGCAGATATTATTATTTATATAAAAATTAAATACTTTGCATTCAGAACGAATATAAGATTTTTCGTAGTAAATTTCTTTGTTATTACAAAACCCGTATTTAAAGCTACGGGGTTTGTTTTAATAATTATTTCTATTATTTTAATAGCCGCGATTTTGATTTCCGCGTTGGTTTTCTTTTTTTTTTTAATAATTATTATTATAATTAATATTTCGCTGATTCTGATCGCTAGCACGGGAAAGTTGCTATTAGGCAGTTATTATTTTTACAATAGCTTAGCGAAATTAATCGCTTCGCGCATTTTAAAAAAAGTAATTATTATAAAAGCTATTTTAATCGTTTTTATTATCCGAGTTAACGTAAAAAGGTTTTTTTTGCTATTATATAAAACTTTCGATTTTATTTTAAAATCTTTGAATTTTAATATCGGTAAATTTTAATACGAAAGTTTCGATATTTTTATTAAGCTTTTCCAAGCTAATAGGTTTTGCAAAACGATTAAATAATATAATAATTAATTGTTTTTTAGCGATTTCGGTAATTTTTAATAGCTGGGCATATTTCTGCACTAAAGCTTCTACGTTTTTTTTGTAAATAAAAAAAAGAAATTCTTTTAATTTATAGCTTTAATAATATGTTCGCTTTGGTTTTGTTTAAAAACGAATTTTATAAATTTGAAATACTAATCGAAGATTTCAAGGTTTTATTTATTAATTTTAAAATGCTTAATGGTTTTGTTGCGAATATTAATTAAAAGGCCAAATAAAAACAATCTTTTTTGCTTAATTTCGCTTAAGATTTTTTTGTTAACGAAAACGTTAAAAACTTTCGTATAAATACGATAATAAACTTTAAGTTTTTTAGCTTGGCGAGTTATTATAACAAATTGTTTAAAAAAAGCGATAATATCGCGAATTTGCTAACGATCGTGGTTTCGAAATTCCGATTTTAAAATTTTAACTAGCTTACGCTAGTTTCGAGCCTTAATAGCTTTTTATTTATTTATCGATTTAATAATATTTTTAATAATTGGGTTATAATAGCGAAAAAGTTTATCGAATATTTTAGTTTCGAAAACTCCGAAATCTTTATAAGTTTTTTTATATTTTTCGATAAAATCGGTAATATTAGCGCTATTAAATAAAAATGCATTAAAAAAGCCAGGAAAAAGCATGCGGCCTCGCATAAAAAAACGAAAAGCGTCGTTGTTTATAATATTAATAAAAGTGTTGGTAGAGTTTGAATTAAATAAATAAATGTTTTTTAAAATTGCAAATTAAAGGTTTTTAATATAAAAGAAATCGTTTTTAATAAAAAAGCTATTAAAAAAGTCTTTGTGTTTTTTAAAAAAATTAAATAAAATAAAATTGCGTTTAAATATTTAAATAATATATTAAAAAACTTGTTTTTTAATAAATTAATTAAATTGATATAATATTGCTATATAATTTACGGTTTCGATATTCCGTAGCTCAAATTAATACACGTACAGCCATCTTTTTATTATTTTTAATAAAAAGCCGCAAATTGTAATTGTTATAATTATAAAGCGCAAAATCAGAAAATTGAATTTTCGCCAAGCGTTTAATCAAAAAAAATCTAATTTAAAAAAGCCGAACGCAGCGGTCGAAGCGTACGAACTAATATTCGATTTATTATTTTTAAACAAAAAAGCGATTTTCGAACTTTGAATTTCGCACGGTTCAGGATTGCCTGACCGTAATTTCAAACGTTTCTGAAATATATTGCATTTTTGTAATTTAATAACTATACGCAAAATAAAAAAAACTATTAAAGGTTTTTTATATAATGCAGCTGCGAATAATATTATATAAAAGGTTTTTCAAGCCGTAATAGCGAAATATTAAAATCGACTTTAATTTACGAATTTAAAAAATGCATCGGCGAGTGTATAAAAACGAAACACCGAAGTTTAAATCTCTGCGTAAATTATTAAATATAAAAATAAATAAAAACCAGATTAATACGGCCATATATCGATAGGTAAAATAGTTTAGGAAATCCTTAGAAAAAACTAAAAAAAGGAAAAAAAAAATAAGTAAAAGTATGAATTAAATTGCGTGCTTATAATACTATTTAAAAGGGTGCTTTGCTTTTATATTTGTTAAAAATAGTCAGTGGCAGGGGGTCTCGGAGGGGTTTATGCCTCGACCATAGCTAAAACTACCAACTCCTATTAATACAAGGTATCACCGTTTTACACGAATTTTAATTAAATTCGATAAGCATTCGTAGTTTAGGTTTTTAATTATTTCGCGAGTAATATAAATCATACAAAAAATAGGATTGGAAGGCCCAGAAACGGCAGGCTTCCTGGCCTTAATGCGAACGCGTTTTAAAAAACGATTATCGTCGTTATTTTTATTTTTATTTTTTTCGCTCTAATAATCTTCGGCCGCTTTTTTTTCAAAAGCGCCAGCGTTTTGCTTTTTTTTTCCGGAAATACTATCAGAACCGAAATTACCGCTAATAGCTTTTTTATCGCTAGTAATATTTCCGCTATTTCTTTGGGGCGCTATATCGGCATCCTCGAGGCCAGACAAATATAAATCTTCGAAAAAACCGTTTAAAAACGAAATATCGAAAAGGTCGTTTTTTTCGAAGAAATTAAAAAGAAACGAATTGGCCGAAAAAGCCGATTGATTACGCAAAATAAACTTCGTAAAACTTCGATTACGCAAGCGCCGAAAATTAAAAGTCCGAGAAACTAGGCCAATTGATCGCGTAAAGCTACGCGGACGACTTTTTTTAAATATAAGAAAAGTTATATCGATGTTTTTAATTAAAATAATAAAGCCTGAATTTATTAAAAAGCTAGTAGAAAAATAAAAAAATTAAGGTTTTTAAAAAACGCGACGAAACGCTTATTTAAGCTGAATTAGTTTTATTTACGCTTCGCAACGATAAAAAATATAAATAAATTATATAAATATTGCAATATCGCGTTACGGCCGTATTCGGACGACAAAAAAAACTTTTCCGCGTTTTAAAAATAGCTGATTATCGGATTAGCAATTAATTAAAAAATGTGTTGCGTTATATTTATTTTTTTTTTTTTTTTTTTTTTTTTTTTTTCAGATTTATTTTTTTTGTACGCTTTTAATAGTTAAATATTTCTAAAGCTCGGAAAGGCTCGTAGTTACGTAATAACGAATTTTTTCGGAAACTAGTTTTTCCGAGCGAATAATTAAGCGAGCCCGAACCTTCCGTCTTTTGCGAAAAGCTCGCCAGTCAGACTTAAAACAATACAAGTAACATTTTACTATATACAATTCATTCGTCCCAACTTCCGGTGAGGGTTCCTACCGACTATTCGGCTATGCACGACATATTTTATCGCGGAAAGCGTTTCGAAATTGTTTATCAGTTTGTATTTGGGCGTTCGCTGCGAAAATGGAAAATCGCAGATAAAACCGCCAGAAATCGTCGTGCGTATTTATTGCAAGCATTTTAAATTCGTTTTCGGCTTTTTAAACGTCGGAAAAATCGGCTAAGAAATCGGCGATTTTTTTTATTAATTTTTCGAAAGGTGTAAGATCGGAACGGTTTAAAATACGCAAAATAAAAAAAAATTTTGCTACGCTTTCGGTTTGATCGAATATATAATTCTTACGAAATCGATCGCTAGCGAAATAATCGTAATAAAGTTCGAAGTTATCGAAAATTTTAATTTTCTAATAGCATGCTTTGTAATTTTTATTATTATTTAATTTAAACTTAAGGTTCGAAACGCGCTTTATACGAGCTAGTCGAAAATTAACAAATAAATAGAAATTATAACGTTTAAAAGACGCGCTAAAATTTTGGCCGTTAAAAAAAGATTCAAAAAAAGTTCGCGAAAAGCGTGGAAATTAATTTACAGCGTTTATTAATTAAAATAAAACGTTGCGAAAAAGAAAAGCAGCAGATTCGCGATTAGCAGAAACACGTTCGATAAATTTTATTAAACGCTTTAATTAAAAAATTTATCGCAGTCGTATAATTTCCAAAAGTTGTCGTTTACGTTTTTACGCTTTTTTTAATTAATTTTGTAAAAGTCTTAACTAAACGCTTTTAGCGCTAGGCTGCAAAAAAAAAATAGCAGGCGAAATAGTTGGCGCTTTGCTTTTTCTTTTGTTTTTTTTTTTTCGGAAGAAAAATTGTTTTTCAAAAGAAAAAGCTTTTGGGAAAGGCTGCTTTTTCGCTGATTGAAAAAAGAAAGGTTAAAATGTAATAGCAGAAGCTGAAAAGTTTTGCTAAAAGGAAAATCGTTGAATAAAAGCTATTTTTCGCGAAATACGGAAATAAGTCTTTTTACGACCGGTCGATTATTTTAATATAATCCGTAAGAAATTCGAAAGAAAAAATAGTTTACGCCGTCGCCAGCGTAAAAAAAAAGTTATTAATAATATAACGATCTAATCCGTCGGAAGGCTGGGAAATCAGTTAATTGGTCGCCGTATTCATATGGTATAAAAAACGAGCCTTTGGTTCTGTAACAAAAATATTTATTTAAAATCAATAATTGCAAAAGGCAAAGATTGCTAAAAAAAAAGAGTTTTATATATATAAATAGTTTCCACAGTTGATAAAAAAACCCACCAGAAGATCAGGGAGCTTGCAATTATACGTAGTTGCTGGGGTGACACGAGGGGCAAACGAATAAGTCGTTATATTATCTTTTTCGTTCGAAAAAAACGCGTTTTCGAGCTTTTATTTATTAATACGTTATTATCCAAATGATCGTACGAGTCCAAACCTTCGGAATACGCTTTTAGCCAGTCTATAAGTTTTGCAGAAGGACCGGGAAGCTTTTTATGCGCTAAATAAAAGTCGCGCACTTTCAAAAAAGCGTATATAAAATCAGACGCGGAATACTACGTAAGATTTTTATTTAAGCTTATTTAAAAAGCTTTGTATTAAAAGGTTTTTCGCTGCATTCGACAAACGATTAATTTTTCGATTTCGTATTTAAACTTATTAATTATATTAATAAGTTCAGAAGCTAAATTAATCTGATTTGAAAACGCGTCGTCAACTGCTTTACGCAGTCGATTAGCGTGAACTAGGTGTACGTTTATAATATTAAAAAAATCTAGCTTAAAAGCGTTATCGAAAATTTTGGTTATAATTTTAAAAAAATCGTTTGTAAAATTGTCGAGTTTGCGAAAGGGCCGAAAGGTCGGAAATAAACGCATATCGAGCTAAACGTAATCGCTAACGTTAAAATCGATCGCGCGGCGAAATTTATTCGCATTTTTTTTTATTTTATCGTAAGCTTATTAAAAGTGCGATTTGGCGAAGTTTTAAACGTCGTAATAGCGGCGAGCGTACGCACGAGCTTCGTTTGCGTTTAGCTTGTGTAAAAGATTAAAAAAAAAGAAAATATCGAGCTTTTAATTTTAATTGATATAAAAAATATAATCGTATACAATTTCAAAAAGTAAAAAGCCATCTAGATTTTCGTAAAAAAGAACTATTTAAGCGAAATCTATTATTAGAAAAAATTCGCTCCAATCGTTTTAATAAAAGTTTACGAAAAATCGAAAGCGTTTTTGCAAATATTAATTATAAATTTCGATTTGATCGTCGGTTTCAGAATAAGCGGCTGTCGAAAGCTTTAATTGCGTATCGAATATTTTGTTTAATTCAAACCAGAAAGTAAATTAATATTAAAGGCTACGATCGTTAATAATATTTTTTGAAAGGCCAAAATACTTATATACGTGGAATATATACAATTTGGCGAAGCTTCGAACGTCGATATTTTATAGCAAAAAATCGAAATAGTTTGCTTAAAAAAGCGATTTATTATTACGAATACGTTATCGTAATCGTATTTGTTTTTATTAAAATTGCAAAAGTCTATTGTAACATGCTTTTAAAAATGGTCAGAAACAAAAAAAAGCTGAAAAAAGCCGGAGCGCTTATTTTTTAAAACAAAATTTTTTCGATAAGCGTAGCAATTGCGATAATATTATTTTATAAAAGCTGTTATACCTCGCTAATAATATTGGTCCGAAAGCAATTGCGTAGTTTTGCGAACGTTGGAATAAGCGGTAAAAATCTGATCGTGCATTTTTCGTATAAAAGCCAAACGAAAATAATCGACGTTTGGTATTATTAAGCGATCGTAATATAATAACAAATCGCGTTTAAATATATACGAAGTATTATTAGCGTCGTCGTTCTTTTTCGTAGCGTTTCGTACAGCTTTTTTTCGAAAAGCCATCAGGCTGCTAGCTGTGCGATTAGCGTAAAAAAGCTGGTTAACGACACGAAATGCGAAAAAGAAATTAGCTATTTCAACGATAAAAACAGCTGTTTCGAAAACCGTGAAAAGTCGAAGTTTTTTAATTAAAAAGCGGTAATCGATCTGATCGGCTCGAAAAAGGGTTTGCAGGCGTTGGGTGCGTTTAAAAAAGTTTTAACGGTCGAATTCGCTCGTACGACGTATTAATGCGTTAGCCAAAAGATTATGTTTATTTGGTTTGTACGTAATAAGAAAATTGTAATCGGCGAAAAGCTCGGCCCAGCGTGCTTATCGAACGTTTAAAAGTTTAAAAATTATAAAATATTTCAAAGTTTTATAATTAATAATAATTTTGATTTGATAAACTAAGCTAGCTAGTTTAGTACGAAAATTGCTTAGAAATCTTACGATTGCGAGCATTTTTTTATCGTATACGACGTAGTTTAACTTTGCGAAAGCTATGGTTTTGCTAAAATAAGCGATTGGAAGCCAGTCGTCGCTATGGAATTGCGAAAGCATAAAAGCTATTACGCCGTTTAAAGCGTTAATTTTTAATATACAAAAAAGGTTTTGCCTATAATATTATAAAACTGGTGCAATAATAAAAGCTAATATAAAAAGGTCGAAACTCTTTTGATATTTAGAAGTAAAATTGTAAAAAACGTTAGCTTTGGTCAAATAAATCAAAGGTTTTGCAATTATACCGTAGTTTCGAATAAAACGTCGATAAAAGTTACAAAAACCAAAAAAGCTTTATACACTTTTTACAATAATAAAAAGCTTTTAATAAGCGACTACGAAAACTTTTTCTAGATTTACTTTTAAGCTTTTAATCGAAATAATAAAGCTTAAATAACGGGTTCGTATAACGTTAAATTTAGATTTTCGAATATCGGCTGTAATTTAGCGTTAGCGAGCCTTTAAAACACTTTGCGAACGTATATAACGTGTTTTAAAAAGTCGGATAAATAAATAAAAATATTATTCAAATATACAATACAAAAATCGTTTAAATAATCGAAAAAAACGTCGTTTATATAACGTTAATAAATTGCGGATTTATTAATAAGGCCAAAAAATAGCATTTTGCATTTATAAGCGTCGTAACGCGTACGAAACGTCGTTAGTTTTTTATTAGCGGAATCTATTCGAATTTTATAAAAAGCTTGACGAATATCGAGCTTCGTAAAAATGCGCGCTTTTAAAAAACAAGCAAAGGTTTTATCGATAAAAGAAAAAGAATAGCGATTTTTACGAATAATATTATTAAAAGTTCGATAGTCGATACAAAAACGTAATAAACCGTCGGGTTTTTTGGCGAAAAGTATTAAAACAGCGAAAAAAGCGATAAAAAATTCGATAAAGCTTTTGTTAAGATTATTTTGCAAATAGGTTTTAATAATCTCGAGCTTTGAAATCGATATTTTATACAAAAAAGTGTATTTTAGCTTTTTTTTATTTATAATAAGCTCGATCTTATAGTCGTAAAACCGGTAAAAGGCTAGCTCGTTACTGGCGGCCTTAAAAAACACGTGTTCGAAGTTTTTGTATTTCGAAGAAAAAGATTCGAAAAAAAATTTATTCGAAGTTAGCTCTGCTAAATTAATTAAAAGGGTCGAAATCGATATTTTATTGGTTCTGAAACGTTCGAAAAAATTGTAAGATTAGGTTTTGAAAAAAGTATTATACGTAAGGTCGTTTAATATTTTATCGATTTCGTACAAAAAGATTGAAAATATTTCAATTGCTTTTTTTTTAAAAATCAGCTTAAAAGCGTGTGCAATAATTTGGCAGATAGAAATTGGGTAAGCAGTAGATTAAGAAATTCGTTTTCGAACTGATTATTTAGAAAATTCAAAAAATGACTTATTTAAATTATCGATTATATTAAACTGAAAGGCCATCGCGGCGAAAGCTTTTTTTCGGTTTTTAATATAACTGTTTTTCGTAAAACGAAAAAGCTGTTTTAACGAAAAGAAAAAAAAAAGAAAAGAAATAATAAAAAAGGGATCGTTAGCTTAGAAAAATAATATAATTTCTTATATTATTCCATTAGCGTCGCTATTGAAATTAACACCGCGAATGAAATTCGACCTTTTCGCGCTTCGTACAGCGTCGTAAATCTGCCACAATTGGTCAAAGTTTTTATTACGTTTTACAGCGTCGTTTTAATAACGAGATTGAATTTTTCGGAAATGCAAATAAAAAACTTTAATATAACGAACGTAAAAAACTATGGAGGGATAAAACTTCGGCTAATAAAGCTTGCGTTTATTACAGTTTAGTAAAATTTGATATTCGGCCAATTAAGCTTTTTTTAGAATTATATTATAATTTCCGAAATTAATAATTAAAAAAAAAGTAAACGATTATATTCGATTGTTAATAATAAAATTGAAAAGCGTAAAATGTGTAATTAAATAGCTACGAGCTTTATTATACTTTTTTATAAAAAAAAAAGCCGGAAGAAATTAAATTAAAAGTTTTAAAAAAAAAGAAAAAAACTTAATTAACGCCGAATCGATTAACGCATAACCGTTCGCTTTAAAATCGGCGAGCGCTTTTATTTTGTACGAAAAGTTATTTTTGATAAATATAACGGGAATTATTAATAAATCGCTATCAAAAAGCTTTCGAACGTTAAAATAACGCATATCGCGTAATACGCTTAAAAAAGGCTTTGCTTAGGCCTAAGCGTTTCTCCGATTAACGAAAAAACTTTTAATTTTCTCGTATGCGTTTTAAAAATCGTTTGGAAAAGGGTTTTCGTTTTTATTATTATTATTAAAAAGCGAATTTTCGGCCGGCTCGATCTCGTTTACATTTACCAGCCCGAAAAAGCTTTTGGATAAAACCGAAAATCGGCCCGTAAAAAGTCGTACAAATTGGCTTTTTTAAACTTTTTGATATAAAGTAAAAAATAAGCGTTGTCGTTGATTCGATCGAAAAGAAAAAACGCTAAAAGGGACGTTTTAGCGTGGAAAAAAAAAATAAAAGGCTGAAAAAAAGCTTGTGAAGCATTTAAACGATTTTCGTACGTACGATTTGATTCGTAATACGCTTTGATTAAGAATCTATTATCTTAATAAATAATAGATTTGATTAAAAAACGATTCGCGTATAAAATTCGTTTTGTTAATTGACTTTGTTTTTTTTGACGGACGGCGGTAAGTTAATTCTTAAAAGTCGTTGTACGCGCCTATTTTAAATACAGCTTTTTTCGTAAACGCTTTAATATTTTGTCGCGGAAAGCGTTCCGAAGCTGTTTATCAGTTCGTATTTAAACGTTCGCTGCGAAAATGGAAAATCGCAAATAAAACCGCTAAAAATCGTCGTACGTATTTATTGCAAGTATTTTAAATTCGTTTTCGGCTTTTTAAACGTTTAAAAAATCGGCTAGAAAATCGGCGATTTTTTTTATTAATTTTTCGGAAAATATAAGATCGGAACGGTTTAAAATACGCGGAGTCAAAAACTTTTTTGCTACGCTTTCGGTCTGATCGAATATATAATTTTTACAAGATCGATCGCCGGCGAAATAATCGTAATAAAGTTCGAGATTATCGAAAACTTTAATTTCTTAATAGCATGCTTTGTAATCTTTATTATTATTTAATTTAAATTCAAGGTTCGGAACGCGTTTTATACGAGCTAGTCGAAAATCAGCAGATAAATAAAAATTATAGCGTTTAAAAGGCGCGCTAAGGTTTTGGCCGTTAAAAGGAAATCTAAAAAAAGTTCGCGAAAAGCGTAGAAATTAATTTGCAGCGCCTATTAATTAAAATAAAACGTTGCGAAAAGATAAAACAGCAGATTTGCGATTGGCAAAAGCACGTTCGATAGATTTTATTAAACGCTTTGATTAAGAAGTTTGTCGTAGTCGTATAATTTCCAAAAGTTGTCGTTTACGCTTTTGCGCTTTTTTCAGTTGATTTTGCAAAAGTCTTAATTAAATACTCTCAGCGCTAGACTATAAGAAAATGGCAGGCGAAATGATTGGTGCTCTGCCTTTTCCTTTGTTTTTCTTTTTTCGAAAAAAAAATTGTTTTTCAGAAAAAAAAGCTTCTGGGGAAAGCTGCTTCTTCGCTGATTAAAAAAAGAAAGATTAAAATGTAATAGCAAGAGCTGAAAAGCTTTGCTAAAAAAAGGATCGTTGAATAGAAGCCATTTTTCGCGAAATGCGGAAATAAGCCTTTTTACGACCGGTCGATTATCTTAATATAATTCGTAAGAAATTTAAAAGGAGAAATAGTTTACGCCGTCGCTAGCGTAAAAAAAAAATTGTTAATAATATAACGATCTAATCAGTCGGAAGGCTGAAAAATTAATCAACTGGTCGCCGTGTTTATATAATATAAAAAACGAGCCTTTGGTTTTGTAACAAAAATATTCACTTAGAATTAACAATTACAAAAAGCAAAGATTGTTAAAAGAAAAAAGCCTTATATATATAAATAGTCTCCACAATTGATGGGAAGACCCATCAGAAGACCAGGGAGCTTGCAATTATACGTAATTGCTGGGGTGACACGAGGGGCAAACGAATGAGTCGTCACAAATAATATAACGATTTAATCAGTCGGAAAGCTGAGAAATTAATTAATTGATCGCCGTGTTTATATAATATAAAAAACGAGCTTTTGGTTTTATAATAAAAATATTCACTTAGAATTAACAATTGCAAAAAACAGAGGTTGCTAAGAAAAAAAAGCTTTATATATATAAATAATTTCCATAGTTGATAGGAAAACCTATCAGAAGACCAGGAAGCTTGCAGCTACACGTAGTTGTTGGGGTGACACGAGAGGTGGCAAAAAAGTGAGTCGTCACACGTACGATTATTTAAATAGCGACGTATTAATAAATAAAAGTTCGAAAGCGCGCTTTTTTCGGACGAAAAAATAATATAACGATTTATTTTTTTACTTTTTGTATTATTTTAGCAATTACGTATAGCTATAAGCTTTTTGGTCTTCTGGTGAGTCTTTCATTAATTATAAAAACTATTTATATATATAAAGCTTTTTCCTTTTAGCAATTTCTGCTTTTTGCAGTTGTTAATTCTAAGTGAATATCTTTGTTACAGAACCAAAGGCTCGTTTTTTATATTATATAAACACGGCGACCAGTTGACTGATTTCCCAGCCCTCCGACTGATTAAATCGTTATAAAAAGAATGAGTCGTCATATACCACTGGCAATTATACCACTGGTCAGGATCGTAACAGCTTGCAACTATACGTAGTTGCTGGGGTGACACGAAAGGTGGCAAAAAAGTGAGTCGTTACAATTATTCCAGCAACTACGTGTAACTGCAAGCTTCCTGATTTTTGGTGGATTTTCTATTAACTATGGAAATTATTTATATATATAAGGCTTTTTTCTTTTAATAATCTCTGTCTTCTGCAGTTATTAATTTTAAGTAAATATTTTTATTACAAAACCAAAGGCTCGTTTCTTATATCATATGAATTCGGCGACCAGTTGACTGATCTCCCAGCCCTCCGACTGATTAGATCGTCACAGATTAGATCGTCACAATAAGTTTGCTTTTTAGACCTTTTACGCAATACAATACCAATGGTTACACCGTCTCAACCCTGTGTATACACACCCCCTTGATTAATATCAACATCCAGTTATTTTCTGCATAGCTCAAGGCCGGCTCTTTTAGGAAGGGGGGTAGTGTTACGGCCCGGTCATTCGGTTGCTCAGCTTTCTGTTATGGTTTTGGCTTAGGCTTAGCCTCAGTGCAGGGGTTATACAGTGTATATAATTCGCCCTCTGTCTTAAAGGAAATATAAAAGGTTTGTTATACCATTTACCAGATTTTATATAGGCCAGACAACAAGGGAAAACGCTGGAGGCAGAGGTCAGTCTAGTAATCTACAGCACAGTACTGCAGATAAATTTCGCTAGTATTTCCCTGCTATTAAACCTTACAACTCGTCCGAGCGAAGCTCAGGTGATATGAATACGCGAGCAAAAGGAAATAAACCGTACCAAAACATTTTGATCAATGGTACAAACAATTGACTATATTTAAGGCTTTTTCCTTTTGGCAATCTGTACCTTTGATAATGATTAATTCTAAATAATAATCTGATGTTACAAAATTGAAATCCAAGCTTTTTTTATGCTATATAACCCTAGCGACCCTAGTTGAAGTTAGTTAGATCGTCACAACGGAGATCATTAGATAAAGTTTCAATCGAGGCGAGGCTAGATGCCCATGCGCCAGCTTCAATGTTTTTTTCAACCCCGCTGCCTCAACTCTAGCATTTTTTATCTATTTATTCATATCATCTATATATTTGCACCCATCCATATCTCGTCCACGCTGCCGTATTATTACGCTCGTTCGGCGCTTTCGCAATGGCGTCCGCTTCCTACCCCATGACCCGCATCGGGGGCAAAGGTACGTCGCGCCCTGCTGTAGAAGTGTAGAAAGACCATGTAAAATTGACATCCCGTGGCAGCTTTCAATCACAGCACCAGCGGCGTTGCCGAGGCTGAATATGACCGGCTGCGCGACGCAGCGCGACAAGAAGCCAGCAAGCGCTCTTCCTGCTTCGACAAAGTGCGTTGACACCATCCTCCCGCGCTTTTGGACCCTTTGCACGAACCCAGGTTAACGTCGCATATCTGTCAAAAGGCGCACCAAGCATATGCCAGGGGAGACGGCGCCGCAGCTCATCAATTGAGCGAGGAGGGGAAGAGACATGCGGCCAAGATGGACCAATTCAACAAGCAGGCCTCGGACTACATCTTCCGCGAGAACAATGCGCCGGGACGGGTCGCCGACGATACCATTGATCTACATGGTCAATTTGTAGAGGAGGCCGAGAGCATTTTGGAGCAGAGGATTCGATATGCGCAGCAGAATGGCCAGACGCATCTGCATGTGTAAGTTCGCGCGGAACCGCTGGCTGGTAATAGCGGCTAATCAACCTATAGCATTGTGGGGAAGGGAAATCATTCGGTGAATCACGTCCAGAAGATCAAGCCGAGGGTTGAACAGGTGTGCCAGGAACTGGGACTGCAGTACCAGACCGAGGCGAATGAGGGCAGAATATATATCAACCTTACCGGCGGGCCAGCGACAACGATGGGCGGCCATCAAGGGCAGCACAATGGAGGATATCAACAGGGTGGACATTCCCAACAAGGAGGGTATCCCGGCGGCCATCAAGGGCAGCACAATGGAGGATATCAACAGGGTGGACATTCCCAACAAGGAGGGTATCCCGGCGGCCAGCCTCACCACGGCCAGCAGCAGCAACATGGGCATAGCAATCAAAACGACAACCCAAACGACGAGCTGGAGAAGCTGGCGAGGAAAATGCTGCCGAGGATACTCAAGAAGCTGGATGGGTGCTGTGTTGTTATGTGATGCAATCTAATATCATATGATGTATCTATGTCTGGAGAATGAGGCCCTGCATTCTCGGGGCTTCAAAGACTCGTGGGTTCTTTTCTGAAGCTCTAGCGCAGACCTCACGCAAGTCGGAAATCTAGAGGCCTCGTACTCCTACAAAATTTCTGGGAGCCTGAGCTACTCTTCGCCGGCCTTTTAGAGGTTTGCTTCGTGGATGATTGGCCACTTCGTGCTTGTAGCCAGAGCGTAAAGATTCGAAATTCTTCCGTGGTCAGATGTCCGATGGGCCCAATTAAGCAGTCCAGATGGCAAGGTGACCTAGAGCGCCCTCGAAGCAGTCCACAAATAGAACCTATTGAGTCGTAGGTTGAGAGGGGGGGGCAAAGCTTTCTAAGTATAAACACCAACTGTGACTACGCTCTTTTCAAAGAGCGTAGTCACTTTCGAGCCAGCGATGGAACATCACCAAGTCCCGGAGCGGAAGATGCTTGTTGCACGTGCCCGTGGCGGAGATGCGCTTCCGCCCCGGTCCGCCGCCAAGAGCGGGTGACGTCGCGAGTGCCCGGGCGGAAACATGTGAACGATGGCATTGTTGGCAGATTCGCATTCTCAACCTCAACCTCAACCGTATCATCATCCGACATCCAACACCGACATCCAACACCAACATCCAACCTCCAACATCCAGCATCAAACAACAGACAGCCGACCAGCCAGCAGCGAGAGAAGAAATGCTGGAGTCGAAGCCCTCGAGCCTCAATTCCACCCTCATCTCGTCTTGCTCAATCCGACATGCCTGAGCAGCGCACTCTCCAGCAATCGCATGCCCAGATGCTACGAGAAAATGCTGCGCGGCGGCTTTCGCGATCGCCCCATCCATACCATCGCCTTCAATCTGAGCTGCCGTACGCCTCCGAGCGATTCAACGATGCTGGCGCGAATGCTCCTGCGATGCCCTCGCCCTTGCATTCATCGCAGAACACAGATGACGAAGAGTTGCACGAGGGCAGGGCTCTTTCCAGGCGCGATAGGGAATTGACCACCAGCGACAGTGGGACCGAAGCCGACGACGAACATTTCCTCAAGGGATTACCTGCGCCGAAATCACGGCCCCGGAAAGGACTTCGCGGGGAGAGCAGCCCATTGGGCACGCCGAGTCCTCTTTTATCTCCAGCCATACTGGATGAATCTGGGCAGAAGTATGGATATCCTGGTTGGCCATCCAAATCGCAAGTCAGTGTCGACCCAGCGGAAGCTGGAAAGGTGGCAGAGAAATTTCGGAGGAGACGGAGGATTGAGATCGTGAGAAGATTAGCGGAGGTGGCCATTCTGATCTTCATCGGAAGCCTGCTCTGTCTCGATCCGCAGATCCGCAATGTGCTTTTTATGTGGAGGAGAGGTATGTTGTATTGCCGAGCGGGCCTTTTCTAGGTGTGCTGACCGTAGCAGAGCTGGCGTGTCAGGTTATGATTACACTGTCGCTGCTCATCGCATACCCTCTGAGATTGCTGCGACACATTCAGCCTTCAAGCCCGTGGAAGAAACCTTTGCCGCTCGCAATTCCAGCATCGTTTGAGCCCGCAGCTCTCATCTACCCTCCTGCGATCGTGATGTTCGTCTCTTTGCTGCTCTCGAAGCGCAACCCTGCGGAATTCTTTCCCAGTATAATCCTTGGCATATCTGCTCTCCCCCGGGATCTCATTCCTTCCGTTGGTGGACTCGGCGGTTCCAACATTTTTAGCTGGGCTCTGGCTTGTCTTCCAATGCTGGTTTCCAGTGCTTCGACCCAGGACCGGGTGGTAACAACAAGAACCAACGAAATCCAGGCACTGTTGAGCCCAGAGACTCTCGTCCTCTTGTGTCCTCTACACCAGGCATTGTGCCACACTTTACACTACTTGACAACCACGAGTCTGCTTCCAGCCGAGCTCCAATTACTCTCAATCTCTTTGATCGACTTGCTGCTTTTGGCTCGATCTCCTCAGACCATCATCCTGAAAGCGCTTCTGTGGGGTGGAGGAATCGGTGTGCTGGTTAGCTGTGGAAACGTGCTTGTGTGGGGGGTTGCACTTGCCAGGGTTCCCAAATGGCGATTCAAACGTGCTACAACCTGCAAGGGTGCGAGCTTTTTAGACCTTCCACTCTGCAAAATTCGCAAATCTGTCTTTGGCGGAGATGGTGCGACGAGCGAAGCGAGTGAAGAGGACGATCTTGCGGAAATTTCGTCGACACGATTCATGCTAACCTCTCGGGACTCGATGCCAGTGTGCATGGACCGCGCGGAAAACGGCTCGGTCTCGGCAATTGATCCTCCAAGAAAGGTCAACATCGTGAATGAGTCCACAAGGACGAGCGGCAACGATGCGTTCGTGATGAATAGACGGCATACGCTTCCCGCGCTGACATCCCTGCCTCCGAGACTGAACAGAAGAACTTCGTCTGGCCGAAGGAAAAGAGCCGCTTCTTCAAGTGTCCAGGCATTCTTCTCTCTGACGCAGAAGCAGGCTACTGTTCGCAAGTGGTTTTATGCAGGCTACATCTACGTTTGTATTGCAGCCATTATCCTGGTCGGCATCAGAGCATACGTGCAAAGGTTCGCATTGCATGGCCACGAACCGATAGGCTGGGCTCTAGGATACCTCTTCGGCGACTTGCCGTGGTTCAGGATGCAAGCGGTACTTTACAATCTCCAGCAATGGGTGTGCCTGCCTCCAAGGCATGGTCGCGAACATGAGGCATCGTGTTCTAAGGGTTGGGTTCAACATGTCCGCATCGCATCCTTCGGGCCAGCAAACACTCGCTTGATTCTGAGTGGTTATTGGTTAGCGATTATTGTTGTGGGGCTGGCAATCGTCTTCCGACTGTCCTCGATCTACGAGGTCGATACTCGTCGCAAGGTTTTTCATTTCATGATGGTCGCGATGCTCTTACCTGCCACCTATGTGGATCCGACGTTCGCAGCATTAGCGCTGTCCCTCATGCTTGCGATATTTCTCCTGCTCGATTTGTTCCGAGCTTCACAACTTCCACCTCTTTCCAAGCATCTGGCATATTTTCTTACCCCCTATGTCGACGGACGGGATCTGAAAGGGCCGGTTGTCATATCTCACATGTTTCTACTCATCGGATGCGCGATTCCCCTGTGGCTTTCACTCGGAACTCTCCCTCGGACTGGCGACGACTACCTGTCTGGCTGGGAAGTATCAACACGAGAGGTCAGCATGGTCAGTGGCGTCATCTGCGTCGGAATGGGCGATGCTGCAGCATCGCTCATAGGACGACGATACGGCCGGCGGAAATGGCTCTGGGGCGGCGGCAAAAGTATTGAAGGCAGCGTAGCATTTGCTGCTGCCGTGGGACTGGCGTTGGTACTGGCAAAAGCCTGGCTTAGAATTGGCGGCTGGCCGGCGAACAATAATGATGCTTGGGTTACGACCATCGGGAAAGCGGGCGTTGCGGCTTGGGTGGCAAGCTTGACGGAAGCGGTTCTCACAGGCGGGAATGATAATGTTGTCGTGCCTGTAGTGCTTTGGCTTTGTGTCAAAGGGCTAGATATTTGATCTTGGATACTTCACAGATACCCGGAATTTGTTTTTTCTGAAGTCGATTGCTCGGTTTTGGGGGCCTTTTATCACTTTTCCGAGCAGCCAGTGCTGCATTTGCGTTTCATCTGTTTGCATTACAGCCAGCGCCAATTCCCCTTTTTCGTAAATGTTGCTTTATTCAAAGACTACCCCCAGCCATCTTCACTCTCCCTTCTTCACTTTTTCGTTATCACGTCTCCCATTTATTGATTGGGCAAAAAGCTGATTGCACGCAACACCGCACTTTATCTTTTGCTCAGGCTTTCCAGGTCACGAGGTGACATTTATGCTCCGTGATTCTTTATACCAGAAAGCTCACATCCCTAAGTTTTGCTTCAATCCTATCCCAACTCTAATCGCTGCTGTTCTGACAAGATTCAATCGCAGTACCTGGCAGATAGGTAGAGACTCTCGGCCCTCTTACCGGTCTGATGTTGCTTCCGTATCCGCACTACTTCACAGTTCAACAAATAATGATATCTTCACGAACTCCTCCCACCTTACCTTCGATTGAATACATACATACAAATGCATCTGTTGCGAAATCGGGTCCTTATTGCGACCAAGCTCCTACCGTAGGACATTGTTTTCAGGTTCATAAGGTTGCTGATCATCAAGTAGAGATGTAAGCCCTTCCCGTAGTTTCTCTTTCGGGATTCGTTCTACATTCATCGCTTCACGGGTTACCGAGTCTCGGTTGTTCCTCCAACTACCATATCATTGAAGGATGATGCGTCCACAAGGCTCTAGCCCGTAAGAATTGTCATGTGGAGGACGACAGTTGGTTTTCCAAATAGCTCATCGAAAAGCCCTTTGATTTTACACATGATAGGTAGTAAGGTGGCAAGGAAAAGGAACCAGGGGCGGGATGAGGGTGCTGCTATTCCACGAGCTGAAAGCGATTGCTATGCTGTGCCGAGCCGCCAATCAAAGACATGCCTGCTTGTTCCTCAGACAAGTCATCCTAGAATGTGAGTGGCTGCTTTGAAGCCATGTGTGGCGCCTTAAGAAGTCTAGGATGGGCATGTTCTTCTTCTTTTCTTTTACAAACCTTGATTGAGGACCTTAGACCTCTAAATTCTCTGCCGGTTTGAGATGTTCCTGTTCTGCTCTATCATTCATCAGTCTGTCCGCCTTTCACTCTCTCTACAGATCTCACATGCTTACTCTCGATGTACGAACTCTTTTCCTACAATCTCTGGCGCCTTTCGAAGCTCCCCCGCACAATGTGGCAGAGGTGATTCCCGGAGAATGGCATTTCAAATGCGAGGTTCGAATTCTCTCTGGGGAAGTTGTATGTCAAGAACTTTGTGGCATTGGAAGTCATGCAATTGGTTGAGGAGAACCAAGTCCCGTTCCCAGCTATAAGCATCTCTCGGCCTCAACTGCTTTTGGGCATGTGGAAGGGATTTGGCTCGAGCTACCTATCGTTCCTCGGAGCGGGATCCTCTGACATGCTACTCTCGCGATCGGTTCTACTATAGATGCACCATCGCATATCTAGGCAGGCTCCCCATCTTCTTCTCCAACACCTCATAGTAAGCCGGCACGTCAAAGATGGAGATGCACTCCGCAACCCGCATGCCCAGCTTCTCCACCAGCTCCTTCGCCGCCGCGAAGGTGCCCCCCTTGGCCAGCAGGTCATCAACGAGCAGCACCGTCCGCTTCCCGCCGGCGCCCTCGAAGGCGTCGGTCTTGATCTCCAGGACGTCGGGCCCGTACTCCTTCTCGTACTGCACGCTGACCGTGTCCCCGGGCAACTTGCCTCTCTTGCGGACGGGGGCGCACGGAAGGCCGAGCCGCGAGGCGAGGATGGGGCCGAAGAAGAAGCCGCGCGACTCGACGCAGACGAGGCTCGCGAGCGAGCTCACGTCGTGCGTGGCCTGGATGTGGTCGGTGAGATGCGCCATCACTGCCTCGGTGGCTGCGGGATCGCGAAAGATGGGGAAGATGTCCGCGAACGGTTGGCCCTGTAGGTTTCACGCCCGTTAGAGAAGCGCTTCTCACGGCGAGGGAGGGGAGACTCACGGGGATGGGGAAATCGGTGTAGATCTTGATCTTGGAGCGGACCAACGCCACGTCGGCCATGATGGAGACTTGGTTCTGCACGAACAGGTCGAAACTGGCGTCGTCGTCAATGCTCGTCAATGCGGTCTCGCCGGCCGATGTTTTTGGGCGGAGAGTAACCCGTCAGGGTTCTCGGGTGTGGATTTGGTGAATATACGTCGTTGACATGCCGATACTTTTTGTGTCACCAGAAGCATCCCCACGTCTGCAACACCAAACGCCCCCGACGGTGGTCGAACTCGCGTCGTCAGCCACTTAGAGAGTCGCAAGCAAGCTCTGCTTCGAATCTACTGAACGTAGAAACGTGCAGACACGAGGAATACGCACTTCTAGAGCTTGTTTTCGATCGTAACGAGCGATACCCTCAAGCGAGTTGGTTGGTGTCGTGACCACTAGCGTCGTAGACATACATACATACCCCGTGTACACTTCTCCGCTGAATTCGAGGCCACGGGAGGCGTCAAAAGCAGAATCACACGGATGGGACATATTCATATTAATACTCGGGGGTAGTCAGCATTCTCGGATAGCCGGATACTCACCCAAATCTCACCATTTCGAATCTCAAGGGCAACAGACCCCTTTGGTCTAGCATTCTTTCATTCACTGCACCACGCGGCTTTGAAAGGCGAGGATTCGGGCGAGGTGAAGTTTCAGCCCAGTATGTATGTAAAAGGCGTCTACGGATTTCGGAGCAGCCTCTTCTGTTGATCCTACGGTAGCAAAGTCCATACCTGCTGTACTTAGTACCCTCTCTTTCACCCCCTACCTGTCCCTACATATATACAGACCTACCTACATACAGTACATACAGTACATACAGTACATACAGTACATACAGTACACACCTACAGTACAGAAAACCCACTTTCCCTTGCACGTCCCCATGCCAACCAACACCATCCCGTCACCAAAGCCTTCCCTCCCTCCCCCGATCAAGTGATCCCGAAATCCGAATCTACATCGGACCTGCCTATCTCTCGTACATACATCCATACTGTGCGCAGTGGTTAAGCGAAGCAGAGCAAACGGCACGCCCGAGGAATCTTGCCTTTACAGTACCGTACATCGTAGATAAGACGCGAGCCGCGATGGCAGAGCAGGATCGACAGTACATACAGTAGCTGTAGATGCAGTGGATGCATTCTGTACTGTACGGTAGCTAACCTTGTGACGTCCGACCCGAGCCCGAGAGAGAAAGCGGATTCTCGTTCGTGAAGGAAGGCGATACGACAAAACGACGATCGAGTTCCCGACTCACGATATATGTGTGCTTCGGGAAACGGAAAGGGGAACGTAAAGGAGCACGTGCCGTGATTTTCTGTCTCGGGTTCCTCCAACCTTGCGTTGATACGTAAGGTGATGATTGATACATAGGTAGGTAAGATAAGTGATGAGGTAGCTAAAGGTATAAAAGGGATATAAAAAGTCATCGACACGGCACGCCAGAGATGGCTTCCCATTACGCCCCTAACTCATTAGATGCCCGTCGTCTCATCTCGCGTTGATATATTTACAGCAGCGAAGGCCCCGTCCTCAAGAAGGACGCGACCATTCATCTCTTGGCTCCGTCGTGATCATGACCGACAGTCCGTTATCCGTGAGTGGGAGTGAAGCCACTCGCTCATCCACACACCTCTGCGCTCACTGCATGACGCTCTGGCGCCACCTCTCCACCATATCCTGCTGGCCTTGGTTGAGGGGCGCCATGCCGGGCATCTGCATCCCCACGCCGAGGTTGGGGTTGTAGCCCATGGGCATCAGGTTCGGGTGGTAGCCGGCCAGGCCCATACCCATCTGCATGGCGTAGGGGTTCGCAAAGGGCATCGCCATCTGGTGGCCGTAACCGGCCTGCGGGAACTGGTTGTACACGCCCAGGCTGGGCTGCGGGAACATCCCGTTGCCGCCGTACATGTGGTATGGCATCTGCGGAGGTTGAGACGAGGGAACGGGACCACCTTTCCCATCGCTGAACTGCCCGGCCGTGTAGCCGGCGGAGGGGCCGCGTTGGCCCAGGTTGAACGAAGAGAGGTTGGGAGCGGAGAAGTTCAGCATGGAATGCGCGCGTTGCGCGCTGCTCTTTTCGTGCATGCCCAGCAGACCACCGACCGGCTTGTGGTAACTCACGCGCTTTGCGCCGTCGGTAGACGGGTGTGCGGACAAGAGATCTGCCATGCTGCGTCGAGTCTGCATCGCAGGTCGCGGGGGCGCCTCCGCCAGCGAACCGACTTCTTTGGCCCGGGCCTCGCGCTCGGCTTGAAGTCGTTTCCGTCGCTGGCCCAAGGTTTCTTCATCTTCGGACGGCGTGGCAATCTCCTTCCCTTTCCCCTTCCGGTCCGTGAGAGCGTCGCCGCCAAACTGCACCATCATTTCTGACGCAAAATCGCCGCTGACGGGTCGAGCTGGCGGCAGCGCTCCCTCGCTCTGCAGACGGCGGCTGGGCTCCGCGGAGGGTTCGCTCTCGTCACTGGGCGGTACCGGGCCGGAGATGTGCATCATGGTCGACGAACGGGGCATGTGTGGGCGTCCTTGGAGACGACTTCGCCGTTGGCTGAGGGGCTCGTTGTCTTCCATTTCGCGGAGCTCCATCAGGCCCAGGGGCCGGTTCGGGTCGGTCCTTGTCTTCTTGGAGAACAGGATGCCTAATGGGACATCCTCATCGCTCTCGTCGGCCCCCTCTTTCGCCGGATCCCAGGCCAGGTTGATCTTCTTCATTTTCCGCGTCCTCTGTTCCACTTCGGCAACCGCGTCGAGCTCAAGAAGGGTCGAATGCATGCCGTTGGGGTATGCCTGGGCCAGGGGCCTGGTTCGCAGCCTTTGTTGCTGTTTTCGCAACTGCAACTCCGCCAGCAGGGTCGTGGGCGGGCCGTGGTAAATTTCGTCGTCGAGCTGTCCCTGATCGGAGCCTTCTTCCTCGTCCTTCTCGACCACATGCTCTCCGGGAGCAAAGGGGCCGCGACCGAGGCGCGATGGTTCCCCAGCATCCGATTGATTCAGGGGTGTGGATTCCTTGATGTCGTCTTCGTCCTCGGCGTCGTCGAGGGTCATCCGGGTAGCACTCTCCACCATCCCATCCACAGTAGACGGTCTCGCCTTGTCGAGGGCCGAGAGATCGCTGGTGCTCGCGCGCTTGCCACGCAACAACATGTGAAATGAACTTGTCCGCTTCTTCGGCGTGTTGGGCAGATGACTCGTGCTTTGCGAACCCCGTACCTGACTGCGGCCGTAGACTTCGGGGCCCAGGTGGCCTGCGAAAGCATGGTCGGTGAAGGCGCTCACGGGCGCGTGGGCAGATGCGTCCAGAATGCTGTCCAGCGTGGCGCCGGCAGAATGGTTCTTCAATTCCACTGCTTCATGCGAAGCCGGGAGATCAAAGAAGGCGCTCGCCCGCAATTGAGGAGGCGCATGCGAAAGATCCTGGGGCAGCCGTCGTCCAGCCATGCTGACTCGGTGATGCTGGGCGATTCTTGGGACGGCGTCTTCTCGCGGTGGTGGGTCCCTCTGTCTTCCTCGTTTTCAAGGACATCTGGGAGCCAGACTGCAGATTGGCGAGCAGCTGCTGGGAGGCCGCTCAGGACCTGGGACCGCATCTGGTTTCTCGTCCCAGCCGAGGGATTCCGGGACAGCTTCTGGGGTAGGTTGAGCATCATGGGCACAGGCGCCGGATAGTAGACCATATCCTGCCCCGTGGCAGGATCCGTGTAGGACTGCGGCCGGCGATTCGAGGCCGCCGAGAGTCTGTCCGCCCCCGAACCCTCCGGCTGTGCGTCGTCGCCAGACGTGGCAGAGCCCTGAGCCAAACCGTGCATGGAGGCATGCTGGAAGACTCGTGGTCGCTCGACACGCTGGGCGACGGCGCCACGCTTCCCCGCGAAATCTATCAACACGGGGGTGGGAGCTGGCGCCGCGAACCATCCCTCGAGCTCCGGCGACCGTGGGGGCGACTCCTCCTCGGGTATCACGGCGTGGTGTGTGCCATCAAAGTCCTCCCAGATCGTGGCCTGTTCGAGGGTGTTCATCGAGGCCGACGTCGAGGGGCGATCGTAGGTGCTCCCTGTGCTTCCCAACCTGCCCAGCACGGATCGAGTGAGGGTCGACGCGGGCTCGTCGTGCTCCGCCATCGCGGCCTTGCCGTGGAGATGGTCGACGGCGGCCGACGCGGCGACGCTGGCGGACAGGTGGGCCAGCGGTCTGCCTTCGAGGTCGGGCTCCGCGCGGTATCCGTCGCGCGAGCCCCTCGACATGGAGCTGAGCCGGGTGGCGGCCGTGAAGGAGCCGATGGGGGACATCATGGGCGAGTAGATGCCCGCCCTCGCCGCGGATTTGAGGTCGGCGAGGGACGAGGAGTTGGAGACCTTGCGCGCGCGGCCCTGCGAGCCGTGGGCCGACCGCAGCGACAGCGAGGACCGGCGGCTGTCGGAGCGCTTGAGTTCCTGGTGCAGCTCGCGGATGGCGACGTCGATGGACGAGGTCATGCTGAGCCTCTCGGCCGTCTTCTCCAGCTGCTGGATGTTGCCCGTGTACGCGCCTTTGAGGGTCTGGAGGTCGGGGACCGGATGGCGCAAATCCGTGCCACGCGCGGATCCCGACAGCGCGCGGCGGACTGCTGACGCCGGCGCGGGCGAGGGCGACGGCGAGGTCGACGGCGCCGGCGCTGCGAGGGGCAGCCGCGCGGAGAGGAGGGGGCGGGCACGCGGGATGGCGTGTCGGTCTCGGTCTCGGTCTCGGGGCTCGTCGTGGTCGTGGTCGTGGTCGTGGTCGTGGTCGTGGTCGTCGTCGTGGTCGTCGTCGTCGCGGTCGTCGGCGCGGAGCGTGTCGTAGCTGGCGCTGCGGGAGGAGGAGAGGGCGTGGTGGAGGGGGCGGAGGGGGTTGAGGCGGTGGGAGGGGGGGAGTTTGAGGTTGAGGTCGAGGTGGTTGAAGCTCGAACTCGATCTCAGGCGAGGCGTCGGCCACGGCTGTGCCCGCCGGCTCGCATTCCTCGCCCCAAACAACGGCGCCGGCACGGGCGACGGCGACGGCGACGGCGACGGCGCAATGGCATCGGCGTCGGTCTCGGCCTCGCTGTCACGGCCATGGTCCTCGTCGTCGTCGTAGTCGTCGGCGGCGGTCTGTCGGTATCCAAACGCCATCGTTGCGCTTCGAAGGAAGGGATGGAGAGAAAGAGGGGGGGGTCAAGCGCAAGAGGAAGCGCAAAGAGGGCGAAGAGGCGGAAGAGCAAGAGGAAGAGGAAGACCAGCAAGAGGAAGACCAGCGAGAGTAAGAACAGCAAGAGGGAGAACAGGACGAGCAAGAGGAGGAAGAAGAGGAAGAGGAAGAGGAAGAGAAGTGAAAGATGCACCGGAAGAGGGTTTTCATTTTGGTTTTGTAGGAGGTGTCCCTGCTGTCCAGATAACTCAGAAAGGTAAAAGATATGTGATTTCCAGCATGCCGGCTCAACTCCCCCCCCCCCGTGCTGTCTCACCGGCGACAGTACACGCTCGACAGTTCGGTATGTATGTACAGTACATACAGTACAGTACAGTGCGTCCAACAGCACGATCCACTGCCCTCATCGCAGAGACAGACAACACCTCTCCGTCGTGGAAGGCGTCCGACTGAATCAAAAGATTCGGATGAGTCGCGGCGCGGATCCGCGCTGCGCTCGATCGGTGTTGGCGAATGTCAACAAACCTCGCGCGCCGCCGCTAAGGAGCGCAAAAGAAATGCCCACAACTCGAAACGTGAGCCACGCCGCCTTCATCGGCGCGCGAAGATTAAGACGATCTCACTCGATGCTCTGATTCTCCTCCGTCGGATGAGGAGCAGAGCTCACCCCCCCCCCCCCCCCCCCCCCCCCCGTCTCACCGGGCGCGACGAATCGATCTCCTTGCATCCGTCCGACCTTCTGCCGCGGGGGACAGGCGGCCACGAGCGATACGAGATGATTTAGAACTGAAAACCCAATTTGCTTTCGCTCATTTCGGGACCCAACACGTCGGGGAGCGCGACATCGCCATGGTCCGTTTCCATCCGCACCTGCGTCGGGCCAAGGAGCCGGTGGCAGCTTGACTTCTGATCATCGCAGTTGGCGAATCTCGGTAAGGAAAGTAATCAAACCTTGCGTCGCCATGGGAATCTATTCATAGTCCGTCGACCTCACCGGCGCGCCTGGGTGTTGCGGTACAGTACTTCGACAGAGGACCATAGTACTTCTGCCGAGTACTTCTACAGTACCGAGTACTTCTACAGTACCAAGTACTTCTACAGTACCAAGTACTTCTACAGGACGGTGTACTTGTACTGTACTGTACTGTACAAGTAGCCCAACTCGAACCTCCTGTACGGCCAGGGGGAAGCGAGTGTTGGAGTCCTGTAGCGAGGCCGCTTCACAAAGCCAAAACCTCGAACAGCCGTAACGCAAGCACACATAGTCATCCGGCAGATGAGACGAGGCACACAGCTGATGAAGGCGACGGGTCGAAACGAGGTTCAGACCGAATTCGAAGTGGTAAACATTCCAACTCTCCGCTTACCGAGAGATTGCGATTTTCCCATTCCAAACGTGGCAGCAGCGCCGTCCGGTTGGACAGTACAGTACAGCCATGGACGATCCGACGCGTCAGGGTCGAAGCTCACGGATCGTGCCCTCAGAATGCCATACCAGGGTGCGATGGATGTGAGAAGATGCGATCCCGGATCCCAGGTGAGATTCGACGGTGCGCGGTTGGGCTGAGGATTCGGCAGTTGGCACGCGATGCTGGCTGGCACGGGCTGTTGCGCAGTCGAAGACCATGACGAATCCACGAACGCGCCCCTGGTCGGCGGCCTTCTTCGAATCTTCGAAGCTTTCGATCTTCACGGCGGGCGTGCGTGCGTTCACCAGGCCACGCCAGGAAGGTCGGCCCGAGGCCCATGCTGAGTGGGCACTAGAACCGGGGGATCGAACTTCGGACCCATTCTTTACGGAGTAGCTCCCTTGTCTGTGCTGTACGGAACAGACGGTCGTACGGGGCAGACGGTCGTACGGGACAGTCGGTAGTATAGCACAGACGGCAGTACGGTGCAGACGGGAGTACTAGACAGACGGTAGTACTATACAGACGGGAGTACTATACAGACGATAGTGCTGTACAGACGAGAGTACTATACAGACGATAGTACTATACAGACGATAGTACTATACAGACGAGAGTAGGCTACAGACGCTCCATCGTACAGACGGCATGTACACAACAACCGTGGCTGTGGGCAAGCTCCATGCTCGATCGCACAAGCATTCAACCTGAAGGGGCCAAGGACGACGAACACAACAAACAAGCGAATCATCGGCCACATCCCAGCGAGAACGGGCGGAGCGGGAACTTCACTTCATGATTAAAGATTAACACTACAGATCACCGGATGATGCACAACGGCGAACCCACCCCCAAATACGCCGTCGCTAAGAGCAGTCCAACACACAAATCAAGACCGGGCGTTCAACATCACCACGATCGGGGCACCCGGAGGCGGTATCCGTCCTCGTGTGCATCACTCAGCCGAATCACACTCTGCGGACTCGTCGACCGGAGACTCGAGCTCGAGCTTCCCCCACTGCTCCCATGAGAGGGGCCCCGGCTCGGCGCAGAGCCGTGTCTGCTGGACGATCTGGAGACGGGCCGCCTTCGGCTCCTCGGCGTGGCGGGAGCTGTGCTGAACTCCTGCCACCGAGACGGCGTGCCGTTCGTGCCGATGCTCCGAGTCGGTCCCGTGCGAACGCTTCCGCGACTGCCACTGCGGCTGCTGCTGCTGGGGGAAGAGGCGAACGAGCGACTTCGTGGCGTCACGGGGGTGAGGGGTGCCGAGACCTCGTCGTCCATGTCGCTTTCGGGGCCGTCCATTTCGAGGCTCGTGAGCGCTGCAGGACTGAGGGCTTGCATGCTCCTCAGCAGATCCGCAAACTGCTTCATGAGTTCCCGAAACCGAGGCTCGCTCAGGGCGTGGCCGGAGAAGCGAGCATATTCATACTCGGCGAGGAACCGGGTAGCGGCCGCGGGCGAGCTGACGACCCCGATGCTGGCAAGGTGACCAAGGTACTCTCGGAGCCCAGTGGATGATTGCCGTTGCAGGAGATCGACCGCTCTAATGTCAGGCATCGGAGGATCAGACCTCGACTCCGGGTCTCCAGGGGCGAGAGACACTGCTTTGGCCTCGATCAGATGCGGCAATTCCACAATGACCGTGATGTATTGTAGGTTTGGCAGGTCGGGCGACGTCGGAGAGGACCATCCATTGTGGGCAATGTCGCCCCAGACCGGCGCGGGAGGGGGAATTGTCACCAGATGTCCCTCCTGTTCGGCATGGGGGCGCGCCCTACGGCACAGCCCACGCTTCACCGAACGCGTCTCGGCCGCCTCTTTCGTAGATTCAACCCCATCACGTCGATTCTCGGGCTCGGGTACCGCGGTCGCGGGCTGACTGGCCATGCGAGGCCGGGAGTCCCATGCGATCACAGCGCTGCGGTGCAGGCTGGCCTCGATCATCGCCCTGACCCTCTGCGACACATCTCCTTGCTCGACCGGAATCTCCGACCTGGGTATCTTCCTCAGGTGGGCCGTGTTCGCGTAGATCCTGATCGAGTACAGAAACAGTGCCCAGAGAAACGTCGCCGCATATCCGGCGGGGGGGACCAAGTAGTTGGCGATCTGCAGAGGCGCGTTGCCTCTCTTGCGTCCTTGAGCGATGAGGTCGGCGGGCGTGATGATGATGAGTCCCGTGAGACCGAGCACACAGCAGACATAGAAAGTCTTGTACAGAAACGAGGAGAGGGTCGGGAACCTCATGATGGCGGCATAGTGTCGGAGGAGGCTCGAAGAAGGGTCGTGCTGGTGCAGCTCTGGATGCGGATCGAAGTTCTCGGAGACCTTTGCGCCGTGAGAGAGGGAGTCGGGGGGGGTCCGGGCCAGGGCGCAACTATGCTGACGTGGTAGAACTATGCGTATTCGATGTCGTATTCGATGTCTGGCGTTTGATAGATGAAGGGATGGAGGCGTGCGGTGGCTAGGCGCATGGTGGTTGTGGTGGTGGTGGTGGTGGTTGTGGTTGTTGGGTGGTGGTTGGAGGTAGAGGTTCGGAGGGAGGTTGGGGCGAGAAGGATGAAGGATTCATGCGGTAAAGAGGTAAATTGGTAACTAGTACCGGTCCAACTGAAGTCGAGCCCGAGCGTCCCGGAGAAGGAAAAGAAAGTACAGAAAAAGAAAAGAAGATGGAGAGAAGAAGCAAAGAAGAGGAACTTGAGCTGGGGATGGCAGAGATCAGGACGTATATTGTCTCCAGGTGTGGAGCTCTTTCGTTACCGCAGTCACGTGTTGGATATTTCCAGTCACGTGGCATCGCATTTCTGTGCCAAGCCGACATTTCTTACACTCCATCTCACACTCCAGACGATACGACACAGCATTCAGCATCAACATTCAGCGTTCAGCTTTCGGCTTCCAGCTTTCGCCCTTCACGCAGGCACCGCAGCATCTGCCATCATCCAACCCTCTCTCTGCGAATCCCATCAGGTCCGAGTCGAGTTCCGCATTCTGTTCACCCACGCATCCGTTCACCAGCCGACGGACAGCTGCAGAGGGAACCCCCCCCAACCCCCCCCCCCCCCGCCGCGAGCGACGGCCGTCGCGAAATGCGCCCTCGGCGATCGACCTGAACTGAGCGCTGCCTCAAAACCCCCCCTTCAGCTGCGCGGCCAACAGGAGGAAAAGACGGAGAGACGGAGAGACGGAGAGACGGAGAGATACAAATCATGTTTGCCAAACTGCGACCGCATCACCACCGCCGCTCCCCATCGAATCCCATTTCGCCGGCCGACCAGGCCCTCGAGCAGCAAGCACCCGTGTCGACAGACCACGCCCTCGCCCACGCCCACGCTCACCCGCAGCAGCCGCACCCGCAGCGAAGGGGCCCCGATGCGAATCATACAAATAGCATCTCGGAGCCGGCGGCGAGTCAATTGCCGGGCCCGTCCGGACGACTGAAGCCCATCACGCGCGCCGTGACGGCAGATGGCTTCGATGGCCCATGGAGGGGGAGTAGTCACAGCTCTCTCGAGAGGGATCCCTATGCCTTCAGCAATCTCGGACGCGTCCCATACGTCGGGCCTTCGAGGCCAGAATCGGCGGGCCATGCGTCGCCGGCCAAGCACGCCATCAGTCCGCAGTCCGCACGGCAGCAGCAGCAGCAGCAGCAGGCGGCTCTGATCCAGGATGTCTCCAGTTTCAAATCGGCGGATTCGAGCCCGGCTGGTATCACTTCGCCGGAATCACAAGCCTCGTCGGCGCAGAGTGTCAAGAGGTCGCAGCACAGCTTCTCGCCCACCGCGCCATCAGCGGAGCATACACAGTCCAAGTCGAGGCTGAACTTGCTGAATCCCATGTCCTTGCTGGCAAGGAGGAGGACGTCGCAGGCGGTTCCCCAGCTGGCGCCGCAGCCTGTGGTCGTGCGGGGGAATGCGAGGAACTTCAATGAGACGTTCGACCCGCGCATCCGGGGCACCGTGGTCCATGACTTCAGCGCCCCGAGGCCGAGAAAGGACCTTTCCAATGTCGACGCACGGCAGGAAGGATTCTCGGGCCCCAATCTGAAGTATCAGCAGAGTGCGAGCGGAGAATCAAGTAGTGCTGGAGGAGAAGATGGGAACAGCCCCTGGAGTGGAGGCAATCATACTCCCGTTTTCACGGAGAACTTCGAGGAGGAGCAGTATCCCAGGGCTGGGCCACACGTACGGAAAGTCAGCGATTTGACGGACTTGCCACTCCCCCAACCCCCGTACGCGAAAGGCGTTCGACAGTCGGTCGACCCGCAGACCAAGAATTTCGTAGCCCAGAAGCCAACCCAAGATCCGAGGAGAGCAGATGCACCGAAGCCTGTGCCGGATGTTCCTCAGATGACGGACCATCCACCGCCAGTACCACCAAAGCCACTCAACATAGACAAACCTCTGCCTGTTGAATCGCGACGGAATTCGGTAGAGCCTGCCTTGGTATCGCCAAAAGCGGCTTCGGGGATAGGCCGGCCACGCAATCGCTCCGAAGTATCGATCAAAGATGCTGCTGCGATTCCTAAGCACATGCGAAGCACGTCGTCAAGGTTCAGCTTCGATATCATCGGAGCAGCGAAGCAAGAAAAGCTATTGGAAGAGAGGCACCGGAAGAAAACTCTGGAGAAGGAAGCGGAGAAGGCGGACGGTGAAGATGATCAGGGAGAGGACGGGCTCGGAGACGATTATGATTACGACGAAATGGACGATTATGATGGGTTGGAAGAGAGAATTCCTGGGGTCAACGCAGAGTTGGAGGACGACGACTACCCTTTCAAATCTGCTGATTCAAAGGACCAGATATCAATGTCTAAGCTCGATGAGGAAGACTATGAGGAAAGTGAGAAACTGGTCGGCTTCGTGTTCCAGCAATCTTCATCGGGGACGCCAATGAGTCCGGTAAGCCCAGCGATGCTCAGTACACCACGGGACGCAGACGGCGAAGCCATCGGGTTCGCCATGACCAAGGACTCGCCGACGGCACCGCATCAAAACAGCTCTGGTCTTTCACCAACATCCCCGCTTTCCTACGATCCTAAAGCAACGAACTCCTTTCAGGGTCTAGGATTCCATGGTTTGGATTCCGTACTTTCCTCACCGTTGCCAAACGTCTCGGAATTCCCAAGACCCTTAACGCTTGATGATGATGACCTCTATTTCGACGATGGCATTATTAGTGGGCCCGGAGATGGAGACGACGAAGTCGAGTTTGACGAGTCGGTCTTCGACAACATCGACACCGATGAGTACGGAAGACCGTTGAGAATGCTCTCATCATTACCGACCTTGTATTCGCCTCCCATGCTTGCCACCGATTTCCCGCCGTCCTTGGCCAGTGGCGCGAATTGTGTGAACGATCCCACCTCTCCAACCCTCCCGACCAGCGGCGGCTTAGCTCCACAGCCGTCAGTATCAGACCGCGATTATGGCAACCCTGGCTCACAAGAACTACCGGATCCCTCATCGTTGCCCACGCAAACTCTCACGCAGGACAGCTTAGCTGCCTATCAATCAGCTCTTGCGGAGGCAGCATTCGCCGCAGCCGCTAATGGCAAATTTCGCCACCACAGCATGAACCAGTCCGAGACGGACGACGCTCAGCCAGGCCTCATCAACGACTCGAGCCAAACATCACACCCTGAATCATTCTCGCCAACGTTTGACCAATTCGAAGACGACTTCAACTACGACGACGTCTTGGAGGACGACCCCATCATCGCCGCCGCCAATGCGGAAGCTCTAGCCAACGATGACGACGGCTTCTATGGGCAGGAGTTCGGATTCTATTCGGCATCCGGTGAAGGCAGCAACGAATTTGGCGGTTACTTTGGCCCTCGTGGCTCTTTCGGCGTCGCTCGCGGTCTAAGCAATCGGGTGGCCTCTCGCGAGCCAAACCTCACGCCCATCACTGAGCGGTCAGAGTACTCCAACAGGAACTCATTCATGAGTCTCGCCATGCACAGTGGCAGTGGCGTTGCTTCTCCGGGGCTGGCGCAACTGACGAACATGCTTCGCAGCCCCGTCGGCGACTACGAAAACGCAGACATGAGCTTCGAGGCCCTTCTGAAGTTACGGAATCGCGCATGGGGCGGTAGCCAGGTGAGCCTGCAAAGCAGAAGCAGTAACGGCGGCAGCCCCAAGAGCGCGGCAGGCGCTGACGAAAGTGCCTTGGCCGGCGCGCAGCCACCTGCGAAAAACCCGCACACCGGCCCCGGGCACAGGAAGAAGAATAGCAAGACATTTAGCTTGCACAGTGATGGTGCGAGCGCGACGAGCAGCCCGCCTGCGAGCCCGACGATGTCCATGGCGTTCTCGCCGCTCGACGTTATTGCAGGCAAGAATGCCGACGCGACCGAGAAGAGTAGAGGGGTGGATGTGGGGAGGGATGGCATGGGCGGTGATGGGAAAGGACCGTATAGGAAGCAGCATCGGCACACCGGGAGCAACGACAGTATCAGTTATCTGAAAGAAGAGAGTCCGGATGGGGGAAGGTGGGTCTTGGAAAGGAGATGGGCGGGCGAGAGTGGGGAGGAGACTCTCGCCAGGGAGGTGGTACAGGGCGGGATATGAAATCAAGAGATTTAACGGGACCCTGGATATGAGGACCGCTACGAGAGCTTGGGGAAGCGCAAGGAGTTTACCTAGATGGGTATCTTGCGGAGGCAACAGACGGGGTATCAAAGATGGGATACGACGCGTGTGGCCCTGGGATGGTACCAGTTGGATAATTACCCTACTTGGGCAGTCAAGAGTCGGGTACAATACTAATCAATCACACTTACCTACGTGCAGCTTATATGCTCGCTCCTCACTCGATCATCAGTAGGGTATGTATCTGCCGAAGGTGTTGTGTGATGTGACGTTAGGCTGGCAATACGGTCATGTCAAGTCAAGAGGATATGTGAATGGCGGTTTCGATTGACTGGTGTTAGAGAAATCGAATCTTTGCCAGACCCGTGAGCTCCTCACTTCGAGATAAACAGCTTCCCATCTCGTTGGCTCGGAGCGTGGTCTACGATACGGAGCTACAGGTAGACAACGTGGAAAGCAACTTGCCATCACCTTCCAGCACTTGCGTATGTATATACAAGTCGAGACCAAGTCCTCTTCTGCGCAACGAAGCGTCCGGGTCACATCCAGATCACACACACTGCCAGTAATAGCTATTCTGGTGAACGCACGCCGTCCCAGCGACACACGTCCCCGACCCCGTAAAAGTGCTTCCTCCGCACTGCTGATACTTCGGGATCACCACCTCGGTCGAGCTCGGGGTCGAGATGGGAGCTGTCGTCGCCGCCGCACTAGCCGCACTGGAGCTGACGGTCCCGGCGCCGCCGCCGTCCAAAAGGCCGACGACAGCATCGTAAGCAGGGTGCTTCGAGAAATCGGCATTCCACAGACACGCCTGCCCCTGGCCCGCAAAGGTGGCCGGGATCCAGGAGTACTTGTCCGTGAAATCCCAGAGGGTGATGCCGACGCAGGCCGGGGTCGCGAGACACGCGGACACGGTGCTCGCGTAGTCAGTGGCTTGCTGGGCGAGGCCGGCCGCTGTGGGAGGGAGGCTGCTGAAGCGGATGTCGAGCTCGGTGCTGGCAAGTCAGTACGGGTACCTGCTGCTTGGTGTTCGGGGATGGAGAAGTGCGTGTGGAAGAGGATGAGCTGAGATGTGGCTTTGGAACTTCTGGTCTTGAAGATAGATCACGCTAGCTTGATATTCAGATGTACATGTGGAAATCGGGAGTTGATGATGGATGGCCTAGACAGATACGCCACTTACTATGCGATTTCCACACCCAGCGCCCCGAAGGATGCCAGATTCGACTTTTGGGCTGCGAGAATGGGCGTCGAGCCGACGATGAAGTGGGCTTGCATGCCCACGCCGTCGATCTTGACACCGCGGGCCTGGAGGCTCCGGACCAAGTTCAGCGTCGAGGTTGCTTTGGCGCCGGCCGACTCGATGTTGTAGTCGTTGTAGTATAGCTTCACGTCTGGGTCGTAGAGCGCGGCCGTCTCGAACGCGATGGCGACAAACTCGGGGCCGATCTTGCCAGGAATTGTCAGAAAGAAATCTCTTGGATAGACGAGGGAAGAGTGAGGCTCACGGTGTTGTAGAACACGCTCGCTCGCCACGTCCCGTCGTCGTTGAACGCTTCGTTGACGACGTCCCAGGCGTAGCATTGGCCTTTGTAATGCGTTACTTCTTGAGCGATGTGGTTCTTCATCGCAGCGATAAGTGTGGCGTTCGTCCACGTTCCCGATGTAACTGCAAGGTCAGCCCTATCTGAATTGGGAGGACGAGTTGTGTACCCCAGTTTGGAAGCTGAGAATGCCAGACTAGTGTGTGGCATCTCAACATTTGTCCATTTTTCTGAGCGAGGCTCGAGATGACGTCTCCCTGGGTCCCTATATTGACGGGAAAGAAGATCAGTGTGTTCTTGAAACTACAGCTTGGTGAAGAGAACGTATCAGATCTCACGACCCAAAGAGATGAACATGGGAAGTGACACAACCACACAAGAGCTTACAGCTGAAGCTTCCCTGGCTGGGCTCCGTGTAACTCCACTTCTGGGCGTTGCCGGGCGTGATTTGTCCGAACTCGTTGGAGTCTGAGAGGATCGAGAGGTATTGAGCATCAGTCAATTCGGGATTGTCCGTTGCTGAGCCAAAGTACTTGAGGCCTCTGGCTTTCGCTAAGCGATGAAGCTGGCCGAAGGCCACGGTTGGCAGGACCAGAAGAAGGGGGAGGGTGAGAAAATGCATGATCGCTGCACGGAAAACGTATCTTGGGTACAGGAGTGAGGAATACTTATAGATCATATGTCGTGGGCTTCCTCTCATTGACGGGATATTTGTCGCCTCCAATGTCTGGGTCCGAAGGACAAGCGTTGCATGGTGATTGTGAGTAAGAGAATATTAACTCCGCTAGAATAATATCTGCCCTGGCATACTTTCGAAATTACATCCGAGCTGTAAATGTCGCGAATCGATTCCCGTGTTAAAGTGGATGTCGATCGGGGTGCCCAAGAAACGTGAGTTTCCACCAATGGAATATGCAGAACAGACCTGAAGCCCGGACGAGGCACACTCTGGTATAAATATCGATGGTAGAGATAAACATCAACGAACACGCAAGGGATTCAACTCCCAGATTCTGAATTCCCACAGCTTCACGATGGTCCTGGTATTGCCGCGGCGGCACCATTTGGATGTCGATCCCATTGCGAAGATTGATTCTCAAAGGTAGGCATATCTTTGATTTCTGACTAAGATACCCTTTTGCCATCGCGGTCTTTGCGTACTTTCTGAGAGACTAGAATCGCTTAGTTGAATAATACGTAGCTACATTTTAGATGCTCCCATATCATTTCGATGTTCAAGGATCCTGCTATGGGTGGTCGTGGTTATCGTGTCTGGACGTAATGGAAGACTTCTCCGTGCCGCTGACGAACACTTTGCAAACTGTGCAGAAACTCAGAGCCTGGTTTGAGCAACAGGTACAGATCACCTTCTGAAAATTGTGATCAATGGCGGTTGTGGTCGGCGGCCCCTGAGAACCCCAACACGCTCTCGCTTATCGCTAGCGTACAATCATTACAACTGGAAATGTCCACAACAGCGACATGGTCAGCTTTGATCCTCCGCGATGAATGCGGCAATGGGTATGCCAGATATGTTGCTATGGTTATGTATTCTAGACTGGGTATGTATGCTACATAACATCGCTGCATAATGGTTGGTTACGCTGCAAATGCCCACCGACAATAGTGATATCGTAACATTATTACCACACACCCCAGGCTATTCAGAACCAGACTCAACAAGAATTTGTCTTATTGACCATAAAGAACTCAACGATTCTAAGGAAAGGAACGTGGTTTTAAAATTTGAATAACAGCGGCCTGATAATTTTTCTACAAGCTAGCATAACCGAAGGAAGATATTACAAAGCTACAAAGTTGCCACTTTTCAGCTTAAAGATGCTGTTGAACACCTAGTAAATCGCAAGGCAGACATGATTCCTAATTACTTTTATCTTCGAGACTGTCTGCCAGTAAGCTTTCGGGGAGCATTCTAGGCTGACCTCTTGAAAGCTTTATCTGACCGATTAGAAGTCAGCCCGAAAAAGAGGCTCGAGTAATTCGTATTCCCCGACAGGCAGCTTATCTATCTTAAAATATGACAGGGTTCACATCAAATGCCAATGATCTTTCTGCGGCTCGGAGTCACCAACGCTAATTTGCGGGCTCCACCGAGCTGCCTACCTTCCAACCAATTCACTGCCGCTTAGGGGGGAGGAGGGGGGGGGGTTCTCTCAGGAAGTTTGATATTTCCAAAGAGTAGCACACAATTTGCTTTTATGGTTTGCTGTATGCTCAATCGCTGATTGCGGCGAGGAACTTTCTAAATCAAGGGAATCTGTCTGTAGAAAGAGATGTACATACAACCCTTTGCGCAAGCTCGCTCCCTGCTTGCTTCTAGCCATCTTGGGGTTTGATAAATTGTGAGGTGAGAAAATGTTTTAGAAGCGCAATTTTCTTATTGATAGAAGGTTTTGCTATCGAGGTATCGTAATTCTTGTCCACAATCATTTTACATCATAGTTGTGTTGTCCTTCGATCTTAATGATTCCTGTGCATTTTGTAATAAATTTTCTTCTGAAAAAAGGAACGGATCTTAAATTACAAATAGCATCATCAAGCAGTTATCAAAGAATTGCATATAACCCTTTAATATAGATAATTGTAAACTGGTTTTTGAATCAATAATCAATATCAACAGCTGGTCAATCTTTGCTAAATTATATTTATGCTTAAGATTATAAGATTTCGAAACAAGGCTGAAGCTCGATTGATCACCATCAGTATTAAAAGATTTACTTTCGTTTCAATAAACGGTCTATGGAGATGTGCATTACATATTATGCGTCCGTTTGTGAATTACCTCCTGTTGTATATCAGAGTGTTTCATCATCTTGGTTTAGATGGCTGAACCTTCATTTGCAAAAATCTTGAAAGGCTGCAATAACCAACCAAAGATCGTTTTCGATGAATGTTTTTGATGCAAGCGATGGTCTTTGGTTTTTCTACGATTTACTGAACTAACTTATAATTCTGACTTGCTGCTGTGTCGGATAGTCGAAGAACGCCTTCTGTTTATCTATCACAAAATGATATCGCAATGGCGCGAGGTTACCGATGTAGTACTTTTAACAAGGGAAAGTATTCAGAGCCTCCTAACAATTTCGATACATCTCGAAACATGTCCGGGAACCAGAAATTCTGCGACCGGCTCCCCATCTGGGCGCCGCCCGGCGTTTTCGGCTTGATTCTGCACGTTAACTGTCTGTACTCGGTCTTGCTTAGACCACTTTGTCGTAGTACTAGGCAGGTCTCAAATTCATTAGCAGCAGATCTACAATAATATGTACTGGTAGGGCTGATTTAAGAGTGCCAAACATTATCCATCAAGCTTAAGCAAATCCTTCGATCCACCGTGTCCACGACTCTATACATGATAGCTGCATAGGGATTGTAACCCACCGCCATTCTTGAAAGTCTTCAGCTTAGTATATTAACATCTATAGCGAAGACCAGGATGCTAGGGACGGTATGCAGATGTGCACCAGTATCTTGTTTTTGCCATATGGTAAGTGCGGAAATATTGGACATAATAAAGTTGTTAAGCATAGCATTGTAATTCCTCCCGCGAATTTAAGAGGGCTGAATGTAGAATAATTAGAAATGTTGCTACAGAATGTTTCAATTCGTCACACGATCCGGATTGGCAATGTTTCACAGAATGTCTAGACGAAATGTGATACATTAACGTCAATGCAGCCTTCGCTTGTTATTCTCGGATACTGTTTTGATCGTTGGCCAAGTGGTCAATCCATGGACAACGTATGGGAAAGACAAATATGGCCTTGTTGCTTTTATAGCCGATTGCAATGTGACAGAAATACCGTACTCAGATAAAAAGGCCTTAATCTCCTTTTCGCGTGAATTATTTAACCAAACAAAATAACAGGTTAAGCAGAATGAATTGGCTAATTATGACCAGATTCGAGGCGAAGTGTTCAGAGACTTGTCATCGGTCAAGCACGAATCCAGCCATTACGATGGTATACAATTCAAAGATATTTTCAAGTTCATTCTCATAGTTCAGAAGTACCAAAACCAATCCAAATCACGTACGGCAGAACACAAAACTTACCATTCCGCTCCCAAGCTATCAAGCGATCGTCATCTAGGCATTTTCTGGTCCATGCTATCTCCATACTTCTATGCATAGACTCTGATCCAGCCAGCGCGGGCTCCATCATATGAACAATTCATGTAAACAGTTTGCTGGAGGTCAGCAGATGTGGTCTGGCGAGATGTCATCAGTCAAGAGGTAAAGAGGCAGTGGATTGGTTTAACTTACGAACATGCCCTTGAGGTTCTCAGATCTTTTGATGCTATCAACAGCAGTGCTGAACATGCCTTTGAGATCTTCAGCACGAGCGTTCAAGGGGGCTGAGAATCTGCCGCTTCCGAAGGTGCAACGGTGAGAAGAGTGGGCTTCATCGTGCAGTGCATTTTGATGGTAGACTGTTGATTTGAGGGATTGAAGGGTACAGAGTTGCGAGGAAGAAGAAGATCTGAGATGAGAAAGTCTGAGGACAGAGGAATGTGTTGAGAAGTGGCTGTTAATTGCTGCGATATCCTTAGTCTGCTGATTCTCGGGGGGTGGCGGGGATGCTTATCTAGATAGATATCTTGAGCAGAGTAGTTCAGCTTTGTGAGATAAAAATCAGTGAACTCGAACTATGTCGTCGCTCGTTACGCGCTCACCGGCGAGAGTATACCGCGCGGTCCACAACGACCTTCAGAAAGACTGCAAGGCTAAATCTCACTGTGGACTGTCGTAAACAAGCGCGTAAGAAGACTTCGCGGTACGCGAGCAAGGAAGCATGAGAGGTAATCTTCTTGCAACGCGGGAAACAGATTGGAAGACCGTCCACGCATGGTACTCACGGAGTCGTCCGCAGATCATAGCAATTTTTGAGAACACCGCGAGGCGCAACAGGAAGCCTCGTGGGATGTGAACACATCCGCGCTGTTACCGCCAAGACGATATTTTTGTTGACATCAAGTTCCCAGATAGCCGAGATCTGAGGCGGTGCGCGGAACGGGAGGCGCCGCGCGGGGGGAAACACTTAGAGTGGTACGAGGTCCAGATGGGGCCGACCAACCAATAAGCATGGGCGCCGCGGCAGCATCGCTAAGTGTCACACTATCGTGGAAACATTGAGCCAATGTTCTAAGAGACCGCAGGTGTTCTGTAGATTTGTGAGCGGCTATTAACGCCGAAGGACTTCACTTGACTTGGTCTGAGGAAAGCATCTTGTGTCTTTCGCGTTCAGAGCATATCCAGATTTCTCGGATCTTTCTCAAACTTCCTACTCCGACTTCGTTCTTGCTCTTCAACATGAAGACATCTGAAGTCATATCTCTCCGATACTTCCCAGTTGCACAATCTCCTCGGCTTAACTCGCTGTAGTCGCTTCAACAAAGCATCCTGTTTCAATGCTATCAGTCTCAGAAGCAACACGCTTACAATCCTCTTGATGCTCAAATGACGATGGCCAAGTTCCCTTGACTGCTGGTAGCGAAGCGAAGAAGATTCTTAGACTATCATTTGTCCAGGCCTTTTTGGTAGTACTCTAGAGGGAATGCATCATTAACCTACTCCTTATTGTGTATCTTTCCGCGTACGTCGCAACAACACACGATCATCCAAAGCATGAACTAGACAACTGTGAGTAAAGAGTAAGTATAACATCCCATCCCGACTAAATATGTGTAAAATACGATTTTTACGATTATAATAGCGTGAGGAGTTTTTCTTCGGAGGCTGGAAGAAATGGAACAGAACCGCCGAGTCTGAAAAGTTGCTGGAATAGATGCAAGAGTGTGAATCGGCACTAGTGAAAGATGATGGAGACAGGATGCTGATGTGTTGCTGTGCTGTGTAGCTGACGGAGTGGTTGCCATTGCTCCACGGATTTGCCCCCTCGTTCCAGCATCCTGAAAATGACAAGAAGAGCATTTACCAGATCGACATGTTCCATTCCATACAATTCATCGTAAGAATATATTCCCCGTCAACTCCAAGAGGATCATCGTGCTCAGAGAATTGCTATCCAGTATCGCCTTCGCAACAAGCTCACCTCAGACCTGTCACTCGAGGAGTGACCACGCGATGATGAGCATACCCTTCATTGCCTCGACTATATCCGCGAGTAGCTCATGTGAAACGCCGGTCTGACTATCAAAGGCACGACGATGTTCTCCATTGCAACAGGAATAATGGGCATGTGTGTAAAAGCAACGACGCGATCATGGGGTGGGCGGACAGGCACCACTGGGCAGGTCATCTCGAGTTCCTCCTCAACACCACGGGCTATATGGCGAAGGATGGATTGTGTTAAATGAGAATTTGCTAGTGGCGGAGATATTGAATAGCCGAGAATGATTGTCTTGGTTGGGGTACGCAGAGGTTGAAAATTGACAATGCATATGAAGTTGTATCAATTCTAACCTCTCCAAGAACTGTTACTCGAACTCCGGACGTACGACCCATGTTCTCGATAGCTACATATGTACTAGTATCTCTAACTCTGCGACGCTGGCAAACAGACATGCAGGTAGGTCTAAGAAAAGACTTGAGGTGTGCGCATTTGTTATGCAGAAAATCGGATTAGTTAGAGTTATAAAGTTGACATAAAACAACCCTATCCGAATCGGAGAATTTGAGTTAGAGACTCTCACCCGCCATAAACAAGAGCTCTTGATGGCAAGTATGATAGTGAAGATAAGAATAGCACTAGTCATTCCTTGTCGCCGGAGAAGCTTAGATCTCATCCTCTAGGCCTCCCGAGAGGCATAAGAACGTGCGTAGTTAGTCTCACTCATCAGCACGCACAAACAGTACACCGCGCTTTGGATAGACAATGCCGAGTTTCGACAACGCGTTGGCCCGCGTTGGCCCGTTAAATGTCCGTCTTCGCTCATGCTCACTCTGCGAAACAAAGCGTCAATGCAGTTGCCAAACCAGCTCCCGAAGCAACCCGGTACAATGGAACAACGGCACAGAAGCACGAAGGGCAGCAACAGGCCGAGAATCTGGTCCCGTACAAGAGCCGTGGGCGTCCACACCACCATGTGGTCAAAACATAAGCAAAAGCATCGACCCGAAACGCCAGCAAGAAAGATGAAACGGCCCCGGATTTCGGATACAGCCGACTTAATCGCCGACACTCGCCGTTCTCTCTGCTGTGTATCTATCTGTAAGGCGGGTATTGCGAGAGAGTAATTGGCAGCTCCACAGATCTGTGGGCTGTTACAGTCTTTGGAGCAGAGCTGTACTGAGTATACAGAACGAATGACTAGCGCCACGGCGCCAAGATGTCAACACAACTTCAGACGACAACACAGCCTTTCACATACATTGGCCACGGGTCGCACGGCTTACACACAAACGATAGAGGTATGCTATGTGGAATTTACTTGCAGAGCATGGAATCTAGATTGTTAACTATAAACAGCACTATCTATTCCATGTCGCCTAGTGCCAATGTCGGCAACACCACAACCGGGCGCAGAGAATATAGTAAGGGGCTCGCCCCGCTTAGGTCTGCCAATTTCGACGCCAGTATTGATACCAAGATGTGCCTTTATTGCGCCCGGCCTGTATATAAGGAGCCGTGTGCTTTTCGCAAAATGACCTCATTAGAGTCAGAGTTCCAGGCCTACTTGTTCGCAGCTGTGTTGTGGAAGTCTTGCGACAATCGCTTTTGCTTTTTGCTACCTGCTTGTGTTGATTTCCTATCCATTCTCTACCTACTGAAGCAGCGGTGCTACAATACCGCTTTCTTTTACCAACCCCTTTCCTTAACGCGCTTCTCTCTTTCACCACGGTCACTACCAAAGGGTCTTGATCTTCGCCATGGCACGCGATGGGGACTGTTCGGACGACGAGCTCGATATGCTCTGGAGCGACGCAGAGAAACTCGAGACTCCCGAGTCACAGGCTCCGCCGACACGGAGTTCGTTCTTCTTGCTCCTGTTAACTGCTGGTCTTGGAGGGCAAGTCTTCCACCGTCACTCGGGGTGCGATATCAGCGCTGACAAGTAGAAACAGAATGCAATGCATCTTCGCATTTGTCTTTTCGAATGGCTCGGTAAGAAGACTTCCAAATTTAACGTCGCTCGTCTGACTCGAACACAGGCGTATCTCAATGGTCTCGGAGTCAGCAAGGCAGCTCTGTCGTTGATCTGGATGATTGGTCCCATCTCTGGTCTGACTTTGCAGCCTTACTTTGGCATTTGCAGTGATCAGTGCCGCTCTCCTTGGGGCAAGCGACGACCATATATCGTTTCGGGAGCCCTGGCATCCATCATTTCTCTGATGGGGCTAGGATCTCGAAAAACATCGCTAGTCTATTTGGCCACATCATCCCCGGGGGCTACATTGGGGTCTTTTTCGTCATCACCCTCAACATCGCCGTGCAACCTATCCAAGGCGGCATGCGAGCCCTTCTCGTCGATGTCTGTCCTCGGACACAGCTAGCCGCCGCGAACGCGATGGCTGCGACTGTGATCAGCTCTGCGAATGTGCTGGCGTACGCCACTGGGTTCATCGACCTTACTAGCTTTGAGCTGCTCCGTGCCCTTGGTGGAGACTCGCAGTTCACCATTCTGTGCATCATCACCTCCGTCTTTCTCGCTTCATCGGTGGGCATATCGTGTCTGGTAGGGCGCGAGAAGAACCTCGAGACGGAGAGAGACTCCACCAAGCAAAAAGAAGAATCTGTCATCGCAAGATTGTGGTATCTCGGCAGTAGTTTTGGCCGACTCCCCAGTCAGGTGCGCCAGGTGTGTAAGGTGCAGTTTTGTTCATGGTTGGGCTGGTTCCCGTTCATGTACTACGTATCCTCATACATCGGGGACACTTGTAAGTTTCTTATACCCCCAGCCCGGCGAGACTCAGATCACTGACTGACCTTTTGTGCAGTCAAACGGAACGTTCTCGTGGATGACGATGGGGTACAGGAATCTGACACCGATGTTCAAGTCAGCTCGACAAGAATTGGGTCATTCGGCATGCTCCTTTTCGCCATTGTAACGTTGTTGGCCGGACTTGTGCTTTCCGTGGTTCACAAAGATGCCCCCTCTCGTAAACCGACTTCGTTGCTCTCGCAGCTCCGCCGAAAGATGGGTGTTCGAAGGATCTGGATTGCCTCGCAACTCTTGTTTGGGGCTTGCATGTTCGCGACCATCTTTGTCACGTCCGTCGGGGGCATCTGTCTCCTGGTTGGAGTGAGCGGCATGAGCTGGGCTGTCGCCCTCTGGGCCCCATATGCTGTGATCAGTGCTCATCTCTCAATGAGTAACGACGATCAGGAAGAAGAGCCGATGGCGAAGTCCTACTCCGACAACGAGAAGCACCAGGCCGAGCGAGTTGAGAAGCCCCGTGATGAAACGGAGAGAAGGCCAGGCGTCGTTATTGGCCTGTACAATTCCTCTATCGCTGGTGCTCAGATCACGGCCGCTGTTATCTGCACCATCGTCTTTTCGATGATGCAGGGAACGTCTCAAGATAGCGTCGGATGGGCACTGCGAATCGGATGTTTGACGTCAATAGTTGCTGCTCTCCTCACCAGACAGATTCAGGATGGCGATAATCATTCCGAAGAGGAGGTTCGGGGACCCCATGGCGCTGCTGCCACCTAACCAACCAGGACTGTCAAGAAACAAGGCTTCTTCTTCCGCTGGTAGGAAATGGGGACCAAAAAACAACCTTATCATAGTAATGATGTTAGGATGGATACCTTAGAGCAATAAAACTATGGATATCACAGTTCTCATCTTGCCGAATTCGGCATGTACGCCGTGAACTAACTAGATTTGCTGTACTGACGAAGATTAAGCGATGTCACTATCCGAGTCTGCCAAAGAGAGGCTTGGAGTCGAAAAAAACGATTCCATCTACGATAGGTCTCCCCGGCCCAGAATAGTGATCTGGAGCTGGGGCTGTAACAGTAAAGTCTCCACGTTGGCATATTTTTAGACCTGGGGCAGATAAGCCCGTCCCCATGTTTACCTACCCTCAAATGTGGAGCGTGGTCAAGACGCATGAACAGGCCTTTCATAGCACCACGGAAAATGCGAGAGAACCCCCAAAATAGGATGCCCTATAGCAAGGGCACGGAATTTGGGGCGCCGCCAAAAGTAGGGAAGTATTCTTGCGGACTTTCGTACGCGTCCATGTAGCTCAACCACCACCCGGTAAGCGATGTTTGTGTATGTACCTACGCTTGCTTGCCTGGCTGGGACCATCGTGCAACCTGCGCAGAGGTCCAGCAATGAGATCCAATCACCAAGTGCATTCACGGGCCGTTAGTTGAAGAGCATATGATTCTTCACATACATCCTAGATACGGAGCACCCTTCCCCGTGGGGAGTGGCATTGCCAGCGCTCTAGCCCCGGGTCCCCGCCAATGTATTATACAGCATCGTAACCTATAGGTACCTAGGTGTGTAAAATTAGTATCTGCCAAACCAAACCCCTCATCAGTGGCAGCAGATTTAGCTATTGCTCACGGGGGTAGTAACTCCAAGACCAACGGCAGCTACGGCATACGATCTCGCGGTACAGTCGTCGCTCGGTAGATGCAGAGATGTGTTGTGACCATGCGTGCAAGTTCTCGTTCGCGGCTGGGGATTTTCTTCGATTTCCGATTGTCGCATTTCCGTTCTCACGAGGGATCACAGACCAGAGTATCAGAGACTCTCTTTCATGCTGCAACGGGGCATCGGAGCTGACTCGGCTATCAGCTACGACGTGTTTACATGCCGACCCAGCCCGCTAGCGACGCAGAACCACAGATTCAAAACACTCCCGAACATCCCTCAGAGTCCCCGTCCTTCATAACCCCATTGGCACTGCAGCCACACAAAGGCCCCTTCACACTCCCAGCCCCAACGCCCTCGCGTAACTCGCTTGAGAAATTATAGAACCACATTTCCTTCCACATCTCCTCCCCTCCCGTCTCCCTCTCGCCTCCAAATCGACCGACGGAGAATACAGCCGGCACCACAGCCCCCGTCCTGTCCTTCTCCGCGAGATCCGTAGCAAGGCTCACTTCTGCCCACCGCGCCCTCGCTCTCGCAATGACACCCTGTCCCGCTTCCTTCTCTTCTCCCTTCTTCCCCCCCTTCTGATACAGAGAGGAAGAAGAAGCAGAAGCAGAGAGGGGAAGAAGGGGCCCAGCACTAACAACGGTGTCCCTCAGATCAGGCGGCAAGTGCACCATGTACTTGAGCGAAGCCGGGTTGTTGAACGTCAAAAATTGAAATCTCCTTTTTCCCTCTTTTCCTTTCCCCTTCCTTTCTTTCCCCTCTCCCTCGCCCTCCCTCCAGCTGCCACCAAAATCAGAAAACACTCCCCCGCCCCCGTCAAGCGCAATCCCAAACTCATAGTCCCTCCCCTGCTCTATCGTAACGTTCGCAATAACAGCAGGAGGCGAGGCGACAGGTCGGGAGAAGAACCGCTGGATCCACCCGCCACCATTCCGATCACTTGACGTCCGCGTGCGCGAGAGCTCCTGCTCAGCGAAGATGCGCGCGAAGACGGCGCTGCTACTGTCTTGTTGATCTTGATCCTCGCCTACTTCTCCAGAGGCCAGTATGTGAGCAGCGCGCTCAAAGAGCGGAGTCAGGGCTGCTGCTTTTCCCATCATCATGATGTTTGCAATAGGGGCCTGAATCTGGGCCTGGGATTGGGATTGAGACGGAGGGACACCGGCGGCGAAGAGGACGGAAGCATTGAAGCGCTGCGGCTGCTGGTGCTTGGGGATGCGAGATCCGTTTGGTGGGTGGTGATATGGCCGTATTGATGGAGGAGAGAGAGCGAGGCGCCCTCAAGGGCGTGAAGATAGCGGGGGAGGAGTATGGTGGGTGGGAGTTGGAGGATGGTGTCTGCCCATCGATCAGCCTTGAGTTACAGACCACAGCTGCTCGTCGCGCGCGAGAGCATTTGGTTATGGGCTTGGGAATTACATACTCTCGTCAAACACGCCAACCAGATCCTCGCCCCCAACCTCCTGCCCCCTCAGCCAGGCGAGCATCTCCCGTACGGCATTCAAGCCCGGGCGCTCGGGATTCGCGGTCCCGTTCCAGTTCGCAAGCGTCGGCGGCGGGTATCCGTTCACGGCGGCCGAGAGCAGGGTCCTGCAGAGATTCGGGCTTGCCTTGTGGGCGGCAATTCGAAGGTGGAACTTGGGCTTGTTGGCGATATCTTCGGGAGAGGAAGAGGAGGGAAAGAGGGAAAAGTCGGTCCAGCGCACACCGGTACCGGAACTCTCGAGGCCGTAGGGTCCAAGGGCGGAATCAATAGATGTTGGGACTAGGGATTGGTGTTAGCTATGTCTTCTCGGAAACACTCACACCTCGGGGAGATTTAGGATCTTACTGTAGTGCGTCAAACCCACGGCCGTGATCTGAATCTTGCGCTTCGTATTGCTCGTCAGCACGTATCCTCATTTATCTCTTTTTCTTCTGAGAATGCAAGAACCCACGGTATGCCGCCATCCGTAGATCACGAAGAGGATGCTGGTGACTGTCAAAGTGAGGAGCACGAGCCTGCTGCGGACCCTTCCCGGCCGCCGCATCTGCGTGAGCAGGTGAGAAGCGACTATGTGAGCGGGAGAGCTGCGAGGGCGCTGGGAGTGGGAGCCGTTGGGGCCGGGGAGGGCGCCGAATCTCATGGCCGCGCTGCGTCTGCGGTGATGGGAATTGTCTGTTCGAGCCTCCTGGATGTTGGAATGGGGAGTGGATGTTTGACAAGCACTGAAGCAACGTTGTCTGAGATCAGAAAGGGAGATTTGAGTTGGGGGGTGCGGGATCGAGTAGGCGGCTTAGGAATGCGAAGTAAGGGATGTGCTGTTTTGATCGCTCGGTCTAAGCGAGCCGCGAAAAAAAGAAACAAAAAGAGGGGAAACATGACAGAAAGCAAAGATCAAGTGAAAAAGTAGCAAGACTTGAAAAGATGCGCACTTGAAACGTGCACGTCAATGCTTTTTCGCGCGCGTTATACACGGCACCATCGAATCGCTGGGAGTACCAAAATGTTCATAGTGACAGTCACAGTCTCCTGGTCATTTTGTAGCCGTGTCATCACGATCCCCTCAGCTTCTGCAGCTGACTGAGGAACCCGTACCCACTCGTCGACTTGCTTTCTTCGGATAATCTCCCCTTCGAGTGTCTCCACCCTCTGCCGCAATCTGTTGTCCTGCTCCGCTTCCCTCAGCAGATCGTGATGTCTCTCCTCCACCAGCTCCGCCAACTTGTCCACGAATTTTGTCCTGGCCCTCTCCTCGGCTGTTCCTCTCCATACTATAGCCAACTCTCTGAGCTCCTCTACCCGCTTGGCAGCGGCTTCGACGCCGTCCACGGGATCGCCTCCGATCAACAGATCTGCGATCTCATCTCGAAGCTGCTTTGATACCTGCTGTCCCTTCTCCTCGGTACTGTGCATCTCCGACCCGGGCTCCGGTGCCGAGACGGAGAGGAAAGAGGATGTAACGGAGACCTCGGAGGGGGGAAAGGTCCATGCCATTGCGTCCCCGAAAGTCTTGATGACCGACTCCAGCCGTGAGCGCACCAGCGTCAGGGTTCGCAGTTTCTGGACATAGGGGGGATCGCGAACCGCGCGCGATTCTTCCGGCACCGGTGTCGTGGGGGCCGCCGTTGTGGAAGACCGCCTCCGGGGTTCGTTTGGCTCTGCCCCCCGAGCTGGTTTCCGCGCCAGTTCCTGATTCACGCCCTGGGGCACGAACTTGACCACATCATCCTGCAACCTCTCGGTCAAGGCCTCCGACAAGCCCAGCGTCTCTCCGCGCAGCACTTCGACCTCGTAAGCCAGCCGACTACCGCTCCGCCGAATCTCGTCGGTGAGCTGTGTCAGGGTCGCCGCCAGGCGCGTCGTCTGCGCGCTGAGATGCGAGAGCAGGGTCTGTGTCTGCGTCGACAGCTCGGCGAGCGGCACGCTGCTGCCTCGTGCGGATTGCGACGCACTGGAGGTGTGCAGAGGAGGGAGGGTGGCATTGAGATAGTCCGCGGGGTCGAAGGCAGGATTCAGGAAGGGCTGCAGGGCCGGGTCGGCGACGTGGGTTGATCGAGGCTCGACGGTGATGAGGCGAGGGCCGGTGGGCGTGTGAGCTTGTGGCGGTGGATGTGTCTGTGGTTTGGAGGGCGCGGCGCTGCTGTTCTGGCGGCGTCTCGAGGATTTGGAGTCCCAGGCCATGATGATTGTGCGGTTTGATGTCCAGTAGGTAGTCGGGAGCTGCGTGTAGATGTGTGTATGTACACTGTAGAGGTGCGATTGATAGAGTTGACAGAGTTGAAAGAGTTGATCGTTGATAAGTTGAAGCTACCAGGAGAAGAAGTAGGGTGGAATCGGGTGAAGCGGAGTGGGGCGGGGCGGAACGCAGCGGAACGTAGCGGGACAAGCATTGGCACCTCCGCCACAGGTTCCCCCGTCGTTCACGTGCCTACGTGCAAACCGACGCGCGCCTTGGGTTCGGCTGTCCCTCCTAGGAAGGAACGACCACACGCACTTCGTTCCTCCGATCCTGTTCAGTAGGAGCGTTATGTTATGTAAGCGGCACTTGCGTTTTTCCACGCCGAGCGGCCTTGTGGCCTTGTGGCCTTGAAGTCTCGGCCAGTTTTCGACGAGACGAGACGAGACAACACCAGAGCAGACCAGACCAGACCAGACCAGACCACCGAGAATTGAGACGACAACTCCACATTTCCCACCATTTCTCTTCACTTTGCTTCTTCTCTTTTCTTCTCGTCTTTCTTCCTTTCTTCTCTTCTTCTCTTTTCTTCTCTTCTTCCCCCTTTCCATTCGGGAAAATACAAGAGTCGAGCGCACCGCTCTTCAACCCGCCCTCTATCATCACCTTCACGCCCTTCTGACGCCCAGCCTCGTGCTCAGCCTTCTCTGCTCGCCTGCTTGCTGGCCCACGGGGGGAACATCTTCGGCGTCCCCTTGCCTTCATTCACTCCGGCTCCCTTACTTGTCTCCGTCACAATCACAACTCACGCGTTGCCCTGCCGCACTTTAGCACCTTCCATCTCTTCGACCGAACACCTTCAAACACCTTCAGCCACCGACGCTCCATCGCCGTCGGAAGCAGTCGGGCTGCATCTCCAGCGCGACCCTTCAACAGACCGAAGGCATTATGCCTCGCCGGCAGTTCCTCGCCGATATCCAAGCCACGGCCGACCTGAGAATTCCAGGCATCGGCAGCATTGAGAGAGGCCCGGACGACGACGTGCTCATCTCGTTCATTCCCGCTACGGGGCCTCCGATCGAGATCGTGATGATGGCACAACCAGGTATGCCCTCAGACGAGATGTGTCCCCGCTGCAAGAGAGAAGGTGACCAACGATGGGGAATGGATGGGCATCCTCGTGTCTCCCTGATCGGCTCCGTCGAGGCAAGTCAGATCAAACACGTTGGCTAACGTTCTAGATGTCGCCTCCTACCCCGCCGAGAGCATCTTCATGGCATACACAAACACCCAAGGCGTTCCGTTGGAGGCGACGATGCTCATCGAGGGTATTGCCAACGACTCGTCGGGTCTACTTCTGCCAGATCTGGTGACGAGCATCGCGCAGAAGCTCCAGAGAGCCCTGGCAACTGGGTCCCGCGCTAACCCGGTCAACATCACCGACGTTCGGGATACGGACGTGGCCGACGCGGACGGGGAAGAGGACGAGGAGGAGGAAGACTGGAGTGAGGAAGAGGAGTATGACCCAGGTGACGATGATGATTTTGGTTTGGCCTCGCCCGGAAGTCGGATCACCTCGAACACCGTCGAAACCCTTCGCCTGAGCCCCGAGGCGGCCGCTAAGGTCAACAGCTGCATCCGACGCGACATACGCGCGGCGAAGCTGGCGGGTCTCAGCGTTGGAGTGGTCAGTGGGATGAAGGCCGAGTCCGTCAACAGCATCCTCTGTTTGTCGATCCGGATCGCTAAGCTCGGACTCTCAGAAGACGCCTTACAGGCGTGGGACCTCGAACCCAAACAATATCTGATGCTTTTGATCTGCTACGCGAACGGCTACAAATCTCTCAACGAGATCACTGCCAACGCTGCCAGACACCAAGGAATTTCCTTCCGAGTTGGGGTCGGCAACAAGTACAAGTGCACGCTTCTCGAAGCTCTTGCGGCCTTCAGCGACACCGCGAAGGATATGAGCAAGTCTCACCAAGGAGGGGCAAGCGAAACGGGCGAGGGGCCCCAGAGGCCGCGGGCTGGGTTCTCAAATATCTTCATCAGCAGCTCGCTGAACGAATTCCTCAACTCCCAGTTTATCTCTCTCGTCAGGATTCGTGTCTCCCTTGGCGTGGGATGGCATGGTGCTAAGCGTTACCTCGACCATCGACAAGGACAGTTGGGCGCTAATGCGACAGATCTCCCAGCCGAGTGCTTGGAAGAACTGGACGAGAAGAAGGAGATCATCTTATCCGAGCGCCTGGTGACCGACCACCTCACAGATCAACAAGTGGAGACGGTCTCCTTTCCCTTCGTCGCCATGCAGTTCACCTTGCGATACTTGACTCGATGTACCGAGTTCTGTCTCGTTTGTCATGACAAGATCGAAGCATCTTTTGAAGCCCTCAAGCCTTACGTTTGTGACAAGCCTCTCTGCCTCTACCAGTACATGTCCCTGGGATTCGGACCGAGTGTTGAGCACGAAATAATGACCCAGCCGTATGTCGTGGACCTCCTAGTCAGCTTCTGCTATGCAAGCGCACAGGTAAGTCATTAACACACTACCCCCGCGGAGCATGAACCTTTCCTTGCCAGAAGAACAACGCTGACTATCTTCGCAGGCATGTCGACTTCGAGACTACCCTACGGGTATGAGCCTTTCTGTCCCTCCTCCACCCCAGGTGCTCCTGTTCGTCACACTCGGGCATCAGGATTTTCCGATCGTTGCCCAGCCGCGTACCATTGATTCTAGAAAAGCACAATTCGAGGTCCGAATTGATCAAGTTCGTCACGAGATTATCTTCGATGGGCTCGCAAGTACTCCTGTACACAGCGGAGACTGGATTGTGATCACAGTAGCCAGTAAGTAAATCCGATTCCTCAATCATGCTATCAGCGTCTCCTCTCCGAGTTCTCGAAATGCCCAGCGAGCGACTGTAATTCTTCTCTTGAAGCATATCTCTCTTAAGCACGTGACTGACGAGAGGTAGACCGAGGCGCCCAGGATCATTATCGCGTCGACGATACGTCCCTCTTCCCTACCGTCAAACTTTGTCCCATGGCATGCAGCCGGATTCAAAATGGTTCTGTGGCATTTCCGCCAACTGCCACGGCTGTAGTCTCAGCTACTCCAACTGCGACTCCTCTCGTACCCGGGGTCGTAGCGGCCACCATGGCCGTCTACCAACACCATCTGGACGACATGAACGATGAAGAGAAGTGTGCGTCAATTATCATGCTGATTGAGACACTGCCATCCATCCGCGACTTGAGAGCATACCTAGCCCAGCAAAGTCGTAACACCGAGCCCAATCTGAAAGGCTGGAAGGAGCGTATCTCACCTGCGGCTCTTGGCTTGCTTCGCTGGATCATTGCCTCGAATCGTTCCTGCATCCTACAGGTGGATAGATGTCCCGGCCAGACCGACGCCGAGTTGGTCATGTCCAAGACTAAACTCGCTCAGAGACTGAGCGGTGTCAAACAAGGCTGGGTCCAGTTCCGTTTCGCTCAAGGCTCGCCAGACAAGGAACAGAGATTCCAGAATGCCCTCCGTGCTCAACAATCAAACTTCGACTCCATGTATCCGACCATGTTCGCATGGCATGGCAGTCCGCTACCCAATTGGCACAGTATCATTCGAACTGGGTTGGACTTCAAGGAGACCCTCCATGGCAGAGCACATGGTCACGGTGTTTACCACGCGATGGAGCAGCATGTTTCGGCTACTTACGCGTCATCCAACCCAAGTCTTGTAAGCTTTCGTGTCTCTAGTTGTTTCAAGTCAGAACTGATCATTATCTAGAGAACGTGGCACGGATCGGAGCTTAAGATCAAAACGGCCATGAGCCTGAACGAGATTGTGAACTGCCCCGATCAATTTTTAACTAGCACGCCGTTTGTGGTCGTCCAACATGTAGATTGGATCCAATGCAGATACCTGCTTGTGGATGCAAAAGATGGACACAAGCCGCTCGCTGACGGTGCAATCGAGAAAGCCAACCAGTAGGTTCAGTCCTCGCCATACACACCCAAAGCTGAGTCTATGTTCTCCTTGGCGCGCGCTAACTTAACCTAAGAGACTGTAGTAAGCTTGATGAGGTCAACATGGTTAAGCAGGATCCCACGCGCGTTTGTATATCAGGGCTCGGTCTGTCAATTGGTATTCCCATCTGCGCTGCTTCGATCTCTCGGTCTTTCCGCGTGGACGAGGGCGGTGTTCCCGCCGCCAAGAGACGAAAGAAGCACAGCTCTGAGCAGACCTCTAATGATTGGATCGAGAGTGACGGAGAAAACATTTCAGATCTCGACTTCATGTTCTCTGACGATGAGCGGTCCACCAAAAAGGACAGCGGCGTCGCGGAGGCGTTTGCTGTGCTGTAAGCCTTCTCCCCGGATCATGACTGTCTTTCAAACTAATCGCTTCACAGGGACTCGAAGAAGTTTGACAAGTCGTTGACTGACTTTGCCGCCGGCTCCCTCGATCAAGCGACTCTTCCGATGTTACAGCCACCTGTGCATGCTACTCCATTGGCCTCGAAGGCTCTGAACCGACGCCTGCTGGAGCTACTAGCAATCCAAAACAGGACTCCGTTGCACGAACTCGGCTGGTACATCAACCCGGATCTGATTGGCAACCTCTATCAGTGGATCGTAGAGCTGCACTCATTCGACCCCTCGCTTCCTCTCGCCCAGGACATGAAGGCTGCAGGCGTCACCAGCATCGTCCTCGAGATCCGCTTTGGAAAGGATTACCCCTTCAGCCCGCCCTTTCCGAGTCATCCGACCCCGTTTCCTCCCCTTTGCGTCTGGGGGCGGCGGTCATGTCACGGCTGGGGGTGCCATGTGTATGGAGCTCTTGACCAACACGGGATGGACGGCGATCTCGACGATTGAGAGCGTCCTCCTGCAAGTCCGCGTCGAGATGATGTGTCGGGAGCGCCCGGCTCGGCTCAACAGCACTCGGCGCCAGAACCAGGGCGACTACGGCACAGCGGAGGCCATCGAGGCATACGAGCGGTCCTGCAAGGCGCACGGCTGGGCCATCCCGCCTGGATTCCGCGACTTTGCCAACACGCCGCCTATATCGAACAGGCCCCTCCCGTGATGGTGTGGTTGGCGTTTGCGGACCGGCAGTTGCACTTTACAACATGCAGGCATGATATCCTCGGGGCGTTGGGAACTGGAAACGGGAATTTGGACACGGGCGTTTCACGGCGTGGGCGGAAGAAAGGCCGAGCATAAGTGCATCTTCTTCTCTTGCATGGAAGGGGCTTCCGTTCCGTGGGAGCATCACATCACATCGTCCGATGTGATGTGCAGACGATGTGATGTGATGTGATGGACATCTGCAGATGCGATGGATTTGCCTTCACAATCATGATTGCATTCACAATCATAATTCCAGAATTCCATTTAAGTAGCGAACGAGTGGTTTCCTTTAACAGAACTTCTCATGGGATGTGTGACTGTCCTGCACTGTGTTGACTGTAGTGTGTTGGCTGTACTGTGTTGATATGTACTGTGTTGACTGTACTGTATGTACAGTACATCGGCTGTTCGGATAAACGTTGTGCCGCAGCCCGGCATCTGAGGGTCCTTGGCTGGCGTCGGCGTCAGATTGTAAGTCGCACGCAGCTTCACGAACTTGACTGCACAATAGGAACAACGGCCGACTCTGCTGTGATTGTCAACAACAAGCGGTCGTTGATATTGTCGCCGGCTCGGGGATCGCACCAAAACCACGAATCTACCGATTTTCCCGCAGCTTCTTCAACTTCTTCAGCGTTCCTCCATCACTTGCTCTCTAGCCCACACACTGAAAGAGAGAAACATCCTCAACCCACCGCTCTGCCAGCTTCACCACTTCACCACCTCACCAACCAACCCCAATTCCGTCCTCAATTCTCTTCCCTCCAGAGAGAAACACACACATCCTCAGTACGTCTGCATCTGCGAAGGCCGCCATCATGAGCGCCTCGCCGCAACTCTCCCCAGCCATGGGCCCCCACCGCGTCGAGCGCCAGCACTCCAACTCCCCTCCTCTCCAGCCGCAGCAATTGTCCAAGAGAGACAAGAAGCGCACCGTCCTCGCCGACCGCCTCGCTGAGATCACCATGTCGTTCTCGGCGAACCGAGACCAGCACTACCGGACCCAGCTCCAGGCAATCCAAATCGACTCGAACCTCATCGCCGAGGCCGACGTCCACTCCAAGCTACCCCTCCCTGACGAGACCGACCAAATCGACGAGCTGGTCAGGAACAACATCCAGCGTACGATGATGAAGAACGTCGGTCCAGAGCCGCCCCAGAGAGCGGGCAGGATTTATGCCGACTTCGCGAAGGAGGTCAATGATGCGCAGGAGGAGCGGGATGCGGCCATGGCCACACTGAAGGTGGGCGCGCCTTTCTCGATTCCTTTCGTTCCTCTCCTCGTCATCTCTTCGCCTCTCGGGAACACACACTAACTGATAGCAGAGGGACTACGAGGTCAAGATGAATGAGATCAATTCCTACCACGCCTACAAGAAGCGACTCTCCAAGAACGAGTACAAATCACTGTCGGAAACCCTTCGCGACCGCTTGATCAACAGCGTCATGAGCAAGAAGTCTCGTCTGTCGAAGGACAAGGATGCCCTCGAGATCGGCGAGGGAAACACGCATGCGCTGCTCCTACATCCAAGTCAGTTTGGCATTGCGAATCCCGCCAGTCCGGGTGGTCTGCACGGAAAGCGTGCGACCAGACTCCGCCGCGATGCTGAGGAGCTGCCCAATTTCCCGGAGAGTGGCAAGCGCAAGAGGAAGGCTCAGGACAATGATGAGTCGCCCGCCCCTGGGCGTCAACGCATCGACAATGGGTCAACGACTCCTCTCTGGCTCGCTGAGAAGCAACAATTGATGGCCCATCAAATTGACTCTCCCCTGTACAGCATCGACAAACTCTTCAACGAAAAAGAGCTGTCCATGACATACAACGCTTCCGCCCTTGCAGCACACGCCTGGATGCTCCGCCATCCACCCTTTTCCGAGGACGCCGACAGCCCAGCCCACGGCAAGTCTGACTCGAGCTCCGACCAAGAAAAAGCGACGACAGCAGGCGAAGGCGATGCCGCAGACGACGACTCCCCTTCCGGCGGTGCCACGATGGAGCGCCAGTTCTCGCACGCGACACGCAGCACCCGCGGTAACGTGGTCTCCTCGGGCTACGGCATCGACATGTTCAACGAGATCGACTACCCGCCCAACCTCCTTGCTCTCACGCGCCAGATCCCACGCCTCCCGCAGATGATCGTCAACGGCAACGCACGGCAGTTCGCCACCAACCCCAGCAAGGACGCCGTGGTGTCCCTCCAAGGCCTGAGCCCCGACGAGGCCAACGCCGAGATTGAGATCATGCGACGGGCCCGCAGCTACAACGACGAGCGCGGCTTCGGCTCGAACCTCGAGCTCGAGAGTGGTGCCCGCACCCTGCTGGAAGAGGCGGCGTTCCCGAAGAAGTTCAACCACTGGGTGCGCAGCGAGAACCGGGAGCGCATGGGCGCGGGTATGGGCATTGGGGCCGGAATCTCTGGCGGACAGCTACCCACGAGCAACGTCCGCGGCGAGCTCGGGGGCGAATCGATGGCTATGCAGATCTCGCAGGGGGGCGCTTCTAGTATGGGCGGCTCGCCGATGAGCAGGCAGGCTACGGACGACAGTGTTTCGAAAGGTGGGAAGAGGGGTGTGGCTAGGAGGGGGTGAGTGGTTTGTTTCCTGGTGCTTTGAAGCGCTTTGTTTCCTGGTGATTCGATGTGCCATGGTTTCGTCTGCTTGCGTGGGATTGGCTGGCTGGCTCTGGCTCTGGCTGGGCTGGGCTGATTGGCGTATGGCGGCATGGTGGTATGTCGGTATGGTGGTTTGGTGGTTTGGCTGGCGTAAATTGGCGGGCCGGCCCAAAGTGGCTGGGAAGGAGTGCCTGTGTGCGGGATTTGGCGTTACACATATGAATGGGGGATATGGAGAGAGGGTAGATACTGGGGGTTTGGGGATCCAGGTGGATAGTAAATGAATGGTTGTTGTTGTGCACATGGGGGTTTCTGACTGAATGAGTGCGTAAGTGATATTGCTTGCTTGCTTGCTTGCTTGCTTGTCTGCGTGATTGGGCTTCAGAATTTTCGGATCGCTTGATTGAGTTGGCTTGATTAAGCGGGAGGTGGAAAGTGCATGGTGGATGGATGATGGTGGATGCATGGCTGAGTGGGAGGGGGGATGAGAGATCATCTTTCGTGTCATTTTTCTCGCCCTTGTTTTTCTTCCTACGTTGCATCTTGCCCTTTGACAACTTTTTGGTTTGCGAAAACGGACCTGGGCTTGGGATGGAGTTTAGGGTTGGTAGGTTTGAAGTGTTGGGCTTGGGTTGGAAGCTGGATGGAGCTCCTGGAAACTTACAGTATATCTCGAACAGCAGGGTAGAATCCACCAGCTGAACTGACCGCGGATCGATTTGGACGCTTGTAGCTTGGAAGTGGGCAATGCGAGAGCTGTTTATGGAAAGGAGCCCGCTCTCGGGCGGGCGCAGGATCAAGTAAGTAAGTGACTTGCTTATCAAAGCACGTCCGTTTCGGGTTGTAGACTTCTACTCAACCCATTGCACACCATGGCTTTTGCGCCTTTGGTCTCTACATCACGGGGCCTTGAGCTCGTCGCGAACGGATGGGGAAAAAAAGAGAAGAAGAGCCGGAGGTTGATCAGATCGTGCACTTCACGTAGAAGAGACGTTGTGAGGTCAGGACAAGCGTGATTTTGGTTCCAGAAACCCCTTTTCAAACCCGGTGCACCAAAGACCGAGAAAATACTCCAGCCCTGTCACTCACAATAAATTTTCACCTCGTACTCACCTCGAATCTCCTCGCAATGTAGGCGGGAACCTGCGCGCCCATCCCTAGTTGGGGGGGTGACTCCGGAGATGCCAAGACCTCGCTTATGCGGGCGCGGGTAACCAAAACAAACACCGGAGCGGGCGAGCGAATCGACAGATCGGCGTACTTGCTTGCTCGGAAACCATGTCAGCGTATCGCAGGAAGGGAGCTGGGTGCGTACACGGAGACATCTCAATCCCTTGAGCCCGAGCACTTTGATCCGTGACTCAATGGATGCCTTCGGTGAGGCCGACGCGGATCGAAAGGTTCGTGCAGTCCGTCGTTGCAACGGTTCCAAATCCTCCGCGCTGAGGAAGAAGAGGCAGGAAGTCCTCCCTGTTTCGAGGTGGGGGATGAGTGGAACCGGGCACTGAGTTCAGGGGCGGCTGGGGTAAACGCGGGTTCCGAACTTTTGAAGCTTTGTTTGGTCGCGCGTTTCGGCCGGCGTTCGCGTAAACAAAAATTTCATCAGCACCGAACGCCACAGAAAAAAATGGGTTTCAAAAATGTATAGCTTTTGCAAGATGGCCAAAAAGACAAAAAAAAAAAAAAAAAAAGAAAAAAAGAAAAAAAAGAATCAAAAAAAAAAAAAAAAAAAAAAAAAAAAAAAAAAAAGAAAAAAAGAAAAAAAAAAAAGAAAAAAAAAAAAAAAAAAAAAAAAAGAAGAAAAAAAAAAAAAAAAAAAGAAAAAAAGAAGAAAAAAAGAAGCAAAAAAATTCTTGTATCTTGGGAAAGAGGGTGCGTACTGCACTTTTTATCTCAGTCTTTTTTGCTGGGGGGAATCGGGAGTTGGACCTACCTCCCATTGCAGTATCTGGTGTCTGGATTTGAACCAGCTCACTATCAGGAGACAAACGCATTGAAGACATACAAGTAGGCCATAAGGCTTCCCGGAAAGCTCCAATGAGCCTCTACATTTGTTGGGACTGGAAGTTGTGGTATCTGACTACATGAACCCTAAAAAAAAAATAAGCTCCGAAGAACAACACATGAGCCCCGAATGGATAGGAACGACATTCACAGTATTGTGAAGCTCGAGATCATCAGCGGAAGTGAGCGCCGTCAAAGTCGCAATCCGGTTTTATTCTCCTTTCCAAGCAGCAAGATTCCAATTGAACGGATCCGAGCAAGGCACGAAGAAATTTCTGAAAGGTGTCCAAAGGTTGCTTCACACGATGGAAAGCCAATTACGAGTAGTTTTTGATCCATGTTGTTCATATATTTAGCTGTGTTGTGTTCATACATCGGTCCTATCGCCCCCTCCCTCGAGCGACATCGACTCCCCCTGCGCAGCTACCTCGGCCATAGCCTCATCCAGAATTTCCTTCCAGGCCTGAAAGTCAAAGGCATGACTCTTATCAGCTTCGGTCGCTTCGTCCTTGATCTACGTTACAGTTAGTACTTGCACGATGCCTTGTGTGCAGTCTTTAAACAAACGCTGATGTCCAGTCCTCCCCATTCGTAAGCACGGTCGTGCCAATAGGCATCCACATCATCCCACTTGTTGCCTCGGTATGATCCCAAACGCTACATGCATGTCAGTCTGGTACACCCTCAGAGCACTTCTCGAAAAGGAGGTCAGCACCTGACTTATCGAGGTCCTTAAGGTTTTCTGCTGGTGTCTCAATGCCTTTGCCGGATCCGCATGCAGATGGAGATTTTCTAGAGTCCATTTCCCATAAAACTGTAAATTTATACGCAACCAGGCAGCTTCAGTCAGCTCCCGGCCGGGTCTTCTACTCGGGTTCATGTCCCATATCTTATTTCGGAAACCTATGTATCCTTCTATGTGTACCAATTGGGAGAAGTCATACTTTCGGAATATCGGGATTCGGTAGCCTATGAGATCCACCTGCATGAGACGTCTAAATGTCGATGGGAGGAGGGGAACGCCGATATCTCCGATGTTGAGATCATTAGAGCGGCTGGTAGCCCATCGCTCGATGGAATGAACGCTCACATTCAAAGGGCTTATCTTTCTCGCCCGGGAAGCAATTGAGGAACTGGATGCTCAGAGCTAGTTGGTTGGACTGTTTGCCGAGGCCAGGAAATACGTCTTTCGCATCCTTGTACCCAAACGTTTCGCCGGACTTCGTCTTCTCAACATCAACCCAATCGACAGCGTTGGCTTTCAGAATCCAGAGATATTTGTATTGATCAAGCAGGATCACCCAGCGTGACTGAGGCACGATTGGGACGCCATCTTGCAAGACGAACAATCTGCCAACGGGTACGGCGAGTCGCGGGGATGACTCAGCTTCACCGAGCATCTGGATATGCAACCTGACTAGGCAGTCTGAGAATAGGCGCTGGGGGTCGTTTTCGATGGGATTTAAGGATCCTGGGGCCAGAGGAGCAACTCGGATTGCATACTTGTACTCGCTCTTGTCGAAGTCAATATCTTGCATGGAATCTTGATCCTCATCAGCACCTCCGGAACTCCCAAGGTGGATCAAAACCATTTCGTGTCGGTAAATCCCGAACCTGAGACTGGACCAGTCAACCAATGCACCTTGTTGTATGGCATCAAAGTCGATGTCCATCAAGGTTTCGATGACCTCGCCAGGTCGCTGGTCGTTTTTCTGCGGGAGGTTGGCAATGCCACGGGTGAAGAGGGCGCTGTCCGCTCTGACCTCGTCGGAGTTGAAGTGGTCTTTTGACATTGTGATTGATGGTGTCTGTGTGATATAGTCGTTGTAAGTTCGTGTTATTGGGCAACTGAGGAGGGAAACTTTGAATTTGTGGGTTTCGAATGAGGCAGTCGTCGCGAGCTTACTAGCGCGAAATCACCACAGCGGCGGCGAAAAACCCGCTACAGCCTTCAACCTTTCAATCACGCAAATCGCCGCCCTAGATGCTCTTGATAAGCCACTACGAAAGAGTCGTTCACTCCTTGATCTGGGGTTTAGGGCCCGCAATACGGAAATACCGTACACTTGAAAGTAAACAGCAAGAAAACAAACAATGGCGGTGGAACGGAGGTATGATAGATACAGAGTCTAGTACAAATTGTTCATAGGAATTTAAAGTCATATTGCACCACTCCAGGCGATGTCTCTGACGGCAGATTAAAGGCAGTTTCCCAGAGAATCTGGGATTTCGAGACTGGCATCAGGGATATGGGGAGTGCAAATGCTATGATTTCTGAGTGGGTACAAGAAGCTATGGTACCGCAATACCGCTGCGGGAGTTCCTTCACTTCGGCCTTTGACGTCGTCATCGTCGTCTTCGTATTAGTAGTAGGACTAATTTACGTCTAGCAGATTGCAGTTGATTGACTACCGTCCTAAGACCTCCAAGGGGGTACGGAGACATGACCCGAAGGCAAATGGGAAAGTTACAGCTACTTCTCCTTTCGGCTACGCCCTTCGCCGCCCTTTGCGATGGTTCAGGCCTTTGACGTCTTGTTGAAGATTGGCACATTACAATAGGCACCATGGTGATTGAAAATTCAAGGTTTGGAATTTGTGTTTCCCAAGCTTTATCTGCTTCGATCAGAGTGACAAACAGATACTAGTCTTCCTAACTAGGTGTCATCATGCCCGCAAGAGAACTTCAACTAAATGATTCTGCTCTGATTTCCCAGTTCCCCATATGCGAAAGACTTATCACCACTCAACCTAATGTCCGAGATTCTCGTTGTCACAATTTCTCCTGTCCAACCTTTCCCCTCATCACTCCCGCAACGGCCTAGAGAGAGACAAGAGCGAAACAAGCGGCTTGTAGATTCCCCTCAAGCCCGATTCCACACTAGAAAGGAGTCAGCAAGCCTATCTTTTTCACAGGAGGACCGCAAGCCTCTACCTCTTGCCCTCACGCGACCCAGCATGAACGCCGTGTCCTGCACCGCCATCCTCGTTCTCCGGGGACTGTTCGGACCGGGTAAGATTTCTCTCCAGCTTGGCCAGGATATCGAGCGTGGTGATGCGAAGACCGAGCAGGACCTCCATGTGGGCGGTGTTTCCTCCCCGACTGGCGGCCAGGCCGAGCAAGTGCAGAGCGGTTGAGGCATGCTTGCGGGCGGTGTCCAGGGGCGTGATGATGGCGAGCAGTTGGAGGGTCTCGACGCGGGTGTCTAGGTGGAGGGAGGCGGATTCGAGGAGCTCGGTGCAGCGCTGGATGCAGAGGTCAAGGTCATGGTCCAGATATGCTTCTTGAGCCTGGCACTCGTTCGTCACGTTAGTACTGTCCTTGCCCCGTGATGGGTAGATCGGAATGGAGTGGTGATGGAAGGTGTATTTACGCGCTTGAATTGAGAAAGGAAGAGCTCGGCTTTGATCTTTGCGATGAACATCTCTGAGAAGGACGGAGTAAGGCCTTGATCGTTACGAGACTCGGTGACGCTGGGGACGACGGGCTTCGATCTGATAACTTTGGGACGCAGATCTCCAAGTGGAGTGGCAGATCGATCGCGGATCGCTCTCAAGCGGAACGCCTTCATGATGGAGTTCTTGCGGCAGACGGGAATTTGTGGTGAGCTAGAGGCGTCGAGCTTCTGCGTCGTGGGTGGTTTGGACGGCATCTTGGAGGTGTCGTGTCAAGGTGTCGAGGAGTTATGTTTTTGCAAGAGGAATGGTGAAAGAGGGTCTTATCTCGACACACACTCCCCGACGAAGGACCTTAGCGGCGGGGTGACTCTCACCTTTGGAAAGGCTGAGGGTCAAGACTCTTTCGTTTTCTACCGGTACCTAGGGTCTTTTTGTCAAAGGTGAGTGCGTGAATAACCCAGGTCCAAATTTACTATCGGAAGACCTTGCTAATATTGCTACAATTCTCCAAATCTATCCATCAGAATGTATCCGCATCCTATGGTATGCTCTATGTGGTTCGGAGGACATGATCTACAGTTTGTTTTCTTGGCAGTTCCCCTTTGCTAGAGGCTCGCTTAAATGCTGAGTCTTGTCCAGCTTGGATAGGTAGTAACGGTGTACCAAGTACAAACCACATCTACCTAGTATAGCATCGCATCTTTAACGTCATTTTTTCTCTACTTTAAAAAATGCTGTCAATTGACAACATCCGCCTTCCATAGCTAACCTACTAATGATGCCGGTCGCCTATTTCGATCTTGCGCTTTGTAGCGCAAGAGCGCTCTAGACTATTACTCTTGAAGTCCCTATCCATGTAGGAGTCGAGTAAACCAAGATCAGTATTATTTTCAAGGGTAATTGTCGTCTTTTCTGTTATTTCTATGAAGAAATCTAATGTCTGTACTTTGCATTTTACGCAGATCGCGCAGATCGCACATGTTAGACCATGAATGGCAATGAGATTGTTTATTATGATGCAAATTTGGCCCAAGATTATGCATCAGACTGGCTGAGTGAGCACTAGTTACCAGTTCATTATCGTCAGGTCTGAAGCATGTAGAATCGCGAAGTGAGTACAGTTGGTAGGTAGACTTAATCCAACGGTACGTACCGCGTAAGACTCTTCTTTTCACTTAAAACGACATTCTCCCGAATGGCGCTTCAATACCGGAAGAGAAGCGTGTGAATACTGACGCTCACCATTTATTCTTGCCACCCCCCCTTGATTTGGGTCGTTTGTTCCGAAGCAAAACACAAGATCCCCAAATCCGCGCTAGTCCTCGCTTCAGAGGCCGGTCGTCAGCCTTGGCATTTCCCTCTTCTCATGCGAACATCAGACCTCAAAGCCTCAACACCTCAACACCTCAACACCTCGACACCCCAAAAATGTCCGATCAACACCGTTCCCGCTCGCCCGTATCAGGCCCTTCAAGAAGACGAAGTCGATCCCCACCTCGGCGCTCCGACACCGACCGAGATCGCGCGCGAGACCGTCGCGACAGACCGCGACACGGCGGCGGGGGCTTCAAATGGAAAGACAAGCGCAGCAGCACCAACGACCACCGCGGAGACGGGGACAGCAAGAGATTAGAGCGCGGCTATCGCAACCGCTCGCGGTCGCCGCGGCGCGACGACAGGGACCACAGGGACAAGCCGCCGGCTGAGAGCAAGGGCAACTCGGTGGAAGACAAGTTCGGCGTCGCGGACAAGTTTGGGCCCTCGAAGGCGACGACCATGAACGATGAAGCGCCGGAGCGCACGCCTGCTGCAGCGTCAGCGCCGCATGCCACTTGGACTGGGGCATCGCAGGAGCCCATGATCGTCGTGCATGTCAATGATCGGTTGGGGACGAAGGCGGCGATTCCGTGTCTGGCGTCGGATCCGATCAAGTTGTTCAAGGCGCAGGTGGCGGCGAGGATTGGGCGACAACCGCATGAGATTCTGCTGAAGAGGCAGGGAGAGAGGCCGTTCAAAGATCAGTTGACGCTGGAGGATTACGGCGTGAGCAACGGGGTGCAGATTGACCTGGAGATTGATACTGGAGAGTAGGCTGGGAACATGGACGAAATCGACCTGAATGGGATGGACAAGCTGCAAGTCATCAGCCAGACTCGTGTAACGAATGGCATCATGGCCAAAGCATCGAAAGAACGTATCGAGCCTCTCCCGCGACATCGAGGTACTGGAAGGGTTTCTCTGCGTCGAAACCGTACTGTACCTTTCAGCCTCGATGTTTAGATACAGATTTATTGACATGCAATTTTCTTATCGATAAGAGCTGCCGCCTCCTCGAGCTTCAACGCGACGACGACCTTTTCTGCTTCTACCAACATCATCAACACCTCAACACCTCAATGCCTCCGCCCACGCCTCAGCAGCCGAAATGCTAACCACAAACCCCCATCTGCGGACGCGCCGCCCTTCTCCTACCACCGTCGAATACACCGTCTCGACGTCGCCCGCCCTCACGCTGCCCCTCCGTCTGCTGATTCTCCTCACATTCATCCTGCGACTCCTCATCGCGCTCCTCATTCTGCAGCTTCTCTACGCCAAATACCAGCTCTACTCGTACGCCGCTCCTCATGCTCGAGCGCCATCCTGCCTCCCCCCGCGATACGCCCGCAACATCTGCGAGGCCCTCACGCACACCCGACTCGGAGCGCTGGCGTCTCTGCTCGCGGCGCGTACGCCGCTGACGGTGCTGCTCCCCGTCGCCGGCTCGCTGCTGTATCTGCTCTCGCTGCGCCTGCACACGACCGAGTCGCTGCTCGTGCTGCGCGGCCTGGGCATCCAGACGTCGTCGTCCTCGGCCACGTACCTGAGCAGCAGCGACACGCGCTTCATCCCGACGGAGAAGATCCAGGACGTGCTCGTCAACGAGGCCTTCCGCGGCTTCGAGGTCCGCTATTACCTAGTGGTGGTGGTGGAGGGCGAGGAGAGCGTCGTGGTGGTGTTTCCGCGGCTGTTGCCGAGGAGAGATGTGGTCGAGAGGGTGTGGAGGGGGTGCCGGGCTTGTTTGTTTGAGGGCACCCGGGAGATGGAGAGGGAGAAGCGAGATGTTGATGGCCATGATGGCGGGGGTGGAGGGGTGATGTAGAGTAAATATACGGGTTAGTGTGGGCTTCGATTCGAGAATGGGGCGTTGGGGGGAGTGCTTCTGCTTCAAACACTATATCCCAGGAGACTGAATCCCGTCGCACCAAGTAGTGGTATCGATTTCCAATCCACAAGACCAGATATCAGTTTCTTGTCTACTTGTCTGTCTTCTCCTCCGAGGTATCTCCCGGCGCAACAGCATCATTCATGCGTCTGAAGCCCAACAACTTCATCTCTGCTGAATTCTCAAAGCCCTTCTTCATCGCATATCTTTCGTTGATAACATCCACCGTCTCCATCCGCAGTTTCTTCATGACAGGCGTATAAACACCTTGCAGCCTCGGCGCATCTCCCCCGTCAAACACTTTCTGGCTCCTGCTCTCCTTTTTCGGCACGCCGACGCTCAGCTCTCCCGCAGGCCTGCCTTGCTGCGCAACGACGCCCATCAGGGTACCAGCGAGCATCTCGTCTACCTTCCTCTGCCTCCACACCTTCCAGAGCTCGTCTACGATGCCAGCAGTCCCGTACTTCTGATCGCCGCGATTCGGGTCATCGCCAGCGTAGTGCCACTGGATGACATCCTTCCTCTCGGGGTCATCTTCGCGCGGAAAGACACAGTTCCAGAGCACGAGAGGGGTGTCGGTAGCCATCTCGTACACTGGCCTCGCGGGGTTCGTCGTCACGTCCAGGAGCTCCGACACGATGGACGGCGCTTCGAGCCCTTGCCCAACCAGAAACAGCACAGCGACCATGTGCCTGACCTGATGCCACAGGAAGGCCGAGCCGTGGAGCGTAAAGGTATACACTTTCGGGTTTCCCACCTGCGGCGTCGCGTCCGGGGCCAAGTCCGCACGATTGACGAACGCCAACCCGCTCGTCGAGTCCTCGACCTCCTCGATATCGGCGTGGAAGATCCGGCGCTCGAAATTGGAGATCTGCTTCCCCGGGTCGACCTTGCAGAAATTCCTGAAGTCGTGTTCCCCCTCGAACAGCTTGGCCGCCTCCCTCATCTGCGCAATGTCGAGCCAGCCGTCCCGCATCTTGCCCGCGGGCGCGGCGCGGCCTTTCTGGGTGGGGAATTCAAGATGAGAGGGCGTGGGCATGAAGGCAGGCTGGGTGAAGAAGTACCTGTATTGGCGCTCGCGGCACGAGAACCGGGCTGAGAAGTCTTGAGGCGGGGCCGGGCACCAGGCGAGGATCCTGATGTCGGGAGGAAGCAGGCGGTTGAGGAGAGAGCAGTAGGGGATCTCATCCGCGACGGGGTCGAAGTTGAGAGCGTCCTCGTAGTCTGGGTCGGCCAGGGTGGACTCGTGCGTGGCCGACATCCGCGGCGATAGTCGAGATGGTGAGAGAGACGGCGATGCCAACTCCACCGAGCCGGGTCGGGCGTAGGAGTTGAAGCCTCGCGTAGGGTCCTCTGGATCCATCGTGGACATGGAACTCTCCTCTCCCGCTCCCTCTTGGTGCTCCCCTTTTCCCACGCCCTGGGCCCCTTTTTCCGCTCTCCTCTTTGCCAGCGGCCGATTACTCCTCACTCGGATTCCAATCACCTGTCCGAAGGCGCTGACGCCCTTGTCCGTCCTCCCACACTTGCTGTACTCACAGCCATCCCAATTGACCTCGCCCGGCTGTCTCGGGCTCGCTACATCCGGGAAGATGAGCCGCGCTTTGTTGAAAGCCTTCCACAGCTCTTCCTCGATGGTCGGGAGCGGCGTGACGGATTTCTGGCTCTCGAACCCGTTGTAGCGTTTCCCCAGGTAGGCGAGCTTGAAGGCCACCAGACGCGTGCTGTACTTGGACGGCTCGAACTTCCGCTCTGTACGAGCGGTTCTGAGAGGCTTCTTCTCGCGTGTCGTGTCAAGACTGTGGTTTTGCTTTAGCGCTCTTACATGGTCACAGGATTTCGAGCTTGAAGCGTACCTGAGGTTCTTGATCTTGAGCTCGTTTTCCAGCTGCGTGACACGCTCGATCAACTGCTCCTGGCTCCACGTCGCATAATCCTCCGCGACGCTATCTGTCGCGTTGGTTTGCGCCTCCATGTTCTCCTGGCACGCCTTCGAAGCAATGGTCCGAATTTCCTCGCTGGGCGCTGTCCCCTTCACTACGCGCCCTCTTCTCGCAACAAGCAACAGCGCCGAGGAAGCAGAAGTCAGACGGATTGCTTCCAGCCGTCTAGTCGCCCGAGAAAAGAAAAACCGCATTCCCTCTCTCTCTTCCTACCTGAGTGTCTGGATGTATGAGGACGTCTAGGATTTTTATGGGGAAGCACTAGTGCTCACGTGATGCACTGCTTAAAGCGGCACGGAATATCCATTCGTCTAAATATTCGCTTGACGACGAAGACATCGACAACTCTCTGCGAAGAGAGCAAGACGATGTGAGGATGATGGCCGACATTGAACCCCCCGGGGTCTCTATTCTTCTGCTTGGAGATGCTGAGTGCGGAAAGAGCACTTTTCTCGCGTACGTACCTCTATCTATCTTTTTTCTAACCTACACTCTCCCTGCCTTGTCTACTTTCGTCGTACCGGTCCCAGTTATCATTCCTACGAATCGAGATATCTCTCTGTATGCCTCTCCGTCTTTCAGCAAAACCCCAAGCTAACCAATCCCAACAAAAGTCGCATCAGCAAAGGCTCAACCGCCCAGGGGCCTCTCGCCCTCGTTCCCCTTAACGACAGCAATCAGCCTTTCGTCTTGGACGTCACGCTCTTCAGCCGGCCATACCGCCTCGAATTCTCCGACACCAGCAGCCCCGAGACCTGGACTCTGCTCCAGCCCGATATCATCATCATTTGCTTTGACGTTTCTTCGCGGCTCTCCCTCACCAACGTTCAGCGGGTCGTGCGTTTACCCTTCCTCTTCTCCTTCTTCGACTCTTTCTTTCCCTGTCTCTGCTCCAGCCCTTTGTCTGCCCCTATCCTTTCCTATCCCACCCTCTCCCATCCCATCCCATCCCATCCCCAATACCAAGATCAACACCTCCTCATCCACCTACCCTCCGTTGTCGATGATAATCCCACACCAACTCCAAGCAAACCAAACAGTGGCTCCGCCCCGCCCACCTCCTCTTTCCCCCCTCCTACGACCTTCCCGTGCTTCTCCTGGGCCTCAAGCGCGACCTCCGCCGCGACGCGTCGACGGAGCCGGGGAGCGTGGACCCGCACGAGGGCTACCGTGTCGCGCAGGAGATGCGCTGCGATCGCTACCTCGAGTGCAGCGCCGTGACGGGCGAGCTGGTCGCCGAGGTATTTGAAGATGTGTGTCGGACGGCGGCGCTGGCCGCTGGGCAGAAGGGGAGGGGTGATGAGGGAGGGGGAGGGCTGAGCGAGGGGGGGTGTGGGATCATGTGAATGTTCCTGGGAAGGGGTTTCGGTTTAGCGATGGTTGTTTTGGTTTGGGGCTTGGATTTCGGGTCTGTATCGGTAGTGGTGTTGATGTTAGTCGTACGCCTGGTCTTAATCGGAAGATCGTAGACCACCCCTTTCCGACAGAGCTGCGCCTACAGCTTTTAACGGAAAGGGTTGGTCTACGATCTCCCGATCAGTGTCGGCTTCGGAATTCTTCTCGGCACTGACACAACTTGGCAACTCAAAGGGGTTGGTTGAAGATGGTCGTCTCTTCCCCTGCTGCTAAAAGTAGTAACCAATATCAAAATAGATCAGATTCTACCCGACCAGAACACAACCAGAATCCATTCACACATCTCCATCGCCATGTCACGCCATGTCATGTCATGTCACATCACATACACATACACATCTCAATCCCAGCCCCAATCTCAGATATGTACTGTCTGCAACAACGAAAGCGATCCCTCTCCACTCCACATCCCCGAACGCCAAACCACAGTCCAACAGAACACACACGTAAAAAACCGCGATGCCAGACCCGTCCCGCGCACGCGCACGCCCCATCTCGCGCGCGATGCGCCGAAACAAGCTCCCAGCTCCCAACGATCAAGTCACCCACGCCACGCCACGCAAGCATTTTGCTTAATGCGTAAAAGCGTGATCGACGAACGAAGAGCCGGCTCGGTGACATGGAACGGTTCTCAGAAAGGAACCCGCCAACCCCCGCACCGCACCGCACCGTACCGTACCGTACCGTAGTCTGTGAATCATGGGTGGAGTCGTGGTGGTCAACGGGCCGGCGGCTAGCGCGGGGATGGATTCTCTTGAGCATGTGTAGACCGCTGTATGTACAGTACCTACCGTACGAGGTTCCACGCCTACTTCCCACTTGGGGGGATTTTAATCTTTTGCAGGTCGAACGCAGAAACCGCGTCGTGGTTGGTGGGCTCTTCAACGGCGGCTTGGTACAGGACAGTACCTCGGAACGTTCTATCTGTCTGTCTGTGCCTTACGGAGTGCGGGCGTGGCGCAGAGCGAAGGGCTGGGATGCGGAGGTTTGAAGTAGAAGGCGTTGGGCTTCGGTGTTGGTGTGTTCTCGGGTCGAGATCTTTAGTTGTTGCTGGGTTGTAATCTATTTGTGAAAAAAAAAAGGGGGGGGAGGGGGGGGCTTCGTTCTCGCCCTTCGGAAATGGAGCGAAAGTCGCGCCACCGCACGGCACCAACTTTGTCGGCGTTACACTTGCGTTTCTGGCGGTACTGTACTGGTCATAGGCGTCAAGGTGAAGAGAGGTGAGAGCGCGGTTACTGTGTGCGAGCGAGCGAGCAAGTGAGTGAGTGAGTAGTGAGTGAGTGAGTGAGTCGCCAAGCGCCAGAGGTTCGTTGCGCTCGCTCAGCGGTAGGCGAGATGTGAAATAAGCGAGCAAGCGAGCAAGCGAGAGGCGAGACCCATGGAAAGGAAAGTGCCTGACTTGGGGGAAGAGGTTGCGCGAGAGATCAAGTAGTGGGTCTGTCGATAGATGAATGGGTAGGTGAGTAAAGGGGCAAAGAGGAGCGGTGGGGAGAAAGGAAGGGAGGAGTGTTTTGGCTTGATTGAAGCACCTGTTTAGCGCGCGGAGTATCCACGTCCACGAGCGAGTAGAGCAACAAGGACATTGGCTTCACGAATCACCGGATCAGAAAGAGGAGCGGCAAGATCGATGGGGGTTATATTGCGAGAAAGTGCAAGTCGTAATCTATGTTATATGTAACAGATTTGGTACAAAAAGGAAGGTAGGAAGTTTGCTATTGAAAACGAAAGAAAGATCAAATCCCGCACTGCATCATCAAATGCTGCTCCTCCGTCGCATCACCCCCCGTTTGCTCTCCCCCTTCAAAAGGCGCATCTATTGGTACTCGAAGGCAGGGGTGCCGGAGAAGGTGTGGGCCGTGGTCGTGATTCCTACGCACCCTGAACCGGGAATGATGACAGAGGCGATGAAAATCTTGTAGATGTTTTTAGTAGGATCAGCGTTTTTGTCTAGGCACGCGGCGAAACTATCCCCGTTGTACTTCAACTCGCCACCAGCGAATTCGAAAGGTCCGGCTTGAGAGCCGAAAGGGCCTGCGTTGAGATGGTCAGAAACATGTGGAAGAGAAGAGGGGAGGGGAGGGGATAAGACGTACCAGCGCCGCTGCCGGGGGCCGTGAAGCCAAGGCTGCCGTCAGTGCCCACGAAAACCTGTTGGCCAGAGTTTCCACCAGTCTTCAAGAAAAGATGCTGGGTATCCTTTTGGTAAGAGAAAATCGTTTCGATCGTGCGATCCTTGCAAAGTACATCGGCTTGAGTTTAAACATGTTAGCCATGTGCTCCCTAGGACCAAGGCAAGAGCTAATTACACTCAGGGCAGTATCTTTGGTTGCCGTCGTTCAGGTTGAAAGCCTGGCCTTTAGCATTGATAACGGCACCGTCAACGTTGGCTACTCCGGCCGCTACGGCGTTGAGGGAAAAGTCGTTCTGGGGGATTTGACGGGATTCGAGTGGCGATGAGATAGCGAGGCCAGCAAAGGCAGCGAGGAGGACGGTCTTGGTGAACATTCTGAAGATGGTGGTTGGTTGAAGGCGAGAGAGATGGAGTGGTCGTCTGGAGAAGTGTGATGATGAGAGAAGATGCTGTGATGATGATCGTGTGGATGATGATGAGGAAAAGAACATCTCTAGGCTGTCCTCGTCGATACTTATATACTCCTCTCTCTCTCCCCCCCCTCCCCGGCCCGCCCAATACGTTCGTTGCTGCAGGTACAGCGAGTCCCCTTTCCTCCCATCTGGCCGTCGATAGACATGAAGCGGAACCTCGTATTCACCTCTCTCGCTCTGATCTTTCTGTGGGTTTTCGGTGCAAGGGTACAAGATGCCAGGCAAGGGCATGTCCAGCACTGTACCGTCCAATCCTACAGAAGCGTAGGTGGCTGTGTCTTCTCCAGTCCGCCGTTACCCGTCGGCCGATCAAGATCGTACTGTAGGAGATGTCATCCAGCGGGGAGGAGTCCGAGTTTGAAACTCATCCACTGATCTCCCCGCCGAAATGAAAGAAGAAAGTTTGAGAGAAAGTCAAGTAGACAAGAGCCCCAGAAATGGAGGGCGTGCATGATGCGGCTGGGTGTTAAAATAGCCGGCTTTTTTTGGGAGAAGAAAGCAACGGAAAGTCGATCGGGGAGGGCAAAGTGCCAGATGGCGAGAGCGAGGTTGGTCGCCGAAGCATCGTGTATCGAGCGTTCAATGCCGCATCTTTGAATATCAGAATCGGGCTGAGTTTGCCAGAGCACAACGAAACATGTTGTTGACTTGGCTCTTCTCGTGCACGTGCGGGGAGAAGTAGATCCGCCCCGCTCCCACATTAGCCGAGATACGACTATACGAGAACTCCTGTCGTCAAGTACGGTACTATACACGTTACTATATGAGTGCGAGACGTTACTCGTCGGGTTGCGGTAGCGACAATAGCGACAATAATGCAAATACAGCGACGGAAGGCAAAAGTGGAGAGGCACTCTAACAAGGCCGGGTCAACCTGGTCCTCTCTTTTTCTGTCTCTGACAAGCCACGCTCGAGAGTTTCAATCTTTGCTATTTCCATCCTGGCGATGACGAGGGAGGACCTCGTATTCCCTTGTTGAATTGCACACCTAGGCAAGTGCTGTACTGTACAGTACATACAGTAATGTGTACTATACACACAGAACTGCGGAGTACGAAGGATGCACGTCAAAACGCCTAAATGCGTTGAAGTATATACGTTGGTGCTTATACGAACATGCCACCTCGTAAGGTGTTTTAGCTTGTAGAGGAATAGCATGGAATCCTCGAGATCTTTCCAGATCACACTCGCTTGACCCACAGGATTATTGGTCAGTACTGTACACTTGCAATCATGACGTCTCCCTCCCGACCAAACAAGTAGGTACCTACGAAGGACCTAGATCGTACAGTACCTACAGTACCGTACGTACTATACGTAGGTACTATACGTACAGTACGTACTGTACTGTTATGTGTACATTCTCAACAACATTGCCTTGTTGCAGGAATAAGCAAGTCGCATGGACCAGCACACAAGAACAAGTAAACAAAGCTAAAAAAAGGCGAGGCTGACTTCGCCCTCCGTTTCACACGCCAACCCTTTTTCCCCGGCTCCACTGAACAAGTAGACTGTAAACAAAATACGGGCTCTCCCGGCTTAAGAGGCGTCATCCAATGCCGTGTTTGATGTTCGACCGGAACCGGGGTAAGACAGCCTACAGCAGGGTACCTGCGCACAAACGACAACCACTCACTTTATGCACAGGCTCTGTGCGATTCAGATTTCAAGGTGATGATCAAATGTCCAAGAGATGTTAAAGTCACTCCCACTATTGAGGAAGAAGAAGAGGAAGAAGTAGACGAAGACGAAGAAGAAGCCGAAGAAGCCGAAGACGAAGACGGAGAAGAAAGAGAAGACGGAGAAGAAGCCGAAGAAGCCGAAGAAGACGAACAAGAAAAAAGAAGAAGAGCAAGAATCGTAAATCCCCCAACCACCCAATCCCCAATCCCCAATCCCTCAGACAATTCCGAAGAGTGCCTCGTGACGGCCTCATCCCTCATCGCCCACTACCGATTGACTTCCAGGCCACTTCAGACTGCAGTAAAACAACGGTCGATCCACCCCGATGCTTCATGCTTCACCTACCTACCCCCCCCCCTCTTCCCCCCCCCCCCACCTCTACCCCATCTTACATCAGTGTGTCATCATCGCCGTCCAGCTCCACGGTTTGAACAGCACACAAGCTCCAAACGCCAAAACGCAAAGCTAACACCCGAGATATCCCCCGTTCAGTCCTTCTCAGCCATTCTTAACCTAGACAGTATGAAATACGAGAAGGAAATAAGAAAAAGGAAGAGGGGGGGGGTGAGGGGATATCATGCGGGCAGGAATGCAGAAATGCATGAGCACCAGGGAGGAAGACCGGCGTAGAAGACGAAGGAAGGAAATGTATCGATGTTCCGCCCACCAATAGCTGAAACGCCAGCGTACCTTGTCTTCACTTTGACCAACATGTGGAGGGAGAAATTCACGGCCCATGGAACAAAAACGACTCTTGCAACGAACGGCGTATGAACTGAGTTGCCTTGAGCATTGAGCTCCCCCCCCATACGAGACAGCCCATCAAAGCCACCATGGGGCAGTACCTCACATGCCTACCCACAGTAATGTACAGTACTGTACCATGAAACCAGATCTACACTACACAACATCGAAATGGTTACTGCAAGGTACCACAATCATGCCATTGACAAAGACCACGCCACTCACTCTCCTATTTCACTGTCTGTTCTCTCTCCCTCTCGCTATACCTTGATCCTTACTGTAGTTCGAAACCGACCGAGTAAATTGAGAAAATTCAAGAAGGGTAAAATGCATATCTCCACGCCTTCTTGTTCCAGCACTTGGGAGGCGTGCGCCAGGGAAGAGCTAAAGATAGGTGCGTAGGGCCTGTGTTATGTATGCTCATGTGTATGCTCGCTCATGCATGGCGTGGGGGCAAGATCAGTATAGGGCCGCGGTGGGTAAAGCAATTGTACTGAGGCACAAAGTCACGCGACCTGACATGGCCCGTCTTGCAAATGTTCCCCGGCTCCGTGCTGGTATCCTTCAACGCCGACAATGAGGAATCGCAGGCCAAAATATGCTGACCAACTAAAAATCCCAAACGAAACCGAATCGTGGGGGAAAAGAAAAAGAGATGATACGAACGCCCTCCGTCCCTAGCCTATGTGCATGTATGTGTGTACGGCCTGCCAATTTCTAGTCCCAGAAAAGAGCGCTGATGGATTCGCCGTGGTGGACGCGGCGGATAGCTTCAGCAAAGACGTGCCCGACGTCCAGAACTTCCAGCTTGGGACACAGGCGCAGGTGTTCCCCTTGCGGCACGCTGTTAGTCACGACCACCTTGTCTAACGAGGAGGCATTGATCCGGTCGATCGCGTCGCCGCTAAATACGCCATGCGTGAGCAGAGCGTACACTTTGGTTGCGCCCTCCTTCTTCAGCAGCTTGGCAGCTCGGGTGATGGTGTTGGACGTATCCGCCAAGTCATCGACAAGTATACAAGCTCGGTTCGAAACGTTTCCTACGAGCATCATGGTGGCGTTTTGTCGCTCGTTGATACGCGTAGGCCGACGTTCCTAGTAGTATGAGTTTGCGCAAGTGGGAGGGTTCGGGGAGTTTGTACCTTGTGAATCAGCGCAAATTCCACATTCAGGTCGTCCGCAATTGCCGTTGCCCGCTTGGCTCCACCAGCATCGGGACTGACAATGACGGCCTCTTTGAAGTTTGGGATCTTGGTCTGGATGTACTTTTTGAGCAGAGACTTGCCGTACAAGTTGTCGACCGGGATATCAAAGAATCCCTGGTATTGGGGGTCGTGCAAGTCCATCGTAATGATGTGATCCGTACCGGCGCATGTCAAGAGATCTGCGACGAGCGTACCGGCCTGGGCAACCCACTTCTTGTATCCGGGCTTCGGTTGGAATAGCTTACTCGTCTCCTTGATCATGCCTTGGTTCTCGAAGTTGTGGGTAGTGTAGGTTGGGCCTGGAGAGCCAGGGTTGACGCGAGCGCGACTATTCAGTGAAGATTGGGGGTCGCTGGTCTCCGATCTGCGAGGCGGGGTGATGCCGTTCGTGTAGCCATTTTGTTGCTCCCAGACCGTCTTCGCTAGCTGCTTCTTCAATGCCTCCGCTCCATTGCCGTTCGAGAGACCTTGGGTTTGGGGCTGACCGGGACCTGGGGTGGTCGGGCGGCTTTCGAAAGTGAAATCGCCATTGTTGATGTTGGCGGGAGCTTTCGCGAGGGGTGCACCGATCTTGTTATAGGGGAGGTCTGGTTGTCGCGAGTAAGGGAACAAGGGAAGGACAGCAGTTACTTGTTTGGCGGAGCCCGTCTTGCACGCAGAGACCATGATGCAAAGGTCAATGAAGTGATCGTTGACATTTCCCCCGCCAGACTGGATGATGTAGACATCTTTGCCGCGCACCGAGTCTTGGATCTCGAGGCGGCTTTCGCCCACCGAGAACTTTTTGAGGATCCGGTTGCAAGGCGGCACTCCAAGGATGCTGGAGATGGACTCCACCAGGTGAGGGTGGGAGTTGCCTCCGAGGATGACGATGTTACGGACCATGGCGAGAGGAGAGGATGGATGGCGGGTTCGAGATCGGGTTGAAGATTGGAGGTTGGAGATTGGAGATTGGAGGTTGGCGATTGGAGATTGGACGATGGAGGCTGGAGATTGGAGATTGGAGATTGGACGTTGGAGGCTGGAGGCTGGAAATGGTGATGGTGATGGAGAGGATCTGTCGGTGGATTGCGAGATGTCAAAGTGGGTTTGGTGGTGGTTGGCTGGCGGATTGGCGTGGACCGCGGTAAAGATGCAAGCAGAACTTAGAAATGATGCAAAGCGACAATTAATTGTGCTGGCGAGCAGAGTCGCGATGCGATGAACCTAGGACGAGGACGAGGATGAGCGGAGCGAACGGCGTCGAGGTTGAAGTCTGCAATCCATTGGGGAGGAGACGGAGGAGAAGAAGAGAAGAAGTAGAAGATGTCGTCAAGTCGATGGAGCAAAAAATTGCAGAATGGCCGGAGCTCAAGACGCTAGGCCCGATGCGGCAAGCGGGGTTGATGGCTGGCGAGACCGCCCAGTCGGGCCCGGCCGAACTTCGGGCCCGAGGAATGACAACCACGGAAAAGAGAGGCAGACGGCCATTTCGTGAACAAAGTATATCCTCATCTATCTCCAAGCAAGGACAGCAACACACACAGCAAAAGAACAGAGGGCACCATCCCATCGACCGAAGGTACGGGAGCTAGCCATGCACAATGCTTTGTAGCGGTGTCCGCGCTAACAGGCAGAAGCTGCAGAAGAAAATCCATACCGTCGAAGCACTGTGACTCGTGTGCCCACGGTCGTGCTGCTGATTGGGAAATTGTCCTCAGAGACGCAACTCAGGAAAAGGTACGCTCATGAAAGGTACGCTTTTACTGGTCAGATATTCCCTGCTATCGTGCTGTGCGGAGTACATTACAGTAGCTCGGTAGCCCTGCAGAACAAGCAAAGGATACCCCGTTATCTATGACGAAAAAGAAAAAAATAAAAAGAAAAAAGAAAAGGAAAAACTTTGAGAAGAAGAAGAAGAAGAACAAGAAGAAAAAGAATAAAAAGCACAACAAGACTAACGAGCAAGCAGGTCCTTTAGCGTCATCTTCAACTTCACAGCACACATGAAGATTCTCGAAGCGCAGGCGGCGACGCTGACCAACTATGAGGTCTTTACCCACCTGAAAGAGCAGCGCAAACGATACCGCAAGCAAGGGAGCATCGGCCGGCGCCCAGGAGATCTCGAATCGGTCGTGCACAAGGTATGTGGCATGTTGACATGTCTATGTAATTCCTTCTATGTTATCTTTTCTATATTATTCAATCTATGTTATTTCTATGTTATTCCTTCTTTGTTATCCTTTCTATTTTATCCTTTCTGTGTTATCCTTTCTATGTTATCCTTTCTATATTATCCTTTCTACGTTATCCTTTCTACGTTATCCTTTCTACGTTATCCTTTCTATGTTATCCTTTCTATGTTATCCTTTCTATGTTATTCAATCTATGTTATTTCTATGTTGTTCCTTCTATGGTATCCTTTCTATGTTATCCTTTCTGTGTTATCCTTTCTGTGTTATCCTTTTTATGTTATCCTTTCTACGTTATCCTTTCTATGTTATCCCTTCTACTTCATCCCCCCCCCCCCCCCATCCTCGTCCTCCCCACCCCCATCTTTTCCTACTAACACCATTCCCCACGCTCAGCTCTTCGAGTATTTCAAAGACCCTATATGGCACTCCCCGCTCGCCGACAACCCGCTACCCTACGACGAGCACACCATCCGCCGCCTCCTCGAGCGCCTCCGGCCCTGGGACTTCACCAAGGGCGAGATCATCATGATCCTGAACCACCGCCCGGCAAAGCCCGAGAACCTGAACACCATGGTGCAGGAGCTGGAGCAGCGCTTTACCGACGAGGAGCAGTGGGAGATTGTACAGGTCATCAAGGATGTGCTGGGAAAGGCGAACGGACGTGGAGGTGAAGGCGGCGGCGACAAGATGGACGTCGGTGCTTGAAGGAAGGGGAGGAAGTGTCAAACCAGGATGGATGCGGCGTTTGGAAGGCCGGAAAATGCATTGCAGGGCGTTGGCGTACGACGTAGGATCTGGAGTTCCCGCTGAATTGAATTTGCTCTCATTTCTTCTGTGTCTGTGTTGCCAATTTCGCTGCGTTGGTTTCCCTGTGCTGGCCAAGCAAGTCTACCTCCTTCGTAACTACAATTTTGCGGTGTCTTCTCTGACTCTCGTTAAACCCCCTCTAACTAGTGCTAAAGGCACAACAGCTTCTACTCACCTATATAACCTCGACGCTCAAATCTCAAAACGCGTCTCGCGAACCCTCAGGTACAGAGACTGCTTACATCGCCCGTCAGATCCATCAGTTATCGATTCTCTCTCCAATTGTGTCTCACAGAAGGTTTTTGTTTTCGCTTGGGCAGCTAGCTCTACGGAGATGGGTCGATTTGACTGAACTATGCATCCTGATTTAACTAGCTTAATGCTTCTAAAGCGATGCTACTTTTCTTGCTAATGCTTCTAGTTGTATGTCTTCTTTCTCTCGCTCTCGTTTTGCGAACCAGCCTGGCCTGAGACGAGAGTGTTCAAGGCAAGAAAGAATGATTGCTCAGAGGCTTGGTTTACGTAGTGTAGCTATCACTAATCCCAGTTACTGTACTGTACACTGCCAAAGCCAAAGCGAACCCGGTACCCTTCATTTCTTTAATTCAGAACATGCAAAAAGCAAGTCAACAACGTACGAAACGCACGCCCCACTTCCTGCACTCACAATTTTTCTTGCAATGCTGGTGCTGGGGCTGTGTGTGGTACCCAAGACCAATGACGTGGACGACCGCTCTCTGGTTTCTGAACAGACAGCTGTTTGACGATGGAGAGGCGCAAAGTGGAGCATCTGAAACTCTCATCCTCGGGTTTGGGTTCTGCCTTCGTTTCAGTCCATCTGCTTAGAACTCAGATCTCGGGAAGCAGGCAGGCCCTCGCGTTTGTTCCATCATACCGCAATCCGATAGCGAAGAGGGAAGACGAACGACACACAGGAAAAGGGAGACAGACACCTGTCCTTCCACTCCTTGCTGCTATGGGACTACGTTTCAACCCGTCTTCTTCAAGTCTTGTTCACCAACATTTTAGAACATCTCCGCCGAGACAATCTCTGAGAAGAATAAGCGAGCAGACTCTTCTCGATCCACGGCTTAACCAATGTTACAGTATATCCCTACCTTACCCTTGAATTGGATATGCTTAACTAACACTTGCAATGTACACTCCACAAACACCTGGTAAGACAACTAGCACCTACTACCGCCGACGCTGCAAAAGTAAGGAATCACGATAGGACACTGCTTTCTTTGATGCCCATGCCCCATGAATATTCCGATGAGCAAAGAACCATTTTGCCTCTGCCGACAGAGCCCAGAAAGGAAAGAGCAGCGCGTTAGTACAGTACCAGATGGCATACCTTGAACCCAGCAACCGCAAAGCGTAGATTCTCAAAATCAAACCGAAGATAAAAAGGCTGGCAAAGACAAGATGGACACCCAGAAGATGGGTCAAAGAAGCGACTCACCTCTTACTTGGAGTTGTGAGGGAGATGAGGCGCCAAACTGGGGGTAGAGGAGCATAGTAGACTCGACGGTAAAGCATCATGTTTGCGTTCCGCAGATCTGAGATGATTGGCAATCCCTCTGACGGATTGCAGCTACAGTACATCACACGGAAGTCTCGACAGGATACGCGAGGTCGCGAGATCATGTAAACAGATCAAGCGAGCACAGAGCGTTCTCGGTTTCACGCAGTAGCTAACAGAAAGTCACATTGCGAATCCAAGCATATTGGATATATACTGTAAGAGAACAGGGTGCTAGCAAAGTTGGCTGGGCAGCTATGCTGCATTCTGCTTAGGCCCGTCGCGATTGCTTTCTAAGACTTGCAAGCGTTGTGTAGTAGAGAGTCGGGTCCGATGAAGAACCGCCTCACCATTTCAAGCTCTAGCTTGTACCGGTTTGAAGAGGTTGGGCATAGGTCTAGCGGGCAGAGGGAAAGAGATGCTGTCGAGAGTATTGGTGATGGATTTGCACGAAAACCATATTAAGGGCTGGCTAAGAGACGACCTAGATGAGGTTGTATTGATCACAAGGCATATTGCGGGCTGAATGGAAAGACCGATCTTCAAACTCAATGCCTTTGAAACGGTTGGAGTCGTGTAGAGAGAGAAAGGTTACGTTGAATATCGACCGTTTCGAGACTCGGACATTGGAAGATCAAAATACGACAGACCTTAGCGGTAAGCTCCAGCATGCCACGTAGAAGCAGCCGGCAGGACAGATCGGTTGAGCTTTTAGGGATCACACAGGGTCCCGCTTGCGACAGTCATCAAGACATCCAGTGGCATTGCCTACATCCCTCCAACCCTACGCCAGCCAAATGCCTCGAATTCCTTCAACGCCAACAAAATTTCCCATCTCTTGCGCCCGCACAATCCGAACGCACGATTACTTTTCCGTCGCCAGAATCATTTTCTCCCTCTCGTTCCTCCTCTTTTGGAATTGCTTCTTCGTATGTTTGCGCTCATTCTCCTCCTTCCGCTTGATAGCCTTCAGCTCCTCGCTCTTGATCTCGCCAGCCTTCTTGACCACCTTGGGAATATGTCTGTGTCGCTTGATACGTCTGATCTCAGGCATGTGGGCGTATCTTTGCGTCAGGGCTTCGCTGTACTCCAACGCTTGCCGCTGCTTGGCTGACTTGATGCCTCCTCTCTCGGAGGCGTTAGCGCGCCACAGTCGGATGTTCCCGTCGTCGGATCCAGAGAGGATGTATTTCGAGTCAGGAGTCCACTTGCAAGAAAAGACGCGCTGCATTCGCTTTGTGTGGTAGATGTCCCTCGAGTGTCCCTTCATCCGGCTCCACAACCTGACCGTCCGGTCGTAGCTTGCGGACACGAGCTCTTCTCCAGTGGGGCTGAATTCAACGTCCATGACGGCCGCTACGTGATCCTTCAGTACGTTCAGAGCCCGATCCATCTTTCTTCCATCAAAGATGTAGATGTTGTGGTCTTCACTTGCCACCGCAAAATTCATGGCCTCCATCGGGTTCCAGGAAATCGCATTGCCAGGAAATTTGAGAATTGTTCTGTGCAGTGGCATGGACGTTCGTAGATCGTACAAGACAATGGATCTGTCGACCGCTGCAGAGGCCAGGATAGAGGTTTCGATGGGGTTGAAGGAGACGTTCGTAATGGTATCTATAGTGGTAGGCCATTTAAGCACTTCGGGGGTGGCTGTATGTTTCTCCAGATCATAAATCGAAATGGAATCGGAGGACACGGCGAAGGATGGCTTCGATCGATGGTGCGAGATGCTCGTGAACGCGCCAGTCCCGAGCCAGGTGGCTATGGGTGAGCTGTCCGAGGGCGTATCGTACGGAGACCAGAGCTTAACGGCGCGATCGCTTGCGCAAGTCAAGAGCTTCTTCTCGTGTGTCCAAGCCATTCCTTTCACGATGTTCTCATGGGCGCTGGTATGCCATGTTTCGTCCCGGCCAACTAGATCCCACACTTTGACAATTCCATCACCACTCCCACTGGCGAATCTCTCTAACGAATTCGGATCCTTCGCGAGCGTGTACACTCCGTCGACATGACCTTTTCCAAGCTGTGCAATGAAGGGCGCAGCGAACATCCGCTCCAGTTTGGTCGCATTGAGGGCTCTGGTGTACTCGCGAGAGCGAGCGAAAGGATGGAGGGCAGGATCCAGGTTGCGAGGCTGTTTTTGCGCCGACGACCCAGGGGCCTGCGCCGAAGATGCGCTCCTACTCAAAGCTTTGATTTTCTGGGTTCCAGTTAGACAGCGTTCTCATAGCATTTTATAGCATTTCATAGCCATCGCGTACCATTGCGTCGTCACGAAGTTGTCGCCGTCATCTTGTGGCCGGTGGAGTAGAAAAGAAGTTGAAGTTTATCGGCCCAAAAAATACTATCGGATCGGCTAAACTTCGCACTTGCAGGGGCGGCGCTAGCACTAGCGCGCCGCGTTGGAGCTTCCGCCTTGCGTCTGAGAAGCTTCAACTTCCACAACAACTCTCAACCTACACACATCTCCATCTTTCCCACTCTTCAAGATGGCACCAGCAGACTCGGCGCGGATACAGGAGGCGAAGAAGCTCACGAAGTCGAATCCAAGGCAGGCTGAAGCCCAGTACAAGGAGATCATCTCGAAGCCTCCCTCTGTCACCTCAGACGCCGCTGTTCGAGAATATGAGACTGCGCTGGTCAGTTTGGGAGAGTTATACCGGGATCAAAAGTGAGCAGAAGCGCTGGAGGGCGGAGGAAATGTTGCTGATGGGTGGCAGGAAACCAGAAGATTTGGTAGATCTGATCACGAAGAGCCGGGCAGTGTTGTCCTCGTTTGCAAAGGCAAAGACAGCAAAGCTCGGTACGCATATGCAATTTAGCAGTTCGACCAAAGCGCCCAATGCTAATGCTCTCCTCCCACAGTTCGGCAACTGCTCGACCTGTTCAATGGCATCCCCGACACTGCCGATACTCAGATCACCGTCACAAAGTCGTGTATCGAGTGGGCCACCTCCGAACGGCGAGGCTTCCTCCGGCAAAACCTCGAGACCCGTCTCGTTACCCTCTACATGACCAAAGCCTCCTACTACGACGCCCTCACCCTCATCAACAGCCTCCTCAAGGAGCTCAAGCGCCTCGATGACAAGCTCGTCCTCGTTGAAGTACAGCTCCTGGAATCGCGCGTCTACCATGCCCTTGGAAACGTTGCCAAAGGCCGCGCAGCCCTGACCAGCGCCAGAACATCTGCCGCCTCCGTCTACACGCCGCCTCTCCTGCAAGCAGGCTTGGACATGCAATCAGGCAAGCTGCACGCCGAGGACAAGGATTTCAACACGGCATTCTCGTACTTCATCGAGGCGCTCGACGGTTACCATACGCAGGACGAGCCCGAGAAGGCGACCGCCGCGCTCCAGTACATGCTGCTGTGCAAGATCATGCTGAACCTGGCCGACGACGTGAACCAGCTCATGACCAGCAAGCAGGCCGTCAAGTACGCCGGCAAGAACCTGGAAGCTATGAAGGCGGTCGCGCGCGCGCACTCCAACCGCTCGCTCGAGGAGTACGAGAAGGCCCTCGGCGACTACAGGCACGATCTCGGCAGCGACCCCTTCATTCGCAACCACCTGCGCCGCCTGTATGACGCCATGCTCGAGCAGAACCTCATCAAGGTGATCGAGCCCTTCTCCCGCGTGGAGATCGACCACATTGCGAAAATGGTCGCCTGGACACGCAGCAGGTCGAGCGGAAGCTGAGCCAGATGATTCTCGACAAGGTCATCATTGGCGTCCTGGACCAGGGGGCTGGGTGTCTAATTATCTTCGACGAGACCGAGAGGGACGAGGGGTATGATAGTGCGCTGGCGACGATCGAGAAGCTGAGTAGTGTGGTGGATGTTCTGTATACCAACCAGGCGTCTATGCTTGAGTAGAGGAGGGCGCGGGGAGGGTTAATCAGTTGGTTGGGTTGGTTGGTTGGGGGGCGAGGCAGGCACATGCTTTGTATCATATCATAGAGGCGTAGATGATGTACGAATGGATGCAATGGCCGGGGAATCAACACAAGGCCGGATCGCAAAGCCTGGCTATCCCTTACAGAGCGAATTCGGTCACAAATCTCATCAGCTTGAACTGGAGACGCGAGTGCCTGCCATTCTCCTTCTTCATTGTCCTATCCAAGTAAGAGAGAGGGAAGCCCCTTTCCCAACGCCCTCCTCGTTAATTTTACCGAGCCAAACCAAACAAAACACCGCGCGTCCATCCAAGGCGTCCCAACTCCACAATGTTCACAGGCTGAAATCCGAAATCTGAAATCCGAGATCTGGCACCCGATAGATATGTGTCCCCCGGCGATCCACGCTTGAACACCAAGGCCAGCCTGCAGTGGTCGTTCCACCACGAAGACGTGCCATTTCACACCCGCGCATGTATCCCCCGAGGGCAGCTAATCCCCCGCTCTCACCAAGCCCGCCGCCCTCTGCCGCTCTCCAATCAGGATGGAAACGAGCCTCATGGCAATGATCTGCTCATCCCAGCCCGGCACGTGTCCGCGGAACTCGTCCACGGCCTCGAGGTGCCACTGCTCGAAGCGGATCGTCGTGTTGTCGGCGCCGTAGCGCGCCGTCTTGCCCAGCAGCCTGCTGATGACTCTCGTGCTGTTGCGCCGCCGGCGCGCACCGCTGCTGCTGCTGCGGTTGTTCTCTGGTCGCCAGGTCTGGATGATGGAGTCCAGGAGCCGCCAGTGGTCCTTGGACCAGGTGTGTGCGGAAAGCTGGACGGTGGGCGATGCTGGCACGGGCGAGGAGGAGGCGAACGTGACGCCCCGGCTTGCGCTGCCACTGCCGTGGCCGGAGCTCGGCTTTCCGTGTGGTGTTTTGAGCGGCGAGCGCAGACACGATTTCGTCGGTGAGGCGGGAGCAGGCGGGAGTGGTGTGTGCAAAGCTACATTGACGGTTGTCTCGACACGTAGAGGGAGGGACTCCGCCCATTCCTGTGTTCGCAATCTGGCGCCTGCGACGTTCTCTTGATCTTCAGCGGCGGTATCGGGACCGGAAACCGAGGAAGAGAGCTGAGCTGAGGCTGCGGACCTTGCGTAGCCGGAACGGGCGTTTGTACGACTAGGTGAGGCGGCAGCGAGGGGCTCTGAGACTGGATTTGATGATTGCGAGTCGGGGGGCTTGATCGTTTGGCTCGCCTGGGCTCTGCTGAACAGGTTTGGGACTTGATGAGCAGGCTTGATGGGCAAAGACGGGGTCACTGCTTGCGTGCGTGGCTTGAACCCTTGCTTTTGTGGTATGGGAGTGAATCCTGTCTCTTTGCTTGAGGTTGTCTGGCTGGCTGGCGCTGCTGCACTCTCAACTGCATGTTCTCGGGAAGCAAACAGTGAGGATGATGGTTCCAGCGAAGTGCGCGGCTTGAAGCCCGCTTTCTGTGGTATGGGAGCAAACTCAGCGGAGAGGCGACCTCGCTTGGCTGGTTCCGTAGCAAGCACTCTACTAAGAGCCGGCGAGGTGCTATCTGCTGGAGCCCGTGGTTTAGAATCCATCATCTGCTGTATGGGGGCGAACCGGGAAGAGTCTCTCGCATCGTGTCTATTTGGCTCAGCGACTTGTCCAGCAGGAGCAGTGCAAGAGGAGGACTGGTTCGACTTGGATAGTTGTGGGAATACCGACTGCTGTGAGGGCCTCGAGAGGGTAGGGAGATGTTTCGGGGGCGATGCTGCCAACAACGCAGAAAGATTGAGATTTCCGCTCTCACGGGGACGGGGGTTGAAATTCGACTTTTGAGGGATTTGGTAACCCGAAAGGTCGGCATCAACACCATCGCTGAGGCCTTGTTGTACAGCACGTCTGACCGTAATTGGTTGCGAGACCATCTCCTTGGCGAGTTTCTTGGTCGCCACGGGCTCTGCCTCCAAAGGAGAGGACTGCGTATTGGACAGCTCGTCACTGTATACCAGTCTTCTGCTGTTCTGGCGCCATGGACTCGGAAGCTTGCTTCTTCTCGGCTTCTCGACAACATCTTGTGGCGGATCGTTTTGACGCTCGGCTACAGGGGATGATGAATTGATAGTCTCCAACAAAAGCCCAAAGGCTTCCTCGTCCTCGTTAGCAGGTGCATCTTCATCATCCGAATCAATCACCATGATCTTGTTGCTGCCAGCATTGGGAAACTGTTCGACAACGGCGGCACGTTCAGCAGCCCATCTTTCCTCCGCATCCGCAGTTGACATTTTGTCTTGGATTGGTGTGTTTTGAGATTGATTGGTATCATCTTTGTTCGATCGGATACTTGCGGGATCGGGGATCTGCTCTTCTGCTTGCCAGCTCATTGCATCGTCATCTTGGAAAGAAGCCTCTGACTCGATATCATGGTTGAGTGACTTGCAATCTTTCTGCCCACCCGGGAGCTCCAAGCTGTACCGTGACTTCTCCTCCGAGGAAAGAGATCTTTGCTGAGTCAAAGCACTGCTGCGGAATGGATCTTCCTGGTGGGGCAATCTTGTTTGCGACGCGCCTGAGAAGTGATCGTTGAGATCAAGTTTCGGAAGAGGACCATTGAGTCTGGCATTCCCGGGCGACGGGTAAGAACCTTCGGCGGCGCTAGATGAGGGCTTTCGATCTGTTGTAGGGCTCTTGAAAGGGCTGCCGAGACTCTGAGACCTGCTTCTTGACGACGACGATGGAATAATGATTTCCTGAAGCATTTGTCCGGCTCGAACGGTGGGAGAGAGAGCTCGTGGCTCGCTCTTTTCTGAGGGAGGCGCCAGCAACGGCGCTCCTCGTCCGACTTGATTGAGCGGGGGAAGAGCTGGAGACGAGAAGATGATTGATGGTGTTTGTGTAAGGGTTGTGTTCAACTGACGTTGCTGACGAAGATGGGCAGTGTAAGTACACCGTCGTGGTGCAACGCAAGGTGGAGAAGAAGGCAACTGCGAGTGCAACGTTGACGAGTCCTGAGATTTGTTCGACGTCTCTATTTGTTTACTCGATCGCAATGACGGTGGACGCTCACCCGAGTTCTGACTCTGTCTCGAAGGCTCCTCGCTAGGGGATGGAGTCTCTTCGGGGGTGATCAATCGACTTAATACTGAGCCTGGAGCGTGGGATGCTGAAGTAGCTCTCGAGCCGGGGTTTTCTGGAAGATCTGAGAGATGGCCTTGCCGTACACTCCCTGGAGTAGCTGCATCCAAGATAGCTGGAGGAACCGCCGATGCTACGTCCTCGTATTGGCCGTTGACCTCTAGATTCGTAATAGATGGCCTATCTTTCTGTGCATTTTGGTGAGGAGTTGCAGCGTCCAGTACATCTTGAGGGAGGCTTGAAAAAGAATCATCTGCACGAGAGTTTTGGACTGATAACATCCTTAGATTCTGTGGTTTTGGGCGAGGCGTGGCGGCTTCAAGCACGTCGGTGGGGATGACAGAGAAGGAATCGTCGTAGCCAGTTGCACGAGGGGAAACGAACGGTTTGGTTTTCGCACGACTTGATGCCTGTTTCTCTGGCTGGTTTGCTGGACTGCTAAGGTGTTCCCGGAGCGATGGAACAGAGTCGACCGAGATCATACTGAAGCCCTCGCTCTCGAGGATTGTGTCGGACTCTCTCATCTCTCCGAGCTCGTCTGCCTCTTCTTCCTCATCCTGGTGCTCGGGGGTTGTTCTGTTGGTCGCGAACAGATCCCGCGTTTCGGAAGCAGCAGCAGAAGTCGTTGCCATGCTTTCGTCTTCAGACTGTCTATAGATGGGCTTTGCTGTAGAAGAAGATGGCGGTGGAAGATTGTCAGTTCGTGGTTGGGAGCTTGTAGTACGTGGACTCGACCACCCTTTCTGACGAGGGGTCTCGTTCTCTGAGCCGAATCTCGCACTTGACACATCTCCATCACCCTCTCTGGTTGTTCTCGTGGAATGCTTTGGAGAGTATGCTGAAGGAGGGTCTTGGTCGTTCGAATCGATTGGCCCAAACCTCCCTTCCGAATCAGCATCCTCAACACCGTAGTCGCAGCCACTGCCTTGACAGCTTTCGTCCACTAGAACTTCGACCTCGTCACGCGGCGTAGACTTCGGACGTCCTCTTCCCTTCTTGCGCACTGCGTTCAACGAAGGCTCGGATGAATCGCCCGCTTCTTTGGCAGCGAGCTTACTCTGCCGAGCTCCCTTCGCTGACCTGGACCGCGAGTCGCCTTTCCCTCTTGTACTGTCCAGCCCTGTGCCGATCTGGATATTGATATTGTCGCTGTCGTCCCCATCCACCACGTCGCCAACCGACTTCCTATTCTTCCGTGCTGGTGTGCTTGCCCGGCTGGCCTTTTTTGCCGCCACCGGAGTATCAGACTTCCTGGGCCGACCTCTGCCACGCTTAGGCGTGGTCGCCTTCGGTGCTTCGTCGTCGGAATCCGAAAGTCCTTTTAACGGTATTGTGGTCGTAGTTGTGCGTTCCCTCCGTCGATTCGTACGCTCCCGAGTTGGCGAGACAGATGCGCCTGGATTGTGGTATGTATAGGCATTTTCGGTGTCGGATCTGCCCGCCTCCACGGTGACGCGAATCTTCTGCGGCGACTTCTCGTCGCCGATGTCTAGGTCGAAGGTCTGCTTCTTCGGAGAGCTCCCTCTCCGTTGGAGGGGTAAGCTGCGTTTGGTCATTGGCACAGGACGCTGGTTTTTGCGAGGCGAGTACAATGTGGCAGAAGCGTTGAGCGGATCTGGCGAGGAGGATAAGGCGTCCATGCTTTATAGCTGCTGAGGGTAAAGAAGCTGCAGGTAGTGATATCGATGTGGGCGGCTGGGTCGAGAGTCGCGCCAAAGAAACTCAAGACGCGACGGACACCTGGACCTGGTTGGATGTTATGTGTGCTCAGTCATGAAACAGATATGGAGACATCGTCAAGCAGGTGGTGGTGTTGTGGGCGTTTGTTGTGGCTCGGCTGGGCCTTTGTTTACTTTCCTTAGCGCTCAGGCACCGACACGCGTGAGAGACAGTACCAGAAAATGCTGGCGCTACGAAGGAACACGAATATCGAAGATCTGTGGAAACACACCGAAGGCTCGATAGCTACCGGCCATTCTCATTCTGGGCCATTCATGACATCCCGAAGCACATCAAGGAGATCATAGAAGGGCAAGCACTCTACAACTTGAGATGCCAAAGCCGTGTACTTCCAGTATTTTCTGTACAGTACAGTCCCTATTCAGTACTGCAGAGACGAGACGCGCTCGGCTTACTAATCATTGCAGGTACTGTGCTGCTATCGAAGTACTGGAGAAGCTTGTCGGGAATCTTCTTACAGTACATAGTCATTACCAAAGCTCTATCACACAGGAAAATTCTCGGTAAGGTTGAGTGTTCTACAAATGTAGAGCACACAGCGTAAGCGCAATGCTTAGCACGTGAACAGTCACATGAGCTATCATGTGACCAAAACGTGCCCCTCTCCCCTCACAGAAGGAAGCCCAAAGACAACTTTCAACCAGCTCTGGGTTGGCCATATGAATCTCCCTCCGGAAATTGAATCAACCCAAAGACACACGTTGTGTAGATGGAAAGAGTTCCGCCGTGGTTGGTAATCGACGTGTCGATGTACGGTACATACAGAGAATAGAAGGCTTTCCTCGACTGATGGATGAACATTCAGCATTCCCAGACCAGCCATGGTCATGGTTCTAAAGTCACACCGCGCCGTTGCTGCACATCTCCCGGCCGCATGCTCTGCTCACTGAAAATGCTTCGCTTAATTTCCACGCCGGGGTGCCGGTAGTGCTTCCATTGCGTGCTTGTTGATCCCTCGGCTGTCGACATTGAAGCGAGGTTTTGTTGTTGGTAATCCTTGGGATTTCAAATACACAGATGACAATGGCACTAGCAGCTCAGGAAGATCACATGTCGCTCTATGAGTACAGGATCGACATCTGTGGATATATATCTATATATACTGCTATCCCCCACTCGCAAGAAGCTAACATTCATACTCATATTCACACGACCCCGATCCCGATCCAGCACTTCTAGCTCTCCTACTCGACGATCATCTGCTACGGAATCAACAAGATACAGCAGCTTTGCGAAGAGGACACACAGTACACAGCTACCGCCATCATGACGACCGCAGCACCGCAGCACGCCACGCCGGCACACAACCTCTCCCAATCCGCCCGCACCGAAGCAGCGTACCTCTCCAGCCCATCTCCCGATTCAGACATCCCCCGCGGCAACACGACAGTGACCCTCAACTACTTCCGGCCCCCAGAGGACGGCGCCGTGCCCTACAACTACGTCGAGAAGCAGCCCGAAGGCACGGCGCAGCGCAACTTTGGCGACTTCGACGTGCAGGCGCCCATCACCGACATCCGCGGCAACGAGTCGTCCTACACGCTCGACAAAGACGCCTTCCTAGCCGTGTCGAACGTGCCGGAGTCCGCGGAGAAGGACTTCGTCGACGACGACTCCATCAAGCAGAACTACTACCCCGAGGTCGAGAAGCTGATCCGGGACAACGTGCCCGGCAGCCAGCGGGTGTTCATCTTCGACCACACCATCAGACGCTCGAGTGCCAACGCGACGCGCACGCCCGTGACGCGCGTGCACATCGATCAGACGCCCAAGTCGGCGACGCAGAGGGTGCACCACCATCTCCCCGACGAGGCGGACACGCTGCTGCAAGGCCGCTACCGCATCATCAACGTCTGGCGTCCGCTCAACGGGCCCGTCCAGGCTTCTCCGCTCGGCTTTGCCAGCTCGAGCTCGCTGAAGGACGAGGACCTGATTCCGATCGAGCATCGCTACCCAGATCGCACCGGCGAGACGGCTGGGATCCGCCACAACGAAGGTCAGAAGTGGCATTATTGGAGCGGAATGAGGAACGACGAGAGGCTGTTCTTGGAGTGCTTCGACAGCGAGGCCCACAAGCCGGGCTCGGAGGTGCAGGGCGGGCGGGTACCGCATACGGCGTTCCAGGACGCGAGGACCCCGGAGAATGCTGTTGGAAGGGAGAGCATAGAGGTTCGCGCTCTGGTGTTTGGGCCTTGAGCTGGGTGCTGGGTGCTGGGTGCTGGGTGCACCCGGGATGTCTTGACATGTGAGCGAGTTTGGGTCTTGGTCCTGAGTTATGAATGCATGCTTGTAACATGTCTTCGTGATTGGTTCTGCAGCTCGCACCATCTGATGTTGCCTGTGGTTGCCTGTGTATGTCCATCAGTGACATGGCCGAGTGTAATACCACACAGCAACCGCGTTCTATCAACACCTACCAATGCTAAGCCCCTTGGATGAAGCCTGCCGCTGGTGGAGGAGATGGCCTGTAGTTTGGAAATGATCAGCACCAACGTACGGAGCCCAGAGTCATGCATGTCACCCAGTCGTCAAGAGCATGTTGCACGAGTTCTCCTGTGAAGAAGCTGTGAATGTAATGCAGTTTATTTCCCATGCAAGAAGAGCACACACGCTAGCGCCAGAGAATCAGTCCCCACCGTTCCTCCGAGGAGGTTATCAACCAAAGAACGCCAGCCATGAACAATCCTGCCACGCCAGAAAGGATGGAGATATCCTGTGAGAAGGAAGGCATTATGGTACAGAAAAGAGAAACTCGTTTTGGCGTTGGCGACAATCAAGTTCAGTCTCAGTTCTTGCTCTTCTTTTTCTTCTTCTTCTCCTTCTCTGTCTCTGCCGACTTCTCGACATCAGCATCGTCTGCTTTCCGCTTCTTGCTGCTGCTGGCGGGCGCGCTCGCAACGTCGTCAGCCTGGGCGGCTGGCGTGACGGTGATCTTGGTGCTCTCCACCGTGATCTTGCCCTTGGCAACCTTCTTCTTGTACTTCTTGAGGCTCAGGCCGGCGGCTTCGGCAAGCTTGATGTCGGGGTCCTCGACTTCGACCGTCTTGGCCGGAGTCGCAGATTTGGCGGCTGGCGCAACGGCTTCTTCGGCCTTCTTGGCCTTCTCGGCCTTCTTCGCGGCCTTGGCCGCCTTGCGCTCGTGACGCTCCTTCTTGCGAGCCTTCTTGGCCTCGATGGTGTTGCCAACGACAGAGTTGCTAGACTTTCCTTCCGCGTCGGAATCAGAGCCATCGTCAGAGTCGTTCTGAGAAGCTTTCGGCTCTTGAGCAACTGGCTTGGCCTTGGTACCGCTCAAGTCGGGTGCCGGGAGAGCGAGACCAGCGCTGACATCTGCCATCTCCTCATCCGAATCTGATTTCTCCTCCACCTCCTGGATCAAGGGCTTCTTAACCTCCTCAGTCTTGGACTTCTTCTCCTTCTTCTCCTTTTTGTCTTTCTTGTCTTTCTTCTCCTTCTTGGACTTTTTCTCGACTACCGGAGCAGCGGCAGCAGGCTCGTCACCAGCAAGTCCATCGACATCGGCGTTGTACTTTTGCGCCTCCTTGATTTCCCACTTGCCAGGAGCAGCGACGGCTCCATTAGGTCCTACCGCGACGCCTCTGGGAAGCAATGGTTTGCCCTCAAGTGCTCGGAGATGACGCTCAATCTTGGCTCTCGACAAGACACCAAGCGCAGATCTTTCCTCATCGTCGACATCGTCACCCTTTCCTTCGCCCTGTGCGCTCCAGTCCGAAAGAGCATCGACACGCAGACCAATAGCGGCTTTGGCAGCCAACATACGCGCAATCTTCCCCTTATTCTTGCCTGTGGCTTGACCAACGAGGGATGCGTGGTAGATGAGACCGTATTTGGGTGTGTCGTGCTTGGTTTTTAAGGCTCTAAACAGCGCCTTCTCGGCACCGAGGATTTGAATGGTACTAGCAGGGCTCTTGGCGAGATTCATGAGAGATCCGGAGTGAGCGATCAGTCTTGCTCCAACCAACTCCCCAACCATCTCGGTCAAATTGGGAGCAATGGCAGCCATGCGAGCGGTAAGGTACTGTGACAATTGTTGACGATACTCGGTGAAGCCTACAACCTGCTCGGCAAGCAGCTTAATGTTGTCCAAATCTTCCTCAGTAATCTCGGTACCCATGCTGACTTCGGCGGCGGCCTTGATCGCAGTCTCGATTTCCTCAGGTAGAATGTCGGAGAGATCGGTATTCGCAGTGTTTGTGCGCATACCAACCTTGATAATGATACGAGAGTAGGCCAGATTGTCGTTCACGATCTTGCCCATCTCTGGAAAATGCCATCCGTACCACTCCTTTACACGCATAGCGTATGTGTTCAACTCCTTGTCCAGATCGTCTAGAAGTGCGATAGCTTGAACAATCATGGTATCGACCTTGTCGGGGGAGAATTTGAGCTTGTGACGCGACAACGAATGCGACAGACCAAGAGCCATTGTTGAGATGGCTTCCTGTCCGAGGCCGGGAATGAGAGACGGTAGATGGTCTCGAATCGCACGGTAGATTTCGTTGGTGGAGGAATCGGATATGGGCGTGAGGGAGAGTCCTGGAAGCTTATTGATCGCCTGAGCGAGCTTGGGATCTGCCACAGCCAGAGATGCCTTCTTTTCATCCTTCAGGGTGTCGAGCAGACTGGCGAGCATGTTGGAAACTCGTCCATCGGTCAATGCTGCAACTTGTTCGAGCGCAGTTGCGGCGCTGTCGAATTTCTCAAATTTCTTCAGCTTCAGACTATGTTGAACAGTGATTAGCCCTGCGCAATTCTTCTCCAGTCAATCGAGACCTACAGAGCGTTGAGACCGTCTGCGGTCTCTACTACATCGGAGAAATCATTTTTGAGGATGTGCTTGTCCTTGGCTTTGAACAGGGCAAAGCCCGCAGACGTCTCGCTGAGAACGAACAGACCCATTGTGACGTGAAGGTATTCGAAGCCGTATTGTTGGCGGGGAGGAAGTCTTGGGTTTTCATCAAAAGCGCTCGAACTTTTTTTCCTAGAACTTCAAAATTTCGAAGCGGGAGGTCTAGTCCGTAGGTGGCTTAGCCCGAGGCCAAGAGTTTCGCGTCACCTGATGTGCCTCCAATCGATGTCTCAATGATGAAGGTAGGCAGCTTACGAGCATTCTCACTTCACTCGCAGCCCAAACATCGACCAAGAAGCTATTTGCAAGATGGAAGGTCTTTTTTTCAATGTGAACAACGGGTAGGAACCTTCGCATGTGTCGAAACCGACTGCGCTGACAATGTACAGTTACATCGAAGGGATCGTACGCGGATACAGAAACGGGCTCTTGACCGGCCAGAACTACAACAACCTGATACAATGCGAGACGATCGATGGTGGGCAGAGCTGGATACATTAGAGGAAGTACATGCTGAAGCCATACCAGATCTGAAGCTTCAACTCGGTCCAGCATATGGCGACTTCCTCGCTTCGTTACCACCCAACCCTTCGACTTCTACTCTCGCCGCAAAGACCACTGACAAACTTATCTCCGAGTTCAGATATGTACGCGCGAATGCCGTTGGCTCCCTGGCCAAGTTCATGGACTATCTCACGTATGGCTACATGATCGATAACGTCGCTCTCCTGATTACTGGCACCCTTCACGAAAGAGATACCCGGGAGCTCTTGGAGCGATGCCACCCTCTTGGCTGGTTCGAGACCATGCCAGTCCTCTGTGTGGCGACGAACATTGAAGAACTGTACAACAGCGTCCTGATCGAGACTCCGCTTGCGCCGTACTTCAAGGGCAGCTTGAGCCACCAGGATCTGGACGAGCTGAACATTGAGATTGTGCGGAACACCCTGTACAAGAACTACTTGGAGGACTTCCACAACTTTGTCAACACGGACTCGGAGATGGCAGGCACGCCCACGGCAGAGGTCATGACAGAAATCCTGGAGTTCGAGGCGGATCGAAGAGCTATCAATATCACTTTGAACTCTTTCGGAACCGAGCTGTCAAAGGCTGATCGCAAGAAGCTGTACCCATCTTTTGGTCGCTTGTACCCGGAAGGATCCTTCATGCTTTCGCGAGCGGATGACATCGAGGGTGTTAGACTGGCTGTTGACGGTGTCAGTGACTACAAAGGATACTTTGAAGCTACTGGGTTGGGCCAAGCTAGCACTGGAGCAGGAAACATGAGTGGCGGCATGGGCGGCGATGGAAAAAGCTTGGAGGACATGTTCTACCAGAAGGAGATGGAGATTTCAAAGAGCGCTTTCACGAGACAATTCTCACATGCGATTGTCTACGCGTGGGTAAAGCTGAGAGAGCAGGTACGTCGGCCGTTCCAGATTCGCCACATGCCACTAACATGCATAGGAAATCCGGAACATCACATGGATTGCCGAGTGCATAGCGCAAAACCAAAAAGAGAGGATTGGCAACTACATCAGTGTATTCTAGATTGGCCCGTTTGGAACCTGTTTGTGTCAAGCTCTGCTGCTGCAGGGCTCGCGGCTGTTATTATAGGCGGGGTTGGCGCTGGGAGATTACGGTAGTGCTTTCACTAATTGCTTTCTGCAATTCGCAACCCTATCGTACAATGCTTAGGTAGTAGTATCTCATGTACAAATTTACAAGCTAATCTCTCCTTTCCACGTTCCCTCGCTGAGACCCAGCGTGTTGACCAGGTGCTGCCATCTCTCGCCCCCCCGCTCTTTCGTTCGCAGGTACTTTAGGTGTCTTTGTCTCTTATGAACCATGATTCGTAGATTCCTCTTGTTAATCTTGTCCTTCTTGCCGCCCCTCTTTTCCAGCTGGTCAGCTAGAACCCGGATCTTCGCCGTCAAGATCGCAACTTGCACTTCCGAGCTCCCCGTATCAGGCCCGGCTCTCGGCGTCTTCTCTGGCAGCGGCTTGTCCCCCAACGTCACAGGATTCGGTGATGGTCTGGGCTTCAATGTTTTCTCTGTGTTATGTCGTCCAAACGTCTCAATGCAGCGTACGATATTTGCCCTCGTCTTGTCCTTCTGACTCGCATTCGCTAGACTCACAATCCGAGCCAAAGCAGTCACAGCATTGGCATGTCCCTCTTCGTGCTTCTTCTTCTTCTCGGCGTCCTCGACCGGGTCCGCAAGATCTTGTATCTGGGCTGCTACGGGCTGGGTCAGGGCTTGCGAATGCTTGATCGAGGCTTCGAGTTCGGAGGGCGTGAGGAAGTGGTTGAGGAGAACGTTATCCGTAGTGGCGATCCCGGATCCTTCGCTGCTCGTGGTTTGCGGTTGATTGGAAGCGAGCGATGCCCCGGCATCGTCAAACGATTCGAGAAATGGTGTGGTAATGCCTCGGACGGGGTCTCCCATTGCTGCCTTCCTTTGCTCCAGGAGCACCGCTCGACGCGACAGATTTGCGTCCTTCCTTTGCTTTGCTTGGGCCAGGGCATACGGATCCTTATACTTCTTCCTTTGAGCCATTGTCGTGACGTTGGCTACGGATGTAATAGGGAGTTGAGCACTGGAGGATGGTCGGAAGCACACTGAGAACCAGAGTTAGGCAGATTTCCTCGGGACTCTCAAGAGGCAAAGGACTCACAATTCGTTACGCCGAAGCGCGAAGGGGTAGAGATGCGAGGAGGCATGTTCACAGCAATGGTTGATCTCCAGGCTGTCTCCACCTCCTCTATGGACTTTTGAGGAACTCGAAATGGAGGCGCGCATGGGCCATAACTTTTTGCTTGAGCCTCGTTCGCAAGGCCGCCAACCACTCGAGGCTAGCGACCGCATGTGGAAAAGCTCCCGCATCTCGCTTCGGTCAGTCGCGAAATCGCACTTTCGAGTTTCGATCTTTTCGTGCCGGCCAACAATCACTTTCACTCTCCATCTCGACAATTCGACAATTCGACAAGTCAACCCGCAAAGATGTCCCCTTCTCAACTCCCCCCGATCTTCAATGCGACCTCGCAGGACATCGAGATGGTGAGTGCAGCGCGCCGTCTTTTCCCCGGGTGTTTTGGAGCGCTGGCGGGGTCGCAGCCTCTTCTGGCTGGTCGAACATTCCGAATAGCTTCAAATCTGACATTTACTGATTGTTCGTCTAGTTGCTGTCCTCCCAAGCACACCTCGGCAGCAAGAACCTGCAGGTGCACATGGAGCCCTACCTGTGGAAGACTCGCCCTGACGGAATCAATGTCATCAACATTGGCAAGACCTGGTACGTGGGAATTCGGGAGGACGGCAGACGTCGCCAGATATCTGCGATGAGACTGTGGAGCGATGTACGAGCTCAGGCGCAGAGAAACACTGGCTGACAGATCTCGGGTTCAGGGAGAAGATTGTCCTCGCGGCCCGCATCATCGCAGCCATCGACAACCCCGCCGACATCTGTGTCATCTCCGCTCGTCCCTACGGACAGCGTGCGGTCCTGAAGTTCGCAGCTCACACCGGTGCCGTGGCCATCGCTGGTCGTTTCACCCCCGGTAACTTCACCAACTACATCACCCGTTCCTTCAAGGAGCCCCGTCTCATCATCGTCACCGATCCCCGCACCGATGCCCAAGCTATCAAGGAGGCTTCGTACGTCAACATTCCCGTTATTGCTCTCTGCGATACCGACTCCCCAACCGAGTTTGTCGACGTTGCTATCCCCACCAACAACAAGGGTCGTCACTCCATTGGCTTGGTCTGGTGGATGTTGGCTCGTGAGGTCCTGAGACTCCGTGGCTCCATCGCTTCTCGTGAGGCTGAGTGGGACGTCATGGTTGATCTGTACTTCTACCGTGATCCCGAGGCCGAGGGTACGTATCCTGACATGGAATGGAGTGTGAGACGGTGCTAACGATGCAACAGAGAACAAGGAGGCTCTCGAGGAGACCAAGGCTGAGGAGACCCCGGCAGTTGATGCTGGTTACGGTGCTACCGCTGGTGGTGACTGGTACGTCACGATGAAATGCCCTGTACCTTTCATATACTGACACGCCTTTAGGGAGGTTACTGGTGCCCAAGCCACTGCCTTCGCTGGTGCCCAAGCCACCGCCGCTCCAGCCGGAGGATGGGAGGCCGAGACGGGTGACTGGGCCGCCAGCACCAACGAGGCCGTCAACGCTCCAGCCGGTGAGGCCTCATGGGGTGCCAACGACAAGGCAGCCGATCAATGGTAAATGTCTTTGCACAAAAACGGTAAAAGCTTTGCATTCTGGTCCGTGGTCGCGGGGGTCAACTTGGTCAGTACTCATGAAGGAAAGATACTCTGGGACTGGCCACTCAATCAGCGACAGAGGGAAAGCCTTGTACTGGTCCAAAATTGGAGTTGCTTGATCGCGTTCCGCCCTGGCGCGTTCCTGAGACTTGTAATGTAGCGAGCACATTCGTGCTAGCATGGGCGGTAAATAAAACCTTCTGCGAGCCAACACAGCACTCTTGATTGTGCGAAGTGGCCATGGGCGATTTGCTCTACTTGTGTGATGCGATGTGTGATGGTTTCTTCTAGTGAGAGTGTTTTTACATGCTTGGTCTGTACCTTTCTGTTTCCAAAGATGCTGGTTGACGCGTGTGGAATTGTAGTTGTACGAAAGGAAAAGATGATTGGCATCGGCTATTTGTTTTGCGCAGGGATCTCATCATCACCTCGTTAGGCAGCAACAACATCAACAACAACAACAACATTTAGCTTTAGCGGACCAATCACCTCACGTTCCTCACCCACTCTCCAACTCCACTCTCCAACCAGCGCAACGGCCCTCCTCCTCCCGTCTCTCCTTCCAGTTGTCCCACACCATCGGTTTTATGCGTAGATGTACTGTACTGTAAGTACCTACCTATCTACCTACTGTATTGTACCTGGCCACAACACCGCCAAGGAACCAAGCGAAAATCAACCTCATCGGCTCGTCTGTTCAATCCCCCCCCCCCCCTTTCCCCCCTTACAGCTAGGTAGCTAGCTAACCATCCAAACCTCTTGTGCCAGGGCCAGGGCCAGGGGAACAGCTCGCTGTGTACTGTATGCATGTACATCCAGAACTCTCAACTTCAAAACTGCGCTTTGCCTGCCGTTGATTTCGAAGCGGAGGGGGGGGGGGGGGGGGGGGAGGGTTGGTAACCCGTGTGTGTATGTGTGTATTTATGTAGGTACCTTTCATAGGTAAGGTAGGTATAGGTAGTTATAGGTAGGTAGGCATGTTGTCGTTTCTGCAATGAAGTATGGTACGGTACTGTATGTACGTATGTACCTCGCATCGTATTGCATCGCCATATACTGTAGTTCAGACCTACAGTACCTACCTACCTACCTTATCTAGGTAGGTATAGACAGACAGACACGTACGCAGGAAGGCAGGCAGGCAGGCAGGCAGGCCATACACAAAACCCAACCGAGCAACGAGCCCCTCATTATCCTCGCGAGACCGATTCCCCAAAGGGGTCTCTGTCTCTCTCTTTCTCTCTCTCTCTCTCTCTCTTTCTACTGTACTGTACTACCCAAGACCCAGAAAGCCCCAAAAGCCCCAAAAGCCCAGAACGCCCAGGCCGTCTTAGAGAAGGTTCCCCACTCCGCTCCAGCTGCCGACGGCAAGCTGCAATGCGCATTTCGAGAGCTTCGTCCGCGGACACCTCGTCGTTCCTGGTTGTTTGGCTGAGAGACGAGGGAGAGAGACGAGGGAGAGACGAGGGAGAGAGACGAGGGAGAGAGACGAGGGAGAGAGACGAGGGAGAGACGACGGGAGAGAGACGAGGGAGAGAGACGAGGGAGAGAGACGAGGAGAGAGAGAGAGAGACGAGGGAGAGATACGAGGGAGAGAGACGAGGGAGAGACGAGGGATAGAGACCAGAGAGAGACCAGAGAGAGAGAGCAGAGAGAGAGAGCATCAGAGAGAGAGACCAACCAACACAACCAACCCACCAGCCAACCAACCAACCAACCCACCAGCCGCTTCGGTGAGAACTCTCTCTGGTGTTGCGCATGGCGCTGTAGCGCAATTTTTTCTTACGTTGGGTTAGGTTAGGTTGGGCGGGCGTGCGGGTAGTTGAGCTTGGGGGCTGGGTGGCTGGGTAGGTGTTGAGTCGCTTGTGAGGGAGGTACCTACCTACTGTACAGTACTACCTACCTACTGACTGTGCTGTGCTGTGCTGTGTGTACGTACGTATGTATGTATGTACTTGTTGGAGGGTTTCGGTGGATGTCTACGGTACCTACCTATCTGATGCTACGAGTACGAGTACGAAAACAAGTACGAGAACAAGCACAAGTACTAGGACAAGTACGAGAACAAATACAAGTGGAAGAACAAGTGGAAGAACAAGTGGAAGAACAAGTGGAAGAACAAGTGGAAGAACAAGTGGAAGAACAAGTGGAAGAACAAGTGGAAGAACAAGAACAAGTACAAGAACAAATACAAGAACAAATACAAGAACAGATACAAGAACAAATACAACAACAGATACAAGAACAAATACAAGCGCAAGCAGACGCACGTCGACGTTCCAATCTCATTTCATCTCATCTCCGTTTTTGTAACTAGACACAGAAAGCTATCAACAAACACGCCCGCTACCGAACTGCTCGCCGCCCTTCTCCCCGCCCCGGACAAAAAAGACCCTTTTAGCAGGATGTGGACCTAGACCTAGACCTAGACCGCATCCAATCCCATCCAATCCCAAGCCGAAAACAGCCACCCAGCCAGTCTCCATTCCACACAGAACATAACCCAAAGCATGCCGTCCCAGGAAACGCCCTGAAACAATCTAGCCTAGCCTGGCCTGGCCTGCCTATTTACTTGCTTTAGCCAACGCCCTCGCTCAAAGATACAACAGAACCCCCCCCCCCGCTCCCCCAGCTTACCAGCACCAAGAGCCTGATAACCGGGACCTCCACAATGCATCTTCCCTAGTGAGGAGTGACAGGTGACAAGGCATACACCCATCCACCCAAGCGCCTGCCGGGTGATGCAGCATGCACATCAACCTCCCCACCCACACACATTCTATCCTGCGAGCAAGCAAGCAAGCAAGCACCAAGCCGCCTTCTAGCTCACCTACTAGCCCGCTCGCAGGGGGAAGCACGCGCTCGCTCGCACGTTCGGTTGCTTGCTCGCTCACTCACTCCCCCTTGCTTGCTTGCACCGTCCAATCATCCCCTCCTCTACCAGCCAGCCAGCCAGCCAGCCAGTAAACAAGCAACCCAGAGCAAGCGAGGGAAAGACTCGTAGAGTAAATACACACCACACACGACGCGGTGCTAAAAACAGCAGCAGCTAACAAGTACCTAGCAGCAGCAGCAGGAAACAGCGGGGATTTGAAGATGTGAGGCGGGTACAGCCGCTGCTGTGCAGCTGGAGGGCCCCTGAGCTGAGCCTCCTAGGTTCTCTCCCCCCTGTTCTCGCTTAGCCGTTTGACGACGTCTCACTTCTGACAGGTCTTGGAAGTACATGTGTGAAAGAAAACAACGACGACAACGACAATAGATGGCCGGATCAGGAAACTGCGCCCTTTTTTTTTTTTAATTCTCTTCGGGGGAGAGAAAAAGAAGATAACCAACGTGATGCTGCGGATTGAGAAAATGGTGGGAGGGGAGAGAGAGAGAGCGGGAAAAGAGAAAAAGAGCGCTCAGTATTCCGGCGACGGGTAGCGCGCGCGCGCTTGCCTGTACTCCTTGGAGTGTTTGCGAGAGGCTTTTGTTTTCAGGGTGCTGCGCGTTTTTGGCTCTTGTCAGCTCGGATCTGGTTTTGCGAAGCGGAGGAAGAGCTCGTCGCCATGTGGCATCATCCCAAGCATGCCTGCCTGGGAATGCCGGGGAGCATGAGCACGGAGGATGAATGGGGGGCACGACTCACGAGACGCGCTTTTGAGTCCACTCCAAGTCTCGCTTGACTTCCTTCGCATCTTGGTAGCCCTCGGCCAACCTCGCGCGCGAGCGCGCAAGACGCTGCTGAGCCAACTGCTGGAGGTCGAGGAGTTCTCGGTGCTTCGCATTCAGCAAGCCTGATCTGTGCAGTCGCGTGTTAGCATGCAGCGGGGAGAAAATCATGCAGCGGGGAGAAATGGCGTCACGTCTGCGTGTGTTGGTGGGGGAGGAAGGGGAGAGGAGGAATTCCGTACGTCTGGGTCTGGACGGCTAACGTGCGATCGAGCGGCAGCGGGTCGAAGGCGTTTGCGAAGCGGTCTTGCATGTAATCCTGCAGGTCGAGGCCATTGGCGGACGAAGCGCTGTCGTAGGAGTAGCCGTCACCGCTCGCGCTGCCCGCGTAGCTGCCGGACGTGGCCGAGTAGGCCGAGCGGCCCGAGCCGGATCCGGTCGTGACTGAGTCGGGAAGCGCGGGTGGTGAGACGGAGTAGCGGTGGAGATGGTGATGGGGTTGGGGTTGACATTGGTGTTGACGTGGGGGCGGGTAGCACCGGAGCTGCTGCTGCTCCTTGGGCGGCACGGCCATGGGCAGGCTCGTGGCCTGGTAGTAATCGTTTGGCTGGTAGGCCATGGCGGTGGGCGAGGACGTGATGCGGTGAGGGGGTGAGAGAGTCTCGATGAAACTGACGCGCAAACGGACGAGCAACAAGAAGCCTGGTGAGATGGCCTGCCTTGCCGAGACAGCGTGAGGAGAAGTGTGGCGATTCCGATCCGTCTTGAGACAAGTGTCAAGCGAGGGCAAGAGAGTGAGACCGAGGGTTTGTAGGCGCTGGGTCGAAAGCTCGGAGCAGGTGGCCCTGGGTGGAGAGGAATAGAGAAAGAGAGGAAGAAAGGAGAAGGGAATGCTCTCCCACCGGTCCCTCGACCTCCCTTTTATACCTCTCCCCCGACCCTCTCCCTCACTCGAGAGGCTGCCGACGATGGAAGGGGAATGGACTGGACGGGACGGGACTGGACCATGTGTGTGTCTTGCTCGAGGGGGAAAAGGACGGGCAGCTGGCAGGCTGGCTGTCTGGCTGGCTGACTGGCTGACAGCGGGCGTCTTCCTCCTCTTCGCTGTTGGAGGCTTCAACGTCTCCGATCAGCGCGCACGCCTGCGGTCTTCTGGTTCGTCGCCGTCCTCCTCCTCGACATGCAGTGGGAGGGAAGGATGAGGTGATCCATGATCCATGAAGGGTGCCGTCTCATCCAGCAGCTTACCTACAGTACAGTACAGTACTTAGTTGGGCACGGCATCCGGACACGGACGAGATTGGCCCTCTACCCGAGTTTCCTGATGCTCGGAGATGAGTAGCCATTGATCCAGGGTGACAAGTTGGTGGTGGTGGTGGTGTAGAAGTCGTAGTCGTGGTGGTCATGGTAGTGGTGATGGTAGTGGTATTCGTAGTCGTAGTGGTAGTCGTAGTCGTAATCGTCGTCGTAATCGTACGGTAGCAGCAACAGCAGCAGCAAGATAGGTAGATTCCTTCGCACCCCCAGCCGAGGGCCAACAACCATCCAAAAAGCAAAGAAAAAACAGAAAAAAACAGAGAAAAAACAAAGAGAAAACAAGAGGCGTTCTGGTGGTGGTCAGGGACTCACCACGCACACGAAGACCATGTACTGTACACGAGAGAGAGCCGGCAGGGCCGATTGATCGTCTTGCTTGGTGCGGGGCCCAAGCAGCGAGCGAAGTACTGTATGTGTACTGTACTGTACTTGGGTCGTGAGTGGGATTGGGGATTCGAGATGGGAGATTGGCTCGGAGAACATGGCTGAGGCAGTGAGGGAGCGAGAGCTCGGGGGCTGCGATGCCATGCGATGCGATGCGATGCCATCCCATGCCAGGCCAGGCCATGCCATGCCTCCCCATGCCATGCAATACGATGCCATGCCATGCCATGCCATGCGCGGTGAAGGCAGCGTTGGGCCGAGATGCATCGCGACGTGTAACAAAGCTGTCAAACGGAGCGAGCCAGCCGAGTTGGGGTTGAGGAGCCGCAATGCGTTGTCAAGTCCGTCGACCGGTCGGTCAGTCAGTCAGTCAGTCAGTCAGTCAGTCAGTCAGTCAGCGCTCCCACTCGGGACGGGGACAGGGACAGGCGGAACGGGCTGCAACGCCGAATGGAATGAATCGGTGGGTGAGTACTGGACTGTATCACGGCGGTGCGGGTACGGTACAGTACAGTCAAGACCGGTGTTGAATCGTTGGGGTGAAGTCTGGGTGAAGTTCTGCTCCGCAAGAAGACGGCGTGGTGGTGCGCACACGCTAGTAGGTTCTCACGTGATATGATGGTCACATGGTGTAAACGTGATACTGACATGATGGGTCTACAGATTGCATCCATCAAATCCGATCGCTGCGAAGACACGGGAAAGCATCCGTCGGAGCTTGTGTCACGGGTGACGAGGGAGATGGAGACTGGAATGCATTGTACGGTGCGGTACTGCGCTGTATATTCATGCGAATGTGAGGGTTGTAGTGATGGTGGGACGGTAGAGATGGATCTTACAATTCGAAGAGGCTGAATTTAATAACATACTGTAGACGTGACTGTGAAAGGATACAAATACTCATCTCCATCTCTGTAATCTCTGTATATCTACACACAAGTAGTATAGTACTGTACATGGACATACAGTACATCCGCACCGAGTAGTTAGAAACTGACATTATTACGAAGCAGCTGATGCATCTGTACTATATGTACCATGCTGTACTTCTCCTGTACTTCTCCTGCAGTACAGTACAGTACAGTACAGTAACACCAGAACTCACTCGGAAGTGCACTGCTTTCACACCAACTTCGAACACGTGACCGCGAGATGCGAAATCGCCGTATAGGGATCCCGTATAGTACTGTATTGTACATACGTAAGGTACGTATGTATTGCACATAGTATGCCGAGCGTAATAAAAGAATGTAATAAAAAAACTGCAATTGCAGACTCCAACTCAAATGTCTGGCCAGAGACAAAAAGTGTTGTTTTTCGTTTTTTTTTTTTTTTTTTCTAACAAAAAACACCCCCCCGTGGGAATGGAATCCAGCCAACCAGCCACCAGTCAGTCAGTCCACCAGAGAGCGTTTATTGCGCCACTGTACTTTACATACATACAACTGTACTGTGTGGCGAAAAATGAAGGGAAAACATGAAGGAAAAATGAAGGAAAGGGGGAGAGAGAGAAAAAGAAAGGAAAAAAGGGGGGGGAGGGGGGGGGGGGGGAAGGAGTAAAAGATAGATAGATATATGAAAAAAAAAGGAAAGAAAGAAAAGAAAATCAATCAAAAAAGGTTACATAAAAAGCTATCGACGAAGAAGATCCTCGCTCGCAACGCGCCCTGCAGACCGCCACATCCACCCACACCTATGCCATGCCCATGCTGCTGCCAGGCGAGATAAACTCGAGTCATCCCGAGATCAAGATGTGTAATGGGTACGGTACAGTATGTTATGTATTCTGTATGTACTGTACATACATACATACTGTACTGTACATACATACATGCAGTAGAACAGTACTGTACCACCACCACCACCACCCCACGCCCGTTTGCGTGTACCCCATCCCACGGCGCACAACTTCACTCGGCTCACACAGAGACAGCTCGCTACAGGATGTACTGTACGGTATGTAGGGTACGTACATTCACATCTCTGCCTGCTTGCCTGCCAGTCTGCCTGTCTGCCCACCCACCGCGGAAACCGCTCGGGTCAAACTGTGGCCCGCGGCTGCAGAGCCAGCGAATCTCCACATGCTTTTCTTCCGCCGAGTTTCATGCTTTTTCCCCTCTCCTCTTCTCTCCTCTTCTCTCCTCTCCTCTCCTCTCCTCTCCTCTCCTGTGTTGCGCCTTGACTTGAATGCACGCAACGCGACCGTGTGCCACCAAATGCCCCGTTGCCCCCGGCGGAGACTGCGGTCCGCGCGTAGATCTTCAGTGCCCCTCGGCCTCGGGAATGTCTAGGTCGAGCGCGAGCCGTCTAGCCAAAGACCCTCAGGAATCCCCACATCCCGATGCCGCTGAGCACGGGAATCGTCAGGTTGTCGTCCCATCCAAAGAGGTCCACCATCTCGCTCGCGGCGGCGATGAATCCCGTCCAGAGACTCGTGACCCCCAATGCCAGACCGCCCGAGATGCTCGCGTGGCTGACGCCGAAACGGCGGAGCGACAACGTCCCCTGGAACATAAACGGCCAGCTGGCATCGTCAGCAAACGGCCCTGTGCGCGGGGCGACCCAGCCCCAGAACGAGGCTGCAGTGACCACGCCGACCGCGAACGCGGCCAGCGACCCTGCCAGCGACTTGCCTCGCCTGAGGCGCGGCGTGTAGCGCCCGTACGCTCGTCCGATGGTGCTGGCCGCCGTGTCACACCAACTGAGGAGAAGGATCCCCATCACTCCAACGTCCTTGGGAAAGAAAAAGAGGACGGTCCAAGCGCCGAGCAGGTACCAGATTACCCCGTTCCAACCGGCATACTCCGTTTCCCGCATCAGGGCGCCCAGAACCCGGACATACCACCGGTTGAGGGCGGGATACGTGTGTCGTAGATAGTCCGTCGCCGCGATGGGGAGGAGGGCTGACATGAGGTACGGCGTGATGTCGCTGGTTTGAAGGCCCGACACGTAGAACCAGAGAGTGAAGAAACCGATCGAGACGTGTAGCACTTTCCGGGGCACTTCGTGCCGGTGCACAAACGAGCGCCACTGTCGGTGAATGGGAATCAAGCCCAGGGGACTCGGGCTTCGACTGAGATCCCTCCAGCTCCAACCCGAACTTTGCGCTGTGATGGGAGACAGATGTCCGTTGGGAGCCGGCGCATTCCCGTTCCCGTCTTCGGCAACGGAGGAGAGCTTCGACGTCGCGCCTGCTTTGACGGAGGTGAGGCCCGAGAGGTTGCGCGCTCCCATGGGACTTCGACTCCTGGTCCTCGCCCTTCTCGAGTTGAGGCTCGCCGCCTCGCCCTCCCCCTCGTCTATGCCTTCATCGATCGGCCACGCCGCCGCGGCGGCGGCCGCCGCCTTCTTCTTCGCCGATCTCGTCACGGGCCCAAAGTACCCGTCCTGCGACGCATCGCGGCTCTCCGAGGGCGTGGGCGTGGGCGTCGGCGACGGCGAGATGACTCTCGGCGTCCCGGGGATCGCACGGAAGGACGACCGCGACATGGTGAACGGGGGCAGACAGGGCGTGCGAATGGCCCCGGAGACGTGACGCGCGACCTCTGCCAGGCGGAAGAGCCAGCGCGGCGCGGCCGAGTGGAGATGTCGGTCTCTGCGTGAGGCGCGTATTGTGTCCGAGGCGCACGACGCGGAGGAGGCTATCGGATCCAGCGGAGAGAGGGTCGCAGAGCAGGACTGCGCTGGGTCATCGTTAGGGAGTGGTATGGTGACTTGCTGTGCGCCGTTAATCTGGCACACGAGTGATGGGAGAGAGGGGGGAGAAGAGAGGTTGGGTTGGGTTTGGTTGGGTTGGGTGAAGCGGAGAAGAATGATGGACCGAGTTTTACAGTGTGTACAGTAGGGTGCAAAAAGTGTCTGTACCCCCTCACAGCCAAGGCAGGCTTTATGCAGCCAAGATAGATTTACTAAGTTTGGTGCTGTTTTACAGTATTTAGCCGCCTTTCGAGGCGTGTAATATGCTTAAAATTCTTCAGAATGCATGGAATAAATCTATGATTAGTAACATTGCATTGTACTTCACACTACAGTAAAATAGGGAAAGAGTAAATATCCATTTAGCAACTCAGGTAGCCAATAGTACAGCCAAAATAGACTTTATGCGGCCAAGTAAAATTCACTAAGTTTGGTGCTGTTTTACAGTTTTCGGCCACTTTTCCAACGCGTTTAATATGCTTAAAATCCTTGAGGTGCATCGAATCGAAATATCTTATTATCAACATGTATGGTACTGTACGGTATGTACTGTAGGATTTGCCAAATGATTTTCTGATCCTTGGCTGCTAAGGGGCGTGCAAACACTCAGCCTTCATCACATGTACTGTACAGTGCTGTCTGTACCGTACTTTTACATGCCATGCCATGCCATTTTATGCCAACCCACAAGACTTTCAAGACGATCTATCCTGCACGTACAGTGCTGTACCAAACAGAAATCAAGATAAGCAACAGATCACCACAGCGAAGAAGGTACCCAAGTGAACTCAGCGCTTGCATCTTGAATCTTGATACCCGCACCCAAGAACTTGCAAAAATCTATTCTCGAGGCCTGGGGCCGAACTGGGTGCACAGACCAGGCGCACTGAGTATCTACAGTTTCCGAGGCTTCCCAGCCTTTCTACACAATACACAATACATCCCAACGCCAACACGAACGCCAACACGAACACCAACGAACGCACCATGGCTTGCGATGCCAACAAGAAGAAGGATCCCAGAGCCTGGGATGCTCTGACCCCCCCTCTGGCAGAATGGGTCATCGATGCCATCAATGCCATGGGCTTTGCCAGAATGACCCCCGTGCAAGCGTCGACGATTCCCCTCTTCATGGGCAACAAAGATGTCGTGGTCGAGGTGCGAGTCTGCTATCAGCGTTGCCTGGCCTTTCCACTGACCACGTACAGGCGGTGACGGGCAGCGGGAAGACCCTCGCATTTCTCATCCCCGTCGTCGAGAAGCTACTGCGTCTGGAAGAGCCGACCAAGAAACATCACGTAGGCGCAATCATCGTGTCGCCGACGCGGGAACTCGCCACGCAAATCCACTCGGTCCTCCTGACCCTTCTGCGCTTCCACCAACATTCGGCCGAGGCGATGAAACCCTTGGAAGAAGGAGAGAAGCGGAAGCTCTCAGCGAACAACTGCGTGGTGCCCCAACTCCTCCTCGGTGGGACAACGACACCCGCCCAAGATCTGAGCAGATTCCTGAGGAACAGCCCGAATCTGCTCATATCCACCCCGGGGCGACTGCTGGAGCTGCTCTCTTCGCCGCATGTGCACTGTCCGCAGTCTTCTTTCGAGGTACTGGTACTCGATGAAGCGGACCGATTGCTGGACTTGGGCTTCAAAGATGATCTACAAAAGATTCTTGGTCGGCTGCCCAAGCAGAGAAGAACTGGGCTCTTTAGCGCCAGCGTTAGCGAGGCCGTTGGAGAGATTGTCAGAGTTGGGTTGCGGAATCCAGTCAAGATTGCCGTCAAAGTCAAAAGTGCATCGGGAGACGACAAGCGAACGCCAGCAAGCCTACAAATGTCCTACCTCCTGACACCCCCAACCCAAATTTCCGGCTCTACTATCGCTGCTATCCCAACTGGATCCTACCCCGCAGAAGAGCATCATCTACCTGTCAACCTGCGCAGCGGTTGATTACTTCCAACACCTTCTCTCGGCGCTCCTCCCGCACCAGTTCTCTCTGATCCCTCTCCACGGCAAGCAAACGCCCGGTGTCCGCCAGCGCAATTTCTCGAAGTACATCAGCACCGTGACGCCCTGCATCCTACTCACTACCGACGTTGCGGCCCGGGGTCTGGATATCCCTCAAGTGGACCTCGTAGTCCAGATCGACCCACCATCAGACCCCAAGGTCTTCCTCCACCGCTGCGGCCGCGCGGGTAGAGCAGGGAGAAGAGGACTGAGCGTCATCTTCCTCCACCCCGGACGAGAAGAAGACTACATCCCCTTCCTCGAAGTCCGCCAAACGCCCATCGCGCGCCTCAAGAAACCCGAGATTGCCATCACCGACGATGCCGCGGCGCTCGTCACGTCGAGGATGCGCAAGGAAGTGCTCGCCGACCGGGCGCTCTACGACAAAGGACAGCGCGCCTTCGTCAGCTGGGTCAAGGCGTACTCCAAGCACCAAGCGAGCAGCATCTTCCGCGTGGCCGACCTCGCGTGGGCGGAGCTGGGCCACGCCTGGGGCCTCGTGCGCCTGCCCAAGATGCCGGAGCTCAAGAAGTGGGAGGGCGACAAGACGCTCGGCGTCAAGCTCAACCTGGCGGAGTACGAGTACAAGGACAGGGTGCGGGAGAAGGTGCGGCGGGCGGCGATGGCGGAGGCGGAGCAGGCGGCGCCGTTCGTGCCGAGCGAGGAGATGGTGCGGAAGCGGAAGGAGCGGGAGGCGTGGAGCCGCAAGCACGAGCAGCAGGACGTCCGGGAGGAGCGGCGGGAGAAGAAGAGGAGGAAGAGGGAGATGGAGAGATTGGCCGGCTTGACGGCCGAGGAGAGGAAGAAGGAGGAGGAGCTGCAGGCCCTGCTTAGGCAGGTCCGGGAGAAGAATCTGGAGGAGGCGAGGAAGGCGGAGGGTGATTTCCAGGGCTTTGATTAGGTAGGCGGCGGGGTGTAGACATGCTCATTCATGCCTGGATCCGGGGACGGATTGAATGAAATGCCATGGTGGGTTAGAAATGCCGCCTTGGGTGTGCACCCTCTCATAGGAACGCAGCAAGCAAGAAAGCAAGCAAGAAAGCAAGCAAGGTACCTAGGTGTAGGTAAATACAAGCAAGGTAGGTGTAGGTAAATACAAGGAGCCCTCTCTCTCTCTCTCCCTCCCTCTCTCTCTCTCTCTCTCCCCCTCTCCCTCTCTCTCTCTCTCTCTCTCCTCTCTCTCTCTCTCTCTCTCTCCCTCTCTCTCCCTCCCTCGCGTACCGTATAGGTACTGTACAAGACAGTGGACATCCACGTCCGTCAAACAAGCCAGCACAGTCCTCTCGTGTGTCTATCCGTGTACATTCTGATGTCCCTCGATTCGATTCGATTCGCATGCATGCATGCGTGCGTGCGGGCGTGCGGGCGTGTGTGGGCGTGCTGGATGGATGGATGGATGGATGGATGTATGTATGCTCTGGTTTGTTCTGAGCTCCCTTGGCTTGGGCACGTATAGTAGAGTATAGTATAGTATAGTATAGTATAGTAGCTGAGTCGTGAATAAATGTGTCGTGTGTGTGTGTGTGTGTGTGTGTGTGGAGGTGGGTGTGGGTGTGTGGGTGGGTGTGTGTGTGTGTGTGTGTGTGTGTGTGTGTATGTGTATGGATATCTATATGTGTGTATATATATAAATGTATAAATGTGTATATATGTTTGTATATGTGTTTGTATGGATGTATATATGTGTGCTTGTGTGTAAGTTTGTGTGTGTGTGTATATATGTGTGTGTATGGATATATATATATATATGTGTATATATGTATATATGTGTGTATATATGTGTGTGTGTTTGTATGTATGTTTGTATGTGTGTGTGTATATATGTGTGTATATATATATGTGTGTATATGTATAAATGTGTATATATGTGTGTGTGTATATATACGTGTATGTGTTTGTGTGTTTGTTTGTATGTGTGTGTATATATATGTGTGTGTATGGATATATATATATATGTATATGTTATGTATACGCGGTAAAGATGTGATATGGTGTTCCTCTGGCTCTGGATTTGATAGTGAAGCTTGGCCGTCGACTGGCTTTTTGTCGCGTGATTCTTTCGCTTGCTGAGAGGGAGAGGGAGAGGAAGAGGGGGCAGAAAGGCATGGGTGTACTCTGGTATATTGTATACATAGCGAGTAGTAGCTATCGCGACGCGTTCGGGTTGGATGGGCACTATGTACAGTCCTCTGGATCGGGGCCGCCAATTACGCGGGTGTAGTAGTTTTCTCTATTCTTCCTCCTCCTCCTCCTCCTCCTCCTCTTCCTCCCAGATGGCCATCCCAAAAGCAAAGATCTGCTTCCCAAGGCTCAAGCTCAAGCTCAAGCTCAAGCCCTCTGTCCACTTCCTCTCGGGATCTGAGCCTTCGGATACGCAAGCCATGTCCCCACCGGCTCCAGGCCCTTCGCCTTCTCCAGCGCCTCCCACGGGTTGGCATTGAAGGCCGGGTCGTAATAGTCGACATACCACTTCTCGTTCCCCCGGCCGGCGCCACGCCCTCCCCTCGGTCTGTCTCCACCTCTGGAGCTTCCGCCCCGCGGACTCCTAGCGTCGCTCCTCGCACCAAACACCGGCCGGTTGGGCAGGTTGGCGTGCGGTGGAGGCACCAACCCCGTCGAGGCATAAGACGGCTCGACGATGTCGTAGCTCGGCGGCGCCGCGCTGTCCATGCTGGCGAGGAGAGCATCGACGCGTGTCTGCATTTCTGCCTTCTCGGCATCCAACAGCGGAACGTCCCCAGCCGCCGCCGTCTGCTCCTCAGCATCCGAGACTAAACCCTCGACAGCCGCCCCCTCGCTCAACGCCTCGACGCGAAAGGCCGCTCGTTCGCTCTCCTGGGTGACAGGCGCCGCTTGGCTCGTGTCCACGTACCGGGGCGTAGCACTGCCCGCGCTTTCACGGCTGCTGCCTTTCCGATCCCTCTCGAGCGAAACGTGGGGCGCTGTCCTCAGAACCACCGTCTCCCGCTCGCCGTCGCCGCCGTCGTCGTCGTCGTCCAGCGCAATCTCGTCCTGGTTTCCCACCAGAAGCTCCCTCTCGCCCTTCGCGGGCCCGATCGTTCGCGTTCTGCCCAGAGGGATCGAGTTGCCCCCGCTCCCCGCGCCCTTCTTGCCGCCGCGGTCCAGCTCCTCCAGCGCGTCGCCCTCCACGTAGGCATCGGTCGCGGCATTGAACTTGCGCTTTTTCGCGGCCGCTTGGCTGCCGAAGGACGAGAAGCCCATGGCGGCGGCCATGACGGCGCCTTCGGAGTCCGAGTCGGAAGCCATCGCGTCGTCGCTGGAAAGCTGTGGAGAGTTGTGGAGAGCGGTGGAGAGGGGTGGTGTTAGGGGCCGGAGTTGAAGAATTGGAGCGGGCGACTGGCGTGACGCGCTCAGTGGGTGAGCTTGGCGCGCTAGTGCTCGACGTCACGTGTTTTCAACATCCCAGCTTCTCTCTATGTGAACGACAACAACAACATCGACAACAACGACGACGACGACCCACAACACGACAACCTCCATTTGGCCTATCACGACTTGATTTTCAATCACAGAACCCCTCAAACCATGACGGAGTCGTCCGGATGGAGTGGTTCGCTCGCGCGTGAGGATCTACTGCGAACCGTGGAATTTCAATTTCTGGCGGCTGTGGTTGGGCGCCTGGGTGTGCGTTGCTTGCGTCGATTGTTGCCTTTTTTCAGTCTCTTAGTTTGCCTCTGGCTTTGTACGGCGTTGCAGCTATCAAATTTCTCATGCCATCATCTCAGGCGACCTCCCCAAGTGTGGGTTCGCGTCCGTGGTTGTCGTGAAAAGTACGGTAGAGAGACGCAACGCAACGGCAGCGCAGAACTCGACGTATCCACCCAACTTGTCTAGGACAACTTTGGCTCGGGGAGGAAGCCGACTACTTTAAGTGCCTTCTTACTGAAGTAAGACTACCTTAAGTGCTTTCTTACTGAATACTCTTCCAATGAAATTCTGTCCTCTCCCGAGCTATTGATAGAGGCCAGTGACGACGGCAGGATCCAAATAGCAGAACAGTCCTTGCCTGACGGTCTAGGACTCTCCTCTGTCATAGAAAATTGCAAACAAACTAATTTAGTCTCTACGCTGGACTGACTCCCGCTGGACTGACTCCCGCTGGCCTTGGTCTAGGATGTGGATCTTGCACGCCTTGCTTCTTGCTGCGCTCGCAATGCTCCGTTCTGCTACTTGTCTCCGAGAGTACGTACCTATCTCATCGTCGGATGTTCGTTGTACAGCCATACTGCAGTCTACCGCTGAACGAACAGCTGCTTCGTGCCATGGGAGCTATTGGGGCATTGGGGGGCATTGGGCCACGATAGTGGCCCATAAGACTGCCTGTCTAGTAGAAGGCCGGCCGTCTTCCCTTTATGACCTTACAGCATTTGCACTTCAGAATACGCCAGCTGGACTAAAGTAGCCTTTACACATCATCTCACCGTCATCTATTCACATCGCCATCACTCCTACCTTTCGGAGCACTCCTTCCTCCGGAGCACTCCTTCCTCCGGAGCACGTAAAGTCATGGCCCCAAGACATATAAATACCCAGGGGTGACCTCCCTGACCTTTCCTCCTCGCACATCACAAACTTCCATCTCTACAACACTCTCAATTCTACAAGACTCCCAATCCACAACACTCTCAATTCTATTGGACGCCGAAGCTCATCAGCCTCAATCTCAATCTCAACATCAACGCCAACTCCGAGCACGTCGATCTCTATCCTGATCTCAACACCTGTTGCGAGATGTTCGGCTCGTCTCAACCACAGCAGGCTTCCGGAGCACACTTCGCACCGCCAGGCGGAGTGGTGCAACTGCGCGCCATGTTCCAACAGGCGATGGTGGTAAGTTTCCACGCACGTCCCCGCTCACCCACGCTCAGTCAGTAACAATTTTCTTCAGAGAGATGGCGGTTTGGGCCTCGTAGGGATGTGGGTAGACGTCCTGATCGACTACGCTTACCACCGTGACAACCTGGTGCTGTACCGTCGGGGTTGCGCGCTTTTCCAGGGGTACCCGGATGTTCTGAGGTTCTTCTCCAGCATCTACCACCAGAGATGCTTGCTTCCTCCTCCTGCGTTCTGCCCGGTCCCATAGAGGCCAGAAACGAGCGGGTCTTGGGCTGCTTGGGGAGGGGGGGGAGGCGAACAGGATCTACTTGGGGCTGGATGGACGGGTTTGGTGCGGGGGCGATATTTGGAAATTTCCCGCTGGGCGACCAGGGCTGTCCTGGAGGCGTTGTTATGGTCTTAATATTTTGTTCTTTTAGTTGAACGACTGTTCAAGAACGCGAGCTTCTGATTGTGCTGGTTCGATTTGTGAGATTTCGGAGATCTTGAGCACGCCCCACTGCCTCAGTCGATATCGATGAAGCGCAATAGAGCGAAGGTTGCTCTGCCCCTCAATGAAGATGATATTCTTGCCAGCAGCTGGTGTCTTATTACGCCGGGTATTTCGTGAAGTTGAAGTAACGGCGATCGGAAGGGGAAGGGACCATTTTCTCTGCGCCAGGAAAATGCTACTTGTACACAGCATCAAGATGCTTGATTTGCGCCCTCAGCAGCAAAGCAAGTTCCGTGTTTTGTACTTGTTGTAAATGAATACAAATCCGATGGAACGTATGATGCTGGTGGGAAGGGTGATGAGAAGGAGCGGTGCAGTCTGCGTCGCTCCTCGTCGCTGCTGCTGTTTGGAATGTCTACATCTACAGCCCTTCTCTCCTCCTTGTTGTTGTGCCGTTGCGCTCCTCTTTGCTTTGCAAGAGATAAATAAGTCATCTATCTATCTATTCACCAGATGTTGCATGTGGACTCGTTGTCGTCACCCGTCACTCACGCCTGCCACAGCTGCGAACCAGGAGCTGGAGTGAGTGACAGCTTGGTATTGCTGCGCAATGGGTTTAACAGCCTAAGTACTGTACATATAGGTAGGTACCTACATACCGTGCCTGCGTACCTACGCTACCAATCTCAGAATCTACGCACTACATCAGTGGAATTAGCTTCAAGGCTTACTGTACTTCAGTGCCGACCAGACTATTGTCTGTTAGCTTCCATTCATCGCAAGGCAGAATCCACAGCATGCACAGACCGGTGTCTTCCAGAACGTGTCGATCTGGTGTTGGAACAAAATCAGTCCACCGAGATAATAAAAAACAGCGTCTCCTTCTCTGGAAGGGAAAAGCTCTGCCCTCTCGCGTGCGCTGAGTTGGTTTGCCGTTTTCCGGTCAGGATTTCATGACCTTCTGGGATTCTGTAGGACTTTACACCTTGGGAATCGATAGTCCATCTCCTGTATGTGTGTATGTGTGTAGGTATGTATCTGTACCTACACAGCCACACCTACAGTAGGCCGCTCCAGTTTCCTGGACACTAAATACTTACTTGCTCTTAGTATGTAGAACGACCCACAGTCTCTCGCCACATCATCGCTCGCCCTTCGATCCAGCGCGGAGGCCGGGCTGGACCGAGTTTCCTGACAGATGAAACGCTGGCTGCTTCGTTCGTAGTCTCCCTTACTCTCCGTCTCGGGGTTTAACACCCGTTTCGCTGTGGGCAGTGAGGATAGACCCCCGAGCCACGGGCCAAAGTGGTAAGTAAGCTCCTCGACTCGTAGACCTGATGGAGGGGCGAAGAATGGTACCGTATGTATGTCTTTATTTACGTAGCAGGCTCGCGTTCACCCTCGCAGCTCGACAATCCGAGGTCTGGGTACTTGCGGCCTCGCTTATTCGTGGTTGCCTACTTTAGTTCAGTGGGGTGGATGGGAGTCCGCTCAAGACTTGGTGCCGCCAGACCATTTGGTGTTGTTTGGTACACACGCGCTATGGATGGGAGACGAACTGCATCTCCAACGTAGATACAGACCAGTCTAGGGTAGGTTCTGGTTGAGAGAGAGGGTTGGCTGGTACGGGTTCTCAACCACGAGATCTAAGGGGAGTGAGTGGTCCGGGATATCACGAGGTACAGTACAGTACAGTAGGTGTCTTGTCTCTCCCGCTCAGTCAGGTCTTTAGTCTTCTTCTTTTTTTTTCTCTTCCCTTTTAAGGACCTGGAGAAATGCAAGATGGGAATCGCTTCTCTACAAACCCCCACAGACCAAATGAGCTTTCAAGTAAAGCCCCCCCCAAAAAAACCAAAAAAAAAAAAACATGCGTGGTTTCCACACCACAGTATTATTTCACGACAGGTCCGACCAGGAACACCGAGCTGGAGGAGACTTCCTCTCCACCACCGGTACGCACCGACTTCGTCACAGCCATTCTCGTCCGCACGGCAGACACACGGTGAAGCTTTCCGGGGCCGCAGCTCGGCGAATCCTGAGTAGACGCGGTCTTTCGATTCGTGCCTGGATCGCTTGAGATGTGTGTGATGCCCTGGGGAATGCATGTGCCTTCTTCTGCTGCTGCTTCTTTTTTTTCTTTTCTTTTTCTTCTTCTTCTTCTTCTTCTTCTGTTTCTTCTGTACAAGGCTACCTGTGTGTCGCTCGCTTGCCAGAACTTAGGGAAGTCAGGCTTATTGGTTTCGCTCGGCGTTTGTGAGCGAGGATTTGATGGTGGTGGGGTTGTTGTGAGTAGAGGCTGAGGGGGTTGAGGCGGTCGGATGGAGTTGCTGTTATTTTTCTTTCGGAGAGGGGGAGTGGGGGGAAGGGGGGGGGAAGGGGGGAAGGGGGGTGTTTGTAGGTCTGTATGTTTATGCGAGAGGGAGAGAGAGAGAGAGAGAAAGGGTGAAGGATGGATAGAAGATGGGAGTGTTGGTGAGACAAGACTGCTGCTACTTCTTACACATAGCAGGAATCTTACTCCAAAGATCGACTACATGCCCAGGGTTTGGGGTTTGCTCTTTTGTGATTGTGCGTCCTTACTCGACAGGATCTTGCTTTATGCCAATCAGATGGGAGGTAGGGTTTGTAATGCGAGAGGGATGCTTGCATCGATGAATTTCAACAGTACTAGGTAGCTACCTACCTGTTTTATTCCCGGGCGCTGCTTGGGTAAATCAAACCCCATACCTCTACCCATAAACTGTCCGAACGCCACCAGCCCGAACTCCACGCGAACCCTACCCCCTTGCCTACCCCTACCTCTACCCCAAACCTACCCAGCGACCTCTTTCACCTGACCCTCCTTCTGCGGCGGCTCGTCGATGAATTGCGGCACCTCATCCACCATGAAACTCGGCGTGCTCTCCGCGCCGAAGCTCTCGAACTCGGCCTCCTCGCCGAGCGCCTCCAGCTCGGCATCCAGCTCAGCCTCGTCCACATCCTCGGGGATGTCGTAGCTGCGGCTGATGCTCTCCTGGATGTCGTTGCCGATGTCCATCAGGTCGGCCATCTCGTCCTGCATGCGCTCGATCTTGTCGATGTTAATCTTGCCGTACTGCTGCTTGAGGGCCTTGTTGGTCTGCTTCATGGCGTCGACGGTCGTCATGACGTTCTTGAGGTTGTCCTGCATCATGCCGGCCTGCTCCATGTTCCAGGACTGCTGCTGCAGCTGATCGCGCTGGCCCTCGTACATCTTGCGGCGCTGCAGCACCTTGAGCGCCTTCTGCTTGATGGCCGTCTTGCCCGGCCCGTCGCGCATCTTGGAGAGCTTGGCTTGGTAACCGGACAGCTCGGCATTGATGGCGGCCAGTTTGACGTCGATGGAGGAGACGCGCTCGTCGACCTAGGGAGTGAGGGTGTGTTAGCATGGAAGCTGGGTGAGGAGGAGAAGGAGAGGGCTGGCTACATTTGATATGGCGGAGTTGAGAGTCGGTTTGGGCGCCGAGCTCTTTGCGCCAAAGAGGCGATTCATGCCGAGCTTTCGTGTGTTTATTCACCTTCTCTTGCTTCTGTTTCTGCTTGCTCTGGTCGAGTGGCAGTGTCTTGGAAAGTGGTGATCGTGGTGGGTTGGAGATGGTTGATGGGGCTCAGAAGACTCACAAGGCTGACAGGGCCGACCATGATGGCGGGGGTATTTGATTGGCCGACTCGATCTCTGGCACGTGACTTCAGAGGTCGAGTCATGCATGAGTAGATAGAGTAGAGATGGAGTAGATATGGTAGATAGAGTAGATAGATCAGATAAAGTAGATAAAGTAGATCGAGAGTAGATAGAGTAGATACATAGATCAATACATCAACAGATCAATAGACCAATAGACCAATAGATCAATAGATCAATAGATTAATAGAATACATAGAGTACATAGAGCACATAGAGTACATAGAGCACATAGAGCACATAGAGCACATAGAGCACATAGAGCACATAGAGCACATAGAGCACATAGAGTACATAGAGTACATAGAGTATGTAAATTACAGAGAATACATAGAATACATAGAGTATTTAGAGTAAATAGAGTCGGTAGGTACATAACATATATGAAGTATATAAAATACATGGAGTACATAAAGTACATAGAACATGTACAGTACGTAAAGGATGTAAATTACATAGAGTATATAGAATACATAGAGTAGATAGAAAACATAGAATACATAGTACAAAGAGTACATAGAGTACATAGAATTTGTGGAGTGCATAGAGTACACAGAACACATAGAGTATATAGAATATATAAATTATATAAAGTACATAGCACATAAAGTACATAGAATGTAAAATGCCTTCATTGCCTCACCCAGCTACCGGAAAATATAAATAAATATCCTTACCTCCACTACGATACCCACTTCTACTGTACGTATAGGTCTCTCTCTCCCCGGCCCGCGCTCCGTCAACACCATAACGAGCGACGACCGTGACGAAAGAATTGCTTCTCCTCCTCTTCCCCCCTCATCTTCTTTTCCACCCTTCTCTTCCCTCGGCCATTGCAATCTGTGCTTCTGCATCCATCCAATCTGGGGTTGCGCTGCGTCTTGTTGATCCCGCACCCGCGCACCACCGCTTCTAACGAACAGCACCCGACCTCCCCTCCTAGCGCGAAAAGCTGGCCCGTCACCTTTTTGGAGCCTCGTCTCTCTCTCTCGCTCAACAACCGTCATTCACCCTATCCACCACCATCATCTCGAGGCGTACACGACCCGCTCCTACGTCTCGCTCTTCGTCTTGACAGGCTTCCGTCGCACAGCCAGAATTCACTTGGCCTGATACGAGCCACCAGCCTCGAGACCAGACGAGGGCGGCCATCTTCTTTCCAACTTCTCTGCGACGACGCGGACGAGGACGACGACCACGACGACCACGACGACGACCACGACACGACCACGACCACGACGACGACGACGACGACGACGACGACCTCCCAACACTGTCATGGTGCGCTGTGCGAAGCATACATAAGCCTCTTTCTCTGCGCTGTCGCTCTACTGCTCCGGCAACGTGCGGCGCTTATTTCCCCGCGGCCCTAACGGCCTCGCGACGGTCGATAGACTCGCATGATCACTTCCCAGCAACTGTTGTTCTGCCAAACACGTCGCACCTGTATCCGCCGCTGCATCATCGATAGAAGACGAGTGCTGCTACCTAAGGCAAGATGTTCTGGCGATTCGGCGGATACCCCAACATCTCCACCTTAGAGACCATTCTCGACAAGCCCGATGTCACACTAGAGGAGCTGTTGGACGAGAGCGATCTGATACAGGAGCTCAAGCAGCACAACACCAAGCTGATCGAATTTCTGCGCGAGGACAAGATCCTCGAGAGGCTGCTGGAATACGTGATAGCGCCCAAGCTGGAACCCCATGTAGTCGAGGATACCGAGCCTGCCGACAACGCGGAAGCCGGCTCCGAAGCGAGCTCGAAAGGCAAGGAACCGGAGGATTCGCCGACCCGATCGACCGCCGAGGACGAGGAGGACGAGAAGGAGAAGAAGCGGAATCGATACGCCTACGTTGCAGCCGAGGTGCTGTCGTCGGACAACTGGTCGATATGCGAGTCCCTGGTAGAGAACCAGATGCTCCTGCGTGAGTTCTGGGGCTTTTTGAAACTGTCTCCGCCTCTCGATCCGCTCCAGGCCAGTTATTTCACCAAGGTCAACGAAGCCCTGCTCGATAAGAAGACGGAGGAAATGCTCGACCTCTTCAAGTCGATTGATGGTGCCGTCAAGAACATGCTCCAGCACGTCGACTCGCCCATGATCATGGATCTGCTTCTCAAGATTATAAGCTTGGAGAAGGCGGAGGGTGGCCAAGGAATTGTTGACGTGAGATGGACCATCTCGATGATAGAACCTTCTTGCTAATCATCGCATGTGTAGTGGCTGCACTCGCAAGATTTGATGCCAATACTCCTCTCATTCCTGTCTTCGGAGCACTCGTGGGCAACGCAAACGTCTGCCGGTGACTTCCTGAAAGCGATCATCACCATCTCTGCAAATGCGTCTCAGAACGAGCAATCGTGTATAGGTCCAAATGAGCTAACGCGACAACTGGTGTCGCAAGCCTGCGTGGAGAAATTGATCTCGGATATGCTGAAGGGGGGCAATCCTCTCACCGTCGGCGTTGGCATAGTCATCGAGGTCATCCGCAAAAACAACTCAGATTACGACCCCGAGGTGGGTGCAGAGGCGAGTTCATTCCCTTCGAGCCGGGACCCCATTTACCTGGGCACTCTGCTCCGCATGTTTGCTCAGCGAGTTCCGGAGTTCATGGCGCTGATTCTGAGCCCCAACCACACCATTGGAGGCGGAGATGGTCCAGTCACTATCCGGAGAAAAGAGCTGAATGCAGCTTTCGGTAGTAAGATCGAGCCTCTAGGCTTCGATCGGTTCAAGACGTGTGAACTGATGGCGGAGCTCCTCCACTGCAGCAACATGGGTTTGTTAAACGAGGTTGGCAGCGAAGAGTTCGTGAGGCACCGAGACGCCGAAAGGGAGCGATTGAAGGCCGAAGGAAAGCTAGGGACTTCCGCCATTCAGCCTGGACTGTCCACGGACGACTTGACGATGAAATCCTCGACAATGACTCGCCTGGGCTCGCCTGACGGATCACGAAAGTTAGAGGTGCAAAACGCTTCTGATGACGATGGATTTGAGGAAGTGACGCATTCAGCGGATCTCGGCGATGATGCGAAGGATGACTTTGACGAAAAGCCAGAGCCGGGAGAGGATCTTCTCACGCCCCCGAATACGACGCCCCTTTCATTCATGGATAAGGATGACGAGGAATTCGTTGACGAGCCACTCAGCTCTCCACGACTCAAGACGGACGACACATCTAATCTTGAGGATCCTGGAATGACTGTGCTGCCACTGTCGCCTTCCAAAGAGCTTTCTCAGCAAGTAGATTCTCTGGACCTTCAGCAAGACACTACCATGACCTCCCCACCATCCACCGTCGACTCAAAGACGGAAGAAAGCAACCTTTCTTCCGGTACTCCAAGCCAATCTTCTCCCGAGTCATCTGAAGAATCTACCGAGAGCCTTGGCAATGAAGACGCTGAGGCGAAGGCTCCGGCTGCGGAAGCAGTCCCTGGGCTCGACTCCCTTGACTCTACTGCATACCCGGAGGACAAGCCTGCGCCGTTGTTTGCAAAGAAGGCAGAGACTAGCGCCGAGGAAGTCCCTCTACTTGTACCTGAAGTAGATCCAATCGAAGGTTTGGACACGTCTATGGGAGAGGCGGGCGACAGTTTGAATTCTATTTTAATGGGTAATATCGATGGGCATCACCCGCAATCTTCACTGGACGATTCTCAAATGACACCGGTCGTTGGGGACTATCTGAAGATGCAATTCGTGGAGCACAAAGTGGTTCCAACAATTCTAGTAAGTTTTTGCTAGGCCTTCAAGAAAACTTGGGTAACCCTTTCAGGATTTCTTTTTCCGATTTCCATGGAACAACTTTCTCCATAATGTCGTCTATGACGTTGTACAACAGGTATTCAATGGCCCCATGGACCGTGGGTTCAACCGGTCTCTCGCCATTGACCTTTTTGAGACCGGAGACATCACCACGCGTATCGTGGACGGGCAAGTGAAGAGCGACGAGGCACAGGCCACGAGCCGAATGCGATTGGGGTACATGGGTCACCTCACGCTCATTGCGGAGGAGGTGGTTAAGTTTACTGAACGCCACCCACCAGAGCTACTCTCCGATTCAGTGCTAGACAAGGTCATGCACGGCGATTGGGTCACGTACGTCGAGGTCACTCTCGCAGAGACGAGAGAACGGGACAATGCTATTCTCGGCGGCGTCCGCCCCGATATGTCGGTCGGACCTCGACAAGCAGTTATGAATGCTGTTAACGCGGCTAGTAACTTTGGTGGATCCTCATCCGCACTAGCAGATGCAGGCCTCAACGGCTCAGCTGGGCTGGACAGCATCGAACTCGCCAATGGCAACGGATCAGCATTCACGATCAGCGGCGGAACGCTCCTCAGCGGGTTTGGAAGCTCCAGCGACGAAGAGGACGAGGAGATGGACGAAGACAACGAAGAGGAAGGCAGTAAGAATAGCGGTGGCGGTACAGCTGAAGTGGGTCAATCTGTTCCCCCAGCTCCCAATCTTGACAAGTTCGACGATGAAGAAGTCGATTACGAATACCTGGAGCAGCTCGACCGCGAGACCCCCTTGTTTCCCGAGGGTACCATCCGCGATGAGTAACCTGAGCTCTGAGCTCTGCTCGTGTGTGTTTTGTTTTTTCTTGTACATTACTCTTGCATTGGTGGTTCGAGGCGTCGTCTATTCATCATCCTTTGACTGGCGCTTCTTCTTTGGTTTCTGGCGATCTTGTCGATGTCGGAAGACCCAGTCCCAAAATCTACCACAGTATTCCAACCCAGTCTCCGCTCCATTGAGCGGACTCGGTGCCTTCTCATATCGTGTGAAACGTCATCTTCATCACAATTTGGGCTACCAGAATCGTAGTTTAATTGCCATCTATGTTAAGTACCTTACTGACACGATAATCAATCTAGTTCTCCCGCTACATCTCGACGCCTTCTACCACCACAGCCACGACATCCGACCTCGAACCGCCATCTGCACCGCCGCCACCTCCTCCGCCTCTCAACATCCCGCCCTCGCGCGCTCGGCGCCAGCTCGCTGCCCGGCTGGCCTTACACAGCAAACAGAACACTGACGCCGCCACAGCGAATGGGGCCGATGACAGAGCCGGGGAGAAGGAGCACCAGCGAAGCTTGAACCCGTTCGCGACCGACGAAGACGACGACTCGGACGGCGACGACGGCGACGGGCGGTTTGACATTGCGGACGTCGATGTCGAGGGCGAGGGATTGCTCGACGAGCAGAAAGGGGGAGAGGGTGGAGGAAGGGCCGCGCAGGAAAGAAATGTGGGTATCCCCAGCACTGATTTCGTCGATACACGTCTCGATCGCGCCCCTGCACCTGCATCTGCATCTACACCTGTTTTTGAAGCTGCGCCAAGCACAAACTCACACACCATCCCCTCCACTACGTCCTCTCCGTCGCCACCTGTCGCCCCCGGCCTTAGTAGCTTTGGCATTGGCATTGGCATCGGGCGCAAGAGCTTTCCGTCCATGTGGCCCTTCGGCAGCACGTCCTCCCCGAAACCCAGCACCGGCATCAGCACCACTCACAACAACAATGTCACACACCTCCATCACAATAGTCACAACAGTACCGCGGTATTAGCAGAACCAGACGCAAAAGAAGAAGGAGAAAAAGAAGAAGAAGTAGAAGAGGGCGCTAATAATTTCTCGGACGTGCAGAGCGAAGACGAAGACGAGGGGAACAGCAGCGACGACTCGGACGGGGGCTACGGACACGCGATCAAGTCTTTCCGGGATGTTGACGGGGGCGAGGGCCTCGTTATGGGGTATGTGGGGAGTGGTGGGAAGGGGTTGGAGAGAGGCAGGGGCAGGGGGAAGAGGAGACCGAGTGTTACGACGGAGGCGAAGCGGAGGACGAGCTTGGAGGATGATGATGAGGAGGAGACAATTGTTGCTTTTGCGGGTGGGAGTGGTGGTGGGGACGGGGGTGTAGAAGTGGAGGGAGAGGAAGAGGGTGATGGGTTGGTGCATGTTGCTATGAAGGAGTGTGATGTTCGGGAGGGGATGGAGAGGAGTGCTGGGTTGGGAGGGAATGGGGACGGACATGGGGTGGAGGGGAAGTGATGAGTGAATGATGTAAGATAGATACGATGGTTTGCTGGTTTGCGTTGCTTTAATATTGGGTTTCTGTGCTGTGAGGAAGGTTTTGTTTGGTAGGAAGGAGCAAGGAAGAGTTCGCTCTATAAAGTTGATAGATACCTTAGGTAGATTGCATTCACGTTCACGCTGTGTATTAGTATGATATAGATATAGGCTGGGTTTATGTAACGTATAAAGAACGCATGACGTCTAAGACACATGCAATTCTGCGGTTCTGAAAATCGGACAAGATCTTATAAGAACTAGAAGCTTGTCATACCATTTGACTTGCGGAATTATGTCTTAGATCTAGTTACTTCTTGTTGTAGAGTAGCACGTCTGTAAGGCCTTTTGAAGGCCCTAGACGGACAGATCATTCATTGTTTGCGCTTCGCTGGGGGGATGCGAATAGACCTTCGTGACTGAGGTGGCGAATTAAGCGAGATTCAATAACATCAACAGATGCATTGTATGGGGTAGCGCGCGAGACAATAACGGATGGATTTCTCGACCCTTTTGAAAATGAAACCATTACTGTGAGATGAAATGAAACAGGCTCTCTAATCTTATGTTACTTACTCTGCCGCATCACATTCTCGATTTCATCATCATCGCAGCTTGTTGTCACGGCTGAACATAGCAGGATCCACTCTCGACACTCGGGCATTGTTTTTCAGCGCCAAATGGCGCGTGAAAATAAATATTTGCAGCAAAACTATCATACAGAAGAAAATCTAAATCTCCACCCTTGTCCCTGACAAACGGAGAGTGGCGCCTCCGCTTGCAAAGGTCATCCCTGGAACAACCGAGCAAGGCATCTAACATCTCCAGGAAGTGAAAATGTTGTCGAGGTCCCCAGAGTTGCCACCCTGGGCCAGGGTAGTGTCGTTGTTGTAGTTGATGGAAACGCCACGGTCGTCTCCGTGCTTGTTGCAATCCAACCATCTTCATACCACGAAATGCGTCAGCGGAGCTCGGTCACAGCGATGCGTTTAACATCTCCAGGAGGTGATCTTGTTCTCGTAGAGAGGGACACGGTCGTCCCCGTCGGGCGCGATGGACGTGTCGTTGTTGTAGTTGATGGAGACGCCACGGTCGTCTCCGTGCTTGTTGCAGTCCAAGTACCTGGGGCACTGGTCAGCATTCCACTTGAAAGTACTGAACCAGCCCGTGGCACAAGTCTGGAAGGGGCACCCCTGGGGCAAGAGAAAAACGGGAGTGTGCTAACCTGTAGAATTGGCAAATCCCATTGGTGTTGGTGGAGATGGAGCTGACAGCATTGTTGTAGACATCAGAGATCGCAGTGCTGTTGGGCGGGTCGTAGTCGAAGTAGGAGACTATCATCAACATCGTCAGCTCGCCGCGGGCGATCGATTGCCGAGATCTCAATGAGGCGACGCTTGTGATTACTTACCGCAATCTCCGGGCTTGGATCCGAAGCTGAGGCATGGCTCTCTGAAGCCAGCGTTGACGCACTGCAAGACGAAGACCAGGTCATCCTGGAGGGTGACGGTGCGGTTGGCGGGTGGCTCGGGATCGGAGTTGGTCGCCTGGCGTTTGGTCGTGGCGATATCGACTTGGTAGACCAGCGTGAGGACATTGTTGTTCTCGAACTGTGCCTGCGCCAGCGAACCCAGGAGTGGGTTCGCCAGATTTGGACAGAAACTGGGAGGCATCTGGATGACCGTGGAGACAACGCCGGGTGCCAAAGCAGAGGCGAGAGTGATCATGGTGGAGACCTTCATCTTGATTACTAGTTATGTTCTCGGGGAGGAGAAAGTAGTGGTGAGTGAATGAATGGATGTAAAGGAGCGAGGGTAGAATGAGTGATAGATATGGAAGCAGCTCCAAGCGAAGAGCGGATCGGGCTTATCCTTATATATTAATCTTGATGACTGCCCCACGCAGATTGGTATGATTAATAGAGCAAACATCTTAAAAGTCGTTGGGCACATGCACCTCCAATCTCATAAGTGCTCGCGTATACATAAAACTCTTTTTGATTGCGTTTGTTTCGCGAAAAGAAAATTTTGAATTTGAGATGGGTTCAGACCCCAGCCCTCTGTCGCGCCTGTAGCTGCATGTATTGAATAACCTGATCTAAGCTTTCGTTCTTTCATCCCATCACCTATGACGCTTTGCAGTTCACAAGCAGTTGTTTACCAGAAGTGCGAACTTTAGTCTGTGAGTCCGAGGACGGCGCGGTCGATCAATGTTTCTGTGATGGTAACAGAGCGAGGTGGAGATTTAGACTTTAAGCGAAATCCGCTAAGTCTTGTTTATTTCCAGATCAAAGTCTGTTTCCGCTTTGACTTTGATTTGACCTTTTCGACTGCTTAGCCGTCGTCATTACATTTGTAGAATGATCGAGATCGCAACAAATGCTCGAGTACACTTATACTTTACACTGTACCCCGGGACATGATTGGCCCAGGGCTGACAGAGCGCAAGCGGGAAGTATCTTCGTACTTCGTACTGTAGCTACAGTACGTACCTGGCAGGGAAGGCCCCGAGAATAGAAGTACTTGCGTTCGGCAATACGGAGCAATTCTCCGTCCCCATTCAAACACCTTAAATGAGACAACGGCAAAACGGCACTTTGGAACTACGCTTGGGCCAGACCATGGCCGACGTTCAGAATTCCGAATCTCAGTGTAACCTCACAGCTATGTATGTACGTACTGTACTGTAGGTCTTGCCAGCCTGATGTATTCCCTGCCAATTTCGTGAGCTGAGGTAAGGTGTGAAATGCCGGCACAACCGGCGATCCTAGCTCGGACAAGACGTTCTGTTCAAGGTTCACTCGGAAATTGAGGGGCAGAGGTGTGTGGTGATATCCTACCGATTTCTACAGAGTACTGATGGACCTAGACTTTATTTTTGAATGCTGTTGTTATTCCATGTACGAGATCGCTTGAATTGCAAGCTTGGGTACGGCAAGAAATCTAACAAGTCAACTAAATCCAAGGAAGCTGCGTAGGAACAATAAGGATCCTTTCCCCCACGCCTCAAGACTTCTCCGTAATACAATTGACTTTGTTCTCGCTTGCCTCAACCTCCAGAAATGGCCTGTTGCTTTGTGCCAACTTTTTTCTTCTTTCCTTTCTTTTCTTTTTTTTTTCGTGCTATTTGTGACTTGCTTTTCTGCCGCCAGAAAGTCTGTTCGGATACTGCAGATCATCTGTTCAACACTTCTCCGTACAGTGCACTTCCATAAAGCCGCGGAAAGCCTGTCATTTACGCTTTTTCAAGGCTCCACAAGCGACAATCTTTACCATTATTTATCACAATCGGGGATCGGAAACCAACCATTCCCGGCATAGCTGCGCCTTCAAAGGGGGCACAGCAAGCACGGCAATATGTTGTTCTCTGAGCAAGGGAACACCACCAAACTTTACAATATCCTACTTACATCGCGTTTTTTGCTTCTTAATGCCCGACATGTTTTTGAAACAATGTTTTAATCTGGCCAGACTCAGATTGTTCGTATTAATAAAGTTGCTGTATAATTAGATTGTGCGCTGTTGCCAAAACTCAAAACGCTCCATTAAATACTGCACTTCGTATTAATGATGGTGTTAATTTTGTATTGCAACACGAAAGTCAGAAGAGTTTGAAGTAAAAGCCCGTAGGACAGGAGCTGTGACACCCATTCGAAATGCATGTCGAACGTTACGGTGAGAGTTGAAGCTGGTGCAGGCTCTGAAGTCATTGATGTACTGTATACCCCTAGTAGGGGGAAAACCATGGACATCTATCTATCTTTGCTGTGTTTGACCTTGTAGGCGCAGCTCTGCCGAAAAAGGTGGTCTCCGATCCCCCGATGATGACAAGGTATCTTTCCGTGTTTAACCGCGTATCCGACGTGCTTTGATTTCTCAATAGTATTGTATCTGGTGACCTTCGTTCTAGTTTGCTTGTGTAAACATTAGATATCAATCCAAATTGCACTGTTCGTATGAATGCGGCATTAACCTTGCATGAAAGAGTAAAGCGTGTCTCCCAGACAGCTGTCTCAAACCAGTAGCGACTCCATGCTCCATACAGTAATTCCGTCTGGTTAAAGTAATCTTATGATACGAACAGTTCATATGATCTGAATGAACTCGCATGGGGGTGAGTTCATCACGAATGGTGAGCTGTCAAGTGCCTCTACGTAAGTATAGGGAATTTCATTTATCAATGAGCTCAAAGCACTTTCACGACGCTGGCGGGGGTCTAGATGATATCACGTCGAGGTCACATGTTTGAAACGTGACTGAACCTACGGTCACCCACGGTGTTGTACTGTTCAGTACGTATATTCGCGCGCGTCGCGGCTGCTTCTCGTTATTTCTTTCTTTCCTTCTTCGTCTTTTTTTGAACCCTAGATTTAGGTCAAATAAATTCATTACTCTTCCTTGAGCCGTGACAAGCAGTAACGAGAATCTCGTACTGTAAGTGATTGATTGCCTTTGGCAAAGACAATCAGTCAATCATTGATGGACTCTGACGGAGAACTCAAAATAGCTCCGAAGGACTTCTCTGTAACGCTACCCGAGTATCTACGGCTTCAACTGCCTTACCTGTGTTCTGTTGTGGTTTACTATATAATCAAAAGAATCTAGCGGCATGAGAATTGGATACGCTAAGTCTTCCTACCTTGAACATCCTGCAAGTAATTCTTCGGAGTATACACTGGAATATTTTTCCAGATCGTGAAACCCTGGTCTCACCCAAAAGTTGATTTCAAGCTGAAAACCCTTCGTATTCGAAGGATTGGTGGATAGTTGAATGCGTACAGAGCCGTGAGAGTAGAAACCAGAAAGTCAACAACATACCACAGCAGACTCTCGAGGGTAATGACGCATCTCATGATCTGAGGTTTGAAAATGGCAGAGCGGACGGGATGACTTATTCTCCTCGGTCTGCGGTGCAGCACTAAAGAGGCAGTGACGGAGTAGCTTTGATTATCCGTGGAGAAGAGGTGACACCCTGAAGAGGGACTCTTTTGGCCTAAGGCGGAGTATTATGCTCGACTCAAACCCACTGTCATGTCCAAAACACATTGATCCCTTTTGAGCACTAGTGAAAGTTCAATCTTCAACTTTTGTTAAAGTCCACGCTCCTCTAATCTCAGCAACGTTTCAGTGTACCGCGGATAACATCACAGAAGCACCATGGCTTACTTACGGCAAGACAGGTGTCTATTATGTCTTTGGTTTCATCGAACATGATCACAACAGGAGTGCTATGGACCCCAAAGTCAAACGAGGATTTTCCAGTTGGTCGCACTTCAGATACGTTCTGCTCCCCACGATGCTCAAATGAAAAGGCGAGTGACTTTTCATCGAATCTCTCGACCGGCCAGACTTGATGATCTCTCAGCTCTTCAACGTTCGACGGACGAGTTCTGACTCCGGTAAGCACGATCTCCCGGGCTTTTGCGAAACTGCTCCTCTATAAGATGGGCTTGTTCCGGACTCACACTGTAAATTTCGAAATTGGATAGGAATAAGTGTCACATTCCTCCTCAGAACGTGGGTCGGAGAAATTTGCGTCTCTGGAATTTTTAACACTGCCCGTGCTTACTCGAACGAAGTGGTTGTCTGACGTCTTTTGAAGGAATATGCCCAACCAATCACCCCAGACCTGGCCTCCCACTCCTGAATATATTGCAAAATAATCATCAGGGCTCTCCAGTCGGCTCAGCAAAACATCTATCGTGATATCTTTACTGCTGACTTCGATCGTCTGGTTCATTGGAATGCGGTTCCATTCCAGACCCCCACAATGGGCGAATCCGGATGCCGATCGAGCGAGAAGGCCTCTATACATGTAGGCATCTGCTGCTTGCGGGTCTTTCCAGGCAAAAACTGACAGATCATCTGAGTGCCGGATGATCTTTTCCTGGAGGCGTACAAACGCGTGCTCCCCCTCCCCATTCAACAGAAGCATATGAACCTCAAAGATTCCAAGGAGACAGTATGCTCTATTCTCCAATCTGGTCGTCCGCCGAGAAGAAGCCCAGCTCATCCTCTGCGCAAGCGAGAATCTTGAGAAGTCGCCCGTATTCAAAACAGAACGGATATTCCGGTCTGTTTCGCAATCCTGCGTCTCAAGTACCAATTATTCTTCTCTGCAATCTCTGTCCAGCTAGCTGTAGAGAAGATCAATTTCCGCGGCGCGATCAGCTCCTACAACGTCCAGCCTCGAGTAAACCAAGTATACTTAGCCAGGGCTTGATTAACAACCCTTGCCATGCTATTCACGTCGGTCACTTTATTCGGGTTAGGAGAATCGGCGAGATCCGCAAGGTGGGCGTAGACTGTCGAGTCTCGATACCACCGGAACATCGAGTTTATAGCCTCGGATAGTTCAGCACTGCTTGATTTGTCGATGCAGCAGGTGTCTACCCAGAAGTAATCGAGACCGTCCTCCATGGCTTGCGCGGCACAATAGCGAATTTTCTTCAACCCGGACATCCTTTCCATGACAGCCTGGCCATGGTCGGCTAACAAGCCTCCGTTCACCATCGACCGCTGCGACTCCGCCGATGTGACGCTCTTGCGGTATTTCCGCATGTCTTTGAACGTGGTTTCTTCGTCGCCCCGTGTGTGCGACAGAATGGCATATGGTGGCGTCGATTCCTGATTGAAGAGTTCTTTGAATTCAAATGTTCGAGAATGAAGAAGTCGCATTTGGAGGTTTATTCGAGATGAAACAATCATGTTGTGTGTGCTGGTCTTCTGAAAGCGTGAAAGTGCATACGGTCATGATTGGATCTGGTGTCAGAGCCTGGAAAAGCGGTAATTGTCACGTGAGTAGCTAGGCCTTGCCGCAAGTAAGGAAAGAGGGCGTTGATTAGCTATTTTGCGATAGACAAGAGATATAACTCAATTGTTCTTAGCTCAGGGTACTACGTGATTGCCACCTTTTAGTCGAAGTTGTATTCAAGTAAATGTGCCTCCCTTTGGCTATTATGAGTAGGTCGTTTCTCATCCAGGGGAAGCGAAGGTCTGTAAACAAAACGCACGTGCCAACCGAGAGATCGAGACCACGGGGGCGAGCTAATTTGAACGAAAGGGTCCTGTTCTTCTGTTCTTTCAATGAATGAAGATTGAAGCCCCAAAGACAAGAGTTTAAGCGGTACATGACGCTGGTAGCGAGCTCAATAAGCGTCATAGTATGCCACGAAAAGTGTTGTAGGCATCACTGCTGAACTGGAACTTTTTGTACAGAAGTCCGGCCATCTCAATGGGGTAAGAGGAAAAATCCAAGCGACAAGTCTTCTGATACCCCACGTGATATCTATCGAATTTACTCACCTAACGTGACGCACTATGCTCGCGCAAAACAATCGATCTCCGGCAGCTCTGGTTTTGATCTACCACTGCCCACCACCACCCACCACCTCCCTGCAACATTAACACCTTTCTTGACATCTTCGTCGCACCCTGACACTTAGCGATCAGGACAACACCACAGACACTTGACTCATCCTCACTACGACCACAAGATGTCAGGAAAACAATCTCTCTCCGTCAAAACCGGTGATCTGCTCAGCAGAACCGCGCGCGAAAGTGAGCTCGCCGCGGCCCTCCTCCAGGCCCTCCGCTCAGTCGACTTTCCGAACGTTGTCAACGGCAGTCTCTTTAATTGGACGTGCCTCCTCTCACAAAAGCGCCCTTTGGACCATCTTACAGTTCCGCTCGGTACATACGATAATGAAGATTACTCGATTGCTTTTCAAACCGTGGGCAAGGGTTCGTTGAATTGTGCTGATGACTCGAACGCTCTGAGAGATCACACAGAGTCTTTCGTGAGCCTCGGCATTAACACTAGAGATGACCACCACTCCACCCTCGCGGTCCCTGCTGGTAGACTCGTGGTAGGCAGGAGTGGTGTTAGCAACATCACGAAGTCAAGATGGGTTGTCCTCCTTGCTGAGGACAGATCCCTGTGGGCATGCTTCGCAGATGGCTTTGATGTGACTGATAGGGACACCACCTCGACTGGAGCTGCGGAGAGATACCATCAGGGCAACGACAACGCCTTTGGAGCAATACAAAACAACGAGCAGGTCGTCTCTCTAGGTCAATTGGACGACATCCAATTCAGACGTGAGCAGGTCATCAATGCCAACGTACTGGAGAGCCGTTGGTACACTACGTACTCAGGTGTTTGGAATAACGGTGACATCGGACAACCGATGTATTCGACGGTGCTCCAACGCTTGCTGTTTGTGGACCTCAGTGGCATCACTCTACCAAAGTACAAGAAGTCTGTGAACTTCTACAAATTCGTGCACCTGATCCAATACTTGGGGTTTCGCAGCGACCTGAATTATGCCAACCAAGGAATTGGTGTCCTAGACCGCCCTACAACCGAAGCCGCCTACTTTAGGACGTTACTTGATATGTATGTGAGATGGGATCCGACCGAGTTGACTCCGTTCCATCCAGGCCGCGAAATTTCAGAGAAGCAGCGAATGCTGTCTCGAGCTCTTTCTCAGGTATGTGATCTCGAGAGTTCCCGTACCTTCTGCTGATAGAACATAGAGGACTGGCGTCCATCACTATGCCTACAAAGTTAGGACAGATGAGAATGGTGACAAGTCCAAAGTCGCCACAAAGCAAGACGATGTCGAGGAGTACTGGAGGGAAAGAGCTGTTGAATCCCCTGGACTAAACGTTGAAGTAAGTGCATGATTACATCCATGTGTAGCAGATCTTTCCGCTGACGTGCGCATTAGCAAATCATAGATGACTATGATCTCGACCACGCAGGACCAAACTATGGAAATCTCGAAGAGTTCCCCCAAGGAGACCCCAGGACATGGGGAAGTGATCAGAATGTAGTGGGAAACACGGAGTCAGAGGTGGACGTTAGCATGAGCGATGTGGCAGATGATGGAGACGCAAATGCTGAAGATTCTGGAGGAGATGATATGGGCAGCGATAGAATGGAGTTGGATGGGGGTGGAGATGTCAGGGAGAGAATGATGAATCTGACGCTTTGATCGTGTCGAGGCCGGTATAGCTGGGTAGAAACAGGCAGCCTCCAATCGATACTTGCTTGCATTCCAGATCATGCCAATCGTATTTCCATTCAAGGCTGTGTTTCTGAGTTCTTCCACTGATGCGTGTATTGCTCGGAATATTCAATAAGAAAAAGAGAAGAGAAGAAAAACAGCATCATTCTATGCCTTTGATGATTTGATTTTCCGAAGCTGAGCGGATTTGTTCTGTTGGGATAGGATTTTTTTGGCCTAGTCATATAACAAGATTGATTGTTTTTTTTACATCAAAAAACCAAAATGTAGAGGTGGTCTAGCGGTTCTTCGGAGCTGTTCTGACTATTGTCACCCATGTCCTATCATTGCTTGCAGTGGTAGGCTTGGATACTACTAAAACCTCTACTTAATACTAACATCTAGGTTCAAGCAATGCTTGAAAGTCCAAAATCAGAAATGAATCTGCTCTATGGGCGCCTCTCTTTTTTTTTTTTTCTTTTTTTTTTTTTTTTTTTTTTTTTTTTTTTTTTTTTTTTTTTTTTGCATCTTTTGCATTGTTTTGTTTTGTTGTTTTGCTGAATCAAAATAATCACGTGGGTTTTTTGACTTAGCGACGAATGCCCGTACACCAATGTAAATAATGAACCAACGATATGAGAAATTACGCATACCATTCATTTACAAGGAGGTCAATTATTCTACTTGTTCTGGAAGTCGGAAAGAAGACGATGATCTGAGTACTAGATACAAGCCAGGGTTGGCGGCAATGCCTCGAGCATTTCAAGCCTCCGATAAACCCGTCACGTCTTCGCCGTTCTAGATGTGAATCCCAGATCTGTCTATTAACCCTGCCTGCAGGGCCTTCTTGCACCAACTACTTCTGCAATACTCAGTTGTACGTACGAATAATGAAAAGGCTAGCAGCTAATTGCTTCGCCAGGTCCAGATCCCAATAAACGTCGCAGAACCTAGCTAGCAATCATGCAAATAGAAGAGAAGCAGTAGATGCGTTTCTCTGAAAAGCAGCTAATTGAGGGAAGTAACTGGTTATATGGCCACGCTACTTTCAGATCCTACCGTTGAAAATTGCAAGCTCAGGAAGGAATGCAGAATTCAATGTTCTGAGATAGGAAACAGGTCGAAGGAGTGACGTTCGATAATAACCGAGCCGTCTCGCATCAGTAGTGGCGTTTTATATAAGAAACTCGATCGACCTCGGTCCCCTCTTGGATTCCCAACTCCATCCTCAGCCGCTTCGCAACTTTCTTGCTTTACACTCGTTTGCACTTCTCACGCTCACAATGCGCTATCTATTGTAACTCACGTTCTCTTTGAATCCCTAGACTCAGACAATGGCAACTCACGAGACCATAGAATGGGAAACGCCGGTCCCCAAGAAAGGCATCTTCAGCAGCTCCACCACGCCATCAACACCGACACCCACCTGTGTCAAAGAAGCGCAGAGCGAGGACTCTGCGACCTTCAAGCGCACGTTCTCCGAGCGGTACTTGTCTCGCTGGGCAGCCTTTATGGGATGGAGTCGCAAGCGCCTGCTGTGTAGCCTTGCCGCGCTCATCCTCCTCCTTGTGCTCATCTTGGGCCTGGCACTCGGCATCGGCCTCTCGCACAAGTCGTTAGTCACTCTCGATACATTCCATCCTGGAGTTCTTCCCTAAGGACTCCTTTCTCTCCCTTCTCCTAGCTCGGACCGCATGCGCCCTGATTCTCTCCTAACCTCACGTATCCATTACGAATCTGTTTCGACTGCGCGTCGCGCAGCGTTTCCTACAATTTCTTTCCTCAGAGCCGGCTAATACCCTTTTCTCCCCCCAGAAAACAAGCGCAAAACCTGCCTCTGCCGACAAGATCCGGCATCTTCACTGGTGATTTGACCTACTACAGTCCTGGACCTGGGTTTGGGGCCTGTGGCTTTGAAAACGGTCCCACGGACGCGATTTGCGCCGTGTCGCACTCGCTGTGGGACGCGGTGTTGACGAGCTCGAACCCGAATCACAACCCGCTGTGTGGGAAGAAGATCAGGATTACGAGATACAACGAGGGGGCGGGGGGCAATCGGAGTGTGGATGTGATGGTCGTTGATAAGTGCATGGGGTGCGAGCCTACGGATCTGGATCTGAGCATCAAGATGTTCACTGCCCTTGCGGATGAGAGTCTGGGAAGGGTTGTGGGATCATGGGCATGGTTGACCTGAGCAGCCAGGGGAAAAGGGGAGAGAGCTGGGTTCCTCGGATTATGTCTAAGATGAGAAGGCTCCTTGGTTTGAACCGCCAGGGAGAAGAGAATGGGGGCTGGGTTCCTCAAATTATGTCTACGATGAGAAAGCTCCTTGCGTTGAATCGCCAGGGGGATTTTGGGTCGGTGCCTTCAAAGAGCGAGTCACTACGGTATCGGTCTGGGATTGACATACGAAGGGCGTCAGAGCTAGGCAGCAGCTGGCACTGTGCATTCGGAAACAGTTTTTACGAGATACCCCTTAGTGTTTACATTCGCCAATAGCATACCTAGATATCACCAAGGTGAATTCACTCGGTGATTTCACGTACCCAAACCCATCCGAGTCCTTTAGACAAACCGTATCCTCTCAAGTATCCTCAAAATTGGAGCACCAGTCGTTGGATCGCTTGACCCAGGCTATACGCCCATCCGAATTCCAATGGCTCTTAACTCCTACCTTCGGCTCCTTCGACCATCAGCGCGAACGACATCTGCAACGAGGAAGGTTGAGGGAGGCGAGATGTTGGAGATAGACATATTACAGTAAGCTAGCAAAGTCTAGAAGATGCAGAGTGCGCCTGTCTATTCATTGCTTTTTGAGTGCAATGCGACTCGTGGACTGCTTCCTTTCTGCAAGAAACATTTCGTTGCAGTCGTTCTAGATTGAAGGGGCATGGCTGCAAGGTCCGAAACCCAAAGATTGCGACCGTAAGCGTTACGATGTTGGTATGATTTGTACAGTACAATCTGGTACTGTCAATACACGGGGGTGGCTTTGTGTACACATTTCAAGCATGCTTGGAAGCTGCAAGTGCTGGATTCTCTACGCTCGAAAGCGAGAGTACACACATGCAATTCACAGCTCGCTTGAATGTACCCTACTTTCTTCGTCGAGCGAAGTACTCAATCGTGAACATACATCGAATTTTCTCGCCAAAAAGAGCTGAAAGGTGGTGACCTTGTGTGTAAACCGTAGCAATTGCGTTTGTCACTACTATTCAAGGGCTAAATGTATACGCTCCCTTAAGTAATGCCATATTGGCCCAGACATAAAAGTGGAATGAATGCGTTTCCCATGGAGACTCTCATGAAGAGGTGGTAGATTGTCAGACCGAGAGTGCTTGCCTGTTAAGCTGAGCGAGTTGTAAGCTTGGCCCTTCATGATGCTCAGTCGTCTCAGTGCACCACATCGAAAGACCTCTAAGAATCCAGATCCTCATAGTCGAAGAGCATTTCACTGATAGAACCTGTGGAGCCGCTGACGAAACAGCAGAGCGCATAATGATAGCAGCTTGCGTTGGCTGTCCTAGGGCTCGAGACGATTGACGGAGCTGAGAGTGGGATGCATTTGCAACGCTCGGAACCCAAGTCAAAAGTCGGATGGCCCCCTTGCAGGATGTTTTTTAGCCGTAGATCAGGGGAGTGGTGATGTCAGAGGACAGGCCGTGTGAAAATGAAGTGGACGTGACGTTCCGTTGAGGTACAGCATTATCTGATTTCACCACCACCAAGAATGTCCTTTATGTTGATTTCACCGCTGCCTCTAGCCAACGGCTGGGCCTGATTCGGACCTTCTTTCCAACCGATCATGTAGATCATGCGGAACGTCGCTGGCAGTGTACCGTCTTTGTTGCCGTGAAGCTCGCGGTAAATACCCTCATTGGCAAGCAGAACGTCTCTCTTGAGAGCCCCAGCTTCTCTCCCGAGGATGGCATTGCTCTCTCCCATGGCCTGCAAATCTTGCATCAGGGCAAATGTATCAGGAAAATCCACCACGATGTCATCGACGTCGACCGTTAGCATTTTGAACCCAGCCTTCTGTAAAAGCCCACCCATGTCTCGCACGTCGGCCAGAGGAGAAACATGCGGCGAGACTCCACCTCGTCGTTCTTGGTCTGCTAGTTGAAGTGACGTCCGCAGTTCGTACAGCGTATCTCCTCCAAACATAGCTGCCACGAAGGGGCAGTCGGGCTTCAGAACATGGTTTATCTGTGCCAACAGCGACGGCAGGTCGTTGATCCAGTGCATGCTCAGAGAGCTCAGCACGGCATCGAAAGTATGCGCCTCAAAGGGAAGTCTTTCCTCATCCTCGAGCACTTCGCGGGCGAGATTGATCTCGCGGTTGAATGGTAGATCGGCATCCCGGTACAGCGTGTTTCGTGACGACTCTACGGCAGTGAGCTTCGAGAGTCGCGAGGAGATGGGCGCAAGCTCTTTGTTGGGGACCGGATATGGATCTGGCAGGGTAAGTGCTCGTGCAATGTTACATGAATTTGCGCCGAGGTCGAGGACATGATCGAAGTGGCGGTTGATGTCCTGGAAGCATTAGCAGTGCATGCCCGATTGCATTCAGAGCGCGTACTAGAAGTCTCTCTGACAGGCGCAAGGCCACTTCATCCTTCAGATAATCGACCTGTCTGCTCCTCTCTACATTGGCAGCTGCACGCTCTTTCTGCAGGTATTTGGTATGGCGATTGAAGACTTGCAGCATTGGCGATCCCGGAGCCTGTACTGCGTAGCCTCGTGAAGGCTGTATCCTCCTTCTCATAGCCGGGCGAGGGAGAAACGGTCGGAAAGTTGCAGCTTTCATCTTGTCGTAGGGCAGAGGCAACTTGCCGTGGTTGTTGTGGTTGTTGTGGTTGTAGTGGTTGTGGGGGACTAGCAAAGAGAAGGCTGAAGATGTGACCAGGCCGGCGTGGGAGCCTCGCCAAGACAAAGTTTACATGCACTCGGCGCTCGAGCAAGTGAGTGAGTGAGTGATGAGTGAGTGACTGACTGCACTTCCTCACTTCTACACACTACACGCCCATGACTTGATCACCACACTCGCACTTCGCAAGCAACGAGACCACGCCGACGACAGCAACTCACTGCAGCTGCAGCTGCAGACGGGAGAAACTGCGGGCTATCACGCCGCTCTCCTTTTCGAATGGAGTTCCACGCACAAGGCTAAACCCCCTCGGTCTCTTCAAATCCCTCCGACTGAGAGCCTCTGCGTCCTGCCACTCGCCCAGTCAGACCGGGCAACCTCGCCGTCTTCCTCCTCGGGACTGACCTGCCGCGGCTCTCACATCGATCATATCCTGGTGGCGGGCATTTGGGTGCCACGGCGCTCTGCAAGGCGTCAACGTGCGTGGGGAACGAGAGCCACGACTTCAGCATGGCGAGTTCGGCGGCAGCGGGCTTTTTGAGCCGTGGCTCATCTGGAAACAATGCTAGTATGCGTGGGTTGGTGCAGTTTATTGCGGACATCCGAAACGCGAGGGCGAGGGAGCTGGAGGAAAAGCGAATCAACAAGGAACTGGCAAACATCAGGTGCGTGATCCGTCGGCACCCTTCTGAGGTGGGAAACACGCTGATGCTTTTTCTATGGTACAGACAGAAGTTCAGAGGTTCGGCTGCCGAGTCTTGCGATGGCCTGGAAGTCTGCATGGAGACATTTACTGATCCACGGTTGCAGATGGGAACCTCAACGGCTACCACAAGAAGAAATATGTCTGCAAGGTGAGTAGGTCTGGCATGTCTCCAAACACAACATCTGACTCGAGTTTAGCTCCTCTACATATACATTCTTGGTTGGAATGTTGACTTTGGACACTTGGAAGCTGTCAATCTGATTTCGGCAAACAAGTACTCGGAGAAGCAGATAGGATACCTTGCCATGACCCTCTTCCTCCACGAGCAACACGAGCTTTTACATTTGGTCGTCAACAGCATACGGAAAGATCTCATGGATAACAACGAGTTGTACAATTGTTTAGCGCTTCATGCCATTGCCAATGTAGGGAGTAGGGAGATGGGCGAGGCACTAAGTGGCGAAGTTCACAGATTGCTCATATCTCCGTATGTTCCGAAAGTCCTGCTGACAGTCTGACATTGCTGATTTGTAATTCAGCACGTCCAAGTCGTTCGTGAAGAAGAAGGCTGCCTTAACTCTACTCCGGCTCTACCGGAAACATCCTGATATTGTTCAGCCGCAATGGGCCGAAAGAATCATATCACTAATGGACGATGTCGACATGGGAGTTGCGCTTTCTGTCACATCGCTGGTCATGGCACTTGCCCAGGACCAACCTGATCAATACAAAGGTAGCTATGTCAAAGCTGCATCAAGAATGAAGCGGATTTTAGTCGACCGCGAATACGCGTCAGACTATCTGTACTACAAGGTGCCTTGTCCGTGGATACAAGTCAAGCTCTTGAGGCTCTTACAATACTACCCACCTTCAGGTACGTAATCCCCCCTCCCCCCTCCCAATCGAGGACGATAGTTTGTTGATATACCATCAGAGGATACACATGTCCGCGCCTTGATCCGCGAAGCCTTGCAAAAGATTTTAAATCTAGCCCTGGAGATGCCCAAGAACGTGCAGCAAAACAACGCGCAAAACGCCGTGCTTTTCGAAGCCATCAACCTTATAATTCATCTTGACACCGAGCAGGCACTAATGAACCAAATTTCGCACCGACTTGGCAAATTTATCCAGTCTAGAGAGACAAATGTACGGTACCTCGGGCTGGAGGCTATGACCCATTTGGCTGCACGAGCAGAAAACCTAGGTCCCATTAAAGAACACCAGGCCATTATCATCAGTTCATTAAAAGACAGAGATATCAGTGTGCGGCGTAAAGGTCTCGATTTGCTGTACAGCATGTGCGACCAGACCAATGCTCAACCGATCGTTGGCGAGCTTCTGCAATATCTCCAAAATGCTGATTTCGCAATCCGAGAAGAAATGGTCTTGAAGATCGCCATCCTGACAGAGAAATATGCGACGGATATTCAATGGTATGTTGATATCTCCCTGCGGCTGATCTCAATTGCGGGAGATCATGTGAGCGACGAAGTCTGGCACCGAGTCATTCAAATTGTTACGAACAACGAGGAGCTTCAAGTCTATGCTGCACAAAACATCTTGCAGTATCTCAAGGCAGACCATTGTCACGAGACTCTGGTCAAGATCGGCGGTTATATTCTGGGCGAGTTTGGTCATCTTGTCGCAGAAGACAAGGGCTGCAGTCCTATCGAACAATTTATCGCTCTCCAAGGAAAGCTCCAAGGCTGTTCGTCTCCCACTAGAGCGATCATTTTGTCTTGTTTTATCAAATTCGTCAATCTATTCCCTGAAATCAAGTCTCGGCTCTTGTACGTTTTCCAGGCATACAGCCACACTTTGGACTCCGAACTTCAACAACGAGCATGTGAATACCTTGCATTGGCGAGTCTGCCTACAGATGATTTGCTACGGACGGTATGCGATGAGATGCCACCATTTCCAGAACGCCAATCTGCACTTTTATCTCGATTACACCAGAAGCATGGCAACACAAGCGACAAGCGTACCTGGGTAGTGGGCGGGAAAGATGCCAATGCGAATGAGAAGGATTTCAATCTGAGCAAGAGCCCTGGTCTCAAGCAAGCTATTGGTGAAAACGGCGCGAGCGAAAGGCTCAGCAAACGGGGCAGCAAGCAATGGCTCGAATGGCCCCACAAATGGAAGCAATGACCTTGCAGGCTTGGATATGCTGGACTCAGGCCCTTCTGAGCCCAAGACATTGAAAGTGCCCAACCTTGCCAGTGCTGCTCACCTGTCGCCTGATTGGGAGCATGGCTACAACACACTTCTCCTCCGAGGAGAAGGAATTCTATACGAAGACGGGCAAATACAGATTGGTGTGCGATCAGAATACCGTGGCCAAATGGCCTGTATCATTCTCTACTTTTCCAACAAATCGCCAACAGCAGTTACATCCTTCACGACTACGCTAGACCTTGAGCCATCCGACAAGGCGAATTTGAGTTGGGAAGTCAAGGGCTTACCCGAGAGTACGATAAATGAAGCTACGCAGAGCCAACAAATGATCATGTTCGAAGCAAAGAAGGTCTTCGAAAAGAGTCCCACCATTCGAATCAGCTACTTGGCAGGAGCACTCCAAGCTCTCACACTGAAGCTTCCTATAACAATTCACAAATTCATGGACCCTGCCGAGCTTTCAGCCGAGGATTTTTTCAAGCGCTGGAAGCAGATTGGCAGTGCGCCCCGGGAAGCCCAGCGTGTCTTTGGCGTGAAAGGTGGCAAAGGGGGAGATCGCGAGATCAACGACAGCTTCATCCGACGAACCATCGCAGGATTCAGATGGGGTATACTTGACGGTGTTGATCCCAACAAGAAGAATTTTGTCGGCGCCAGCGTTTTGCATACTAGTGAAGGTGGCAAGTTTGGGTGCTTGCTCCGACTCGAGCCTAATTACACGACGGGGGTAAGTTCACAACTCGGCAGCGATTGAAGTGTATGCTAACCATTCATCTCAGATGGTCCGTCTTACTATTCGAGCCACGGACGAGAGCGTACCTCCTATTATGATCCAAACTATGCAAGAACGCCTTGAAGTCGGTGTCTCTATTCATCCCGAAGCAATTGAGTCTCTGTCCAGAAGAGATATCTCAGATGCCTTCAGTAATGTGCTTGTAACATGAGATCCCCAAGATAGGGATAAGCCAGCACACGCTGGAGTGGAAACATGCATTTGTCTTCAGGTACGACAGTTGGGGAAGCACGTTTGGTGTCGAAGTATATAGTTTGCTTGTGCATCTCAATGGAGTCCTGCTGAGTGCTTTGACAGCATTTCTGTAGTTCTGCTCGTTGGCCTTCGTCATTCCTGCCTGGTCCATAATCCTCCCACGAAACAAATTGACCAAGGTAGAGCCTCGCTTCCTTGGATGCAAAACACATTGGCCGGCCTGACCCACCCGCGTCGCCAAGCTGAACCTTACCAAGTTGTGCGTGCAGGCCGTCGACTACCGGGCTTTCGGTCCTGTCACGTCCAACCTTGAGACCTGCGCCTGCGTGTTTTTTTTTCGCTTCCGGCGCGCTAGGTGCTCTATCCGAATCCGGACAGGCACATCCCGCGCCGAGCTCAGGACGTCGGTACCCGTCTCTTTTTATGCGGGTGTGGCTCGGGAGAAAGACCTTGGAAAAGAGATGGATGCTGCCCTTCCGCGGATCATGAAAATTTGGATCTAGCGACGTAGCAGCAGGAAATTGTGTTTTTTTTTTTGGAACCGGCTTCGAGGCTCGAAGTATAGGGCGGCAGTGCTGCCTTGGGTTACGCTTTTGAAGGTATGTCCAATGTCGAATCCAAGCCAGGGCGCGCTCACCGAAGCCGCGATCTCAATACTATGCACACACTTGATATCACTGGAGGGTGGGAACTTACAATGCTACAGTACAGTACATACGGTGATACCTCTCCGAGCCGTGGAAGAATCCCTGAATATGACATACCTTCTGGGTTTGTTGCCAAGCGAAATGCGAACCGAGTCAGGCATGTTGCTCCCACTGTTCACACCGCTGCTCGATGACCCATGCCGACAACACGTCTATTCGCCAAGTTGAAAATCTTGTCGCTTTCTAATGCAAGTTGCGCCGTTCCGTTTGCAGTCCCTCCCTCATAACACTCGGTCTAGTGGGAAAATCGACATGCTAACACTACAAGCAGGGCGCATCGTAAAGCGATTCGAGTTAAGGCCTTGATAACCTGCTCATGTGATTAAAGATCGCGCGATTTTTACTAGATGCTTTGAAGTCATGGTGTTTTATGGCTTTCATTGGTAAGCTAATAGCTCAGCAACATTAAATGAATACCGGAGCACTGCAAGAAGTTGAGAAGATTTCTGAAACCGAGATACCCCTAAGCGTAACTGTTTCGAGGATTACCGGTCTCTGAGTACCGGCTGGCGTTTCTCCACCATTGCAGTCAAACCCTCTGCCCAATCCTCAAACGCAAAGGAGCCGTGGTAGAGACTCCGATCAAGCTTGAATCCTGCCTCCAAGCTCATTTCGTCCGCTGCGGGCAATCATAAGTTGAACTCAATGTTTTTGATTTGCAAGGTTTCCGTTGAGAATGGCTTATTTGGCTAACATGACAACAGATGTCGAACGGGAAGCGATCTTTCGTGCAGCTGCTAGCGTCGGATCATAGAGTTCGTTTCGTACAAAGGCCTGCGCCTTGATAAGCAAGTTTGCTCACCTAGAATGAATACAGATGGTAGGATTTGTCTGATCGTACGAACCCGTCAACTCTGGAAGCCCAACCTTCGCATCGTCGGCCCCGTAATTGAGATCGCACATCATCGCCAGCTCAAACCCTACACTAGGAGCAAAGCTTGCTACCCATGCACTGATAGCTCATCGAAGCCACTGCAATGACAACTCCTTGAAATATCCTGCTCGGCACGCATCGGCCGTACTGATACTCTGCAGTTCGTTCAAATCTGCTCCGACCGCACAGACGCAAGTGTCATCGATGGATATCATCAACGAACACAAGTCAAAAGTAAACATTTTGAACGCGAGTGTGGCCAACGAGACGTCCTCTTCGACGAGATGAATAGTGACAGAAGTCGAGGCTTGCCTGAAATCGGCCCGGCTTGTTGAACACCTGTCAAAACCACAGCCCGCATTTCACGATCACGTTCGACTGTTGCGAGGGCCGCCACGAGTATGTTGACGGCATGCTGCGACCCAGCGTTCCTTTTCTCTGGGCGGTTGAGCTTCAACACAGCTACGCCTTGATCATGAACATTAACCTACAAGGACGCCAGGGAGCCACTTGTTGCTACGTTGAGGACACCTTTAATCGAGCCAGGGAGTAGTACACCCAGTGTATGTGTCCCACCCGAACGAGTGAATTGTCGTTCGAGCAATCCTTCGTGGAGCTGGACACATCTTCTAATTTATTGTATGTCTTGAAGTGCCGATCGGGCTCTCGAGCGATCAACTGACAGAAGTCATGAAACAACGGACTTGCTTCCAGGCTGAAAAAAAAATCCGTAGCTTTTCTATCTTGAAATCTTGAGCTTTGTCGCTTGCTTTATTGTTCTTGAGGATGCTAGCAAGCACCCCTGACTAGCGTGGTCCACTATTGAAATGCGTTGATAAACAATAACGAGTCAGTGCTAGCGGGCGAGCTGATGACATTCTCGCCAAAGTATTCGCCTCTTCACAAGCTTAAATGGACTAACCACCATACTATCTCTCATGAATGGAGCAATCATTATCTCTCGAGGCCATCTAACGCCACACTTTTAAGCTTTAATCATACTTCACGCTCAAGAACAAGGTGGTCAACGGAGTATGGTCGCAAGAGAATGGAACAGCGCCATCTGTTTTCAAGTCATGTTTCTCTTGGCGGACAGGCTTCCTGGCCGCACAAGTGCGCAATCCAGCTACAAGGAATAATGGCTTGGTAAGAGAAGCATTCACAAGCATTCGCACGGACATGTCTTTAATGTTCCCTCGTTTCGAAGGTGAATGCTTGGTTGCCTTCAAGGGTGTTGTGAACCAGAGAAACTGCTCTTCGAGCGTGTGGATGGGGCTTATTGACATACGGTATAATAATTGACTACAGAGATTTACAGTTGATATGAAATGGTGAAAATGATACTACCATTGCTGGTTAATTGGCAGCAGCTGGGTTTTCAATTTAATCTGTCGCCCCGGGTTTTAGTATTTGGACGAGGACCGCTTGCGCCCGCACGTGACAAACGTATCCACGAATTGATAGCTAGGACAGGTGACGGCTGAGACCGCACTCCGTCACAATATGAAGGATTCCCAAGCTCCGTGCATACTGCGTCTTGAGAAGTTTTACGGAAAAGTGATCCTCTTTACGGAGCCTTCAACCAGGATCGTGGTTCTTGACGACTCTTTAAAAAAAGCAGAAAATAACACCGAGACCAAGGCTACCTGACGCTTACTCGGATGGTGTTTATGCTATTTACACTTCAGGTAAAACCGGATGTTTTGATGACCCAAACTTCTGATTTGAATTCTAGGGACTTCGGGACCACCTAAAGGTGTGGATCTTTGTCACCGGAACATGGCAAACCTGTTGCTTAATTCTCCTGGGGGAAATTGGTACAATGCGAGGAACATGCGTTGTTCTGTCTCTTTCTGTCTCTTCAGGGACCCCAAAGATACCTTGGGAAACGAGATTGTCAAGTCTGCCAAGGGTAATGATCCTAATGCGTGATTTCACCATACAAAAACAAGAGGCTGGTCAGATGGTGGTATGCGGGATGGAAAGTCGGGGTGTCGCTGCTTTCAAAGCAAATTTTCAATTCTGAAGTCGAACTTTCTAGATGAAATCGCTATGCATATTAAAATTTTCATGACTGGCTTTAACACTATCTTTTCGTTTTCAAGAGATTGTTTTAGCTGTTGTTTTTGGCATGTAGCTATCTATACCTTATGATTAGAAGGATAGTGTTACTACGGGGTTATCAATGGAGTAGGATGCCGGCGAGGTTGTCTGCTACACATTTCTCACTCGGCGTTTTCGATCTGAAGTAACTTGAACTTCCATGTTCTGAATCATGATTATTGCCCTTGTTTTACTGAATTTTGCACTTGTTTTCCTTCTCCTTCCATTCATTTTTTTTCTCGCTTCCTTCTCCTCCTTTTTCTAAATCTCTCAAACCTCCTTCTACCACACCAGCTCTGGAGACCTCCAGCAAATCCCCATATCGTTCGGACTATCGGGAGCTAGCGCTTTGTACAAGGCATTCTTCCACCCTCGGCCAGTAGGCGCATCCAAGCCGAGAGGCTGGTGGTTGCGATAGGTCTGGCAGTGGAATATTTCACTCTCATTTGCGTGCCCACATCATGTGACACGAGGCACATGTTGTTGGACAGATTGGGGACGATTGGCCTGCGTAAATTAAGCCACTGGCAGGGTTGTTAACGGGCATATCAAAGCAAGACGAGTCGTAATGTCTCGACTCGAACATCAGGCGAGAATATCCTTTTTGAGCTCCCTCTTACTGAGTTTTGCATTTCTTCGTCCAAACAGGCACGTGCTTCTTGTTAGAGTACATTGTCTTTGTTTTGCGGAAATTAAATTACCACCGTAGCCTTTTTTTTCCCTACGGCCCCACCCGCTATATTTCTTAAGGTAAGTACAACGAGCGAGAGATTGGAGGCCCTTGAAAGCAAGGCTACATTTAGGGATAGGGTCGGCTCTTGTGGTAGTTCCAGGGATTGGATGAGACCAAGAGGGTCTTAGACTATCCTCGTGATACCAGGCTAAAGAAAATTTAGGAATGAAATGCTAAGGTTGACAGAAGCTTGAAATCAAAAGGTCGAATCTCAATAGCAATAGTCTTCTCAACGATGGCAATTCTCTGGTTGAAGGTCATCGTTTGCCATGAATCTGATCAAGATCTCTCAGAAATAGGTGCCGTGATATTGTACTCGGATCCCAACATTTCAGAAGCTGATGAGCTTGGCAGTCTTGAAGTCGAACCTGGGGCTTGGAAAACCTAAGGCGAAGAAGAACAATGGCAAGAGAGTGAAAAGTTTCATCGTCAGAGTAAACAATAGTGACTAGAGAACATCATGAAACCCGGGACAAAGGCAGACTCATGAGGAGGGAGCAGTTTCGCCCAAGTTGCAGCAAGTTTCAAGCTGCACCCATCTATTACTATTTATCGGTAGAGATGCTCCTCCTCCCCCATTGGTAAGGGAGCGCGCGAAGTCTTGGCGTAAGCGAGGGTATGTCACGTGACTTTCGATAGTCCAATGTTTTCTTTCCGCCGAGGACCAGGAAGATGCTGAGATAATGCATGTGGCTAACCGAATGGAGTCTAAGGCTCACGAAATGCTTGAGACTCAGAGCTGACGTAACGCCTTATCCTTCCGCTCTCGGGAAAATGGAAGTGTTCCATGGCTTTGCACATCTTGGGAACAGCTCGAGAGGAAGCCAATTCCAAGCTCCTTATTCCCAACTCCAAAGTCGTAATTTGTGATACAAGTATAGACCCTGCTAAAGGCACTGTTTGACAATTTAGCTGAATCCCGGACGTCAGCCCAGATGGCTGCTTCCCTTGGTTCTAGTGTTTGATGTCGTAGACTATGAAGTTGACCAGAGCAGCTCACTGAATACGAGGAAACGTAAAAGGCAATGATCTCCTTCGTGATTTCAAATAGCTTAAAACTTTGTAGCTCCAGCCAAAATAGTAGCACAATAACAGGGAATGCCCTTCAGTGAGTCCTTTCGCTCGCCTTCGGATCCTAATGGTTAATGCTCAGGTGGCGAGAAGACGTAGACGAAAGAAAAGAGTCCGAGGTTTGTGTGAAACACTGATTGTTCCTAGCATGCATGCTAAGTGAAATATCCACTACACTTAGCAAAATGATCATGAGATATTTTTTGCACAAGCACTATGTTCCATATCACAAACGAATAGAAAACGGTCTAACAACAACGAGCTTAGTTAATCGACAGGTGCTAATGAAACAAACATGCAAAATCAACTTTATGAAGCAAGCAGTTAAGCAAGCTTGACTCCAGCACAAGAGAAATTGCTATTCACATCGAAATCGACCAACAGAGGAGATGGGGAAGAAATCCTCACCTCTCGACCAAAAAGATCCGCTTTTCTCACTTCACCTTGGCCCTCTTCCGTGGTTCCGGACCTAGTACTCGCAATCTCTCTCCACATCTCTCCTCTCTCTCCGCTTCCCTTTCCCTTTCACCATAAGGAACCCACAAAGTTTTGTTGCAAATCGCATTCCTCGCCCCACCGACGACAGTCCACTCCGGATCCCCTCTGGAGATGAAAATGGGGCCGCTGTTTACGTGTTGTTGTGGAGAAAAAGGGGGGCCCGGTGTGGGGAGGATGCTTAATTGAAGTCAGCCGAGGCAGCTTACCCCGCATATAAGACGGGCTGCCAAAGAGAACCGATGAGTTAGATAAGGAAGAGTAGTTGACACGGAACTTAGATACCAGTCGGGGTGAAGACTTCGAAGGGATGCGATATCCTCTTAACGGGGTGTGAAATGTGACATGCATGGGGAAGGCAGACGCAGAACATCAGCATGCAGGACGCAAGGGAACGATTTGAGTGCGGAAGAGCAAGGAAGCTAAAAACCACATAAGAAAACAAAGCGAACAACTACGAGGTGATACAGCAGGGCCTGTCCTTGAATGTCCTGGCCCCTCGTTTTGCGGGCACCGATAACGGCCTCCCAAAAGCGCCACCGATCCTCCCTCCCCTCACCGGAATAAGCAAAGCGGGACGTCAGTTCGATTTGGTGGAGTTTGTTGCATTTCGCAGAAATGTGGATACTTCCACAAGCGTCAGCAGGTGAGGATATATGAAGGTCAAGAGCCGTAACCGAAACCAGCTTCTTTGTGATACTCTGACCGCTATGATAAGATAGATGCTCACAAAATACGAAGCTAAGATGAAAGTGCGAGAAAGAAAACATGTGTCTCCCTTTACGAGGCTATGATGGCATATATAATAGGAAATGAAGTTACATTTTTCTATAACTATGGTTTGTTTCGCACTTCTATTGGCAATCACACGACAATCTCAAGTTCGCTTTTGTCGAGCATTCGAATGCTTTAAGCGAGATCTCCACACTGGCGACTCACAACTCCACATCTGTTAGATTTGCCACTTTAGCTGTGAAATGGAAATCCAAATCCATCTTTCGTCTCAGGATCCTGTTGCTGTTTTAGAAATCGCATTCCAATGATAAGCATAGGTGAATGCAAGCACACCGACCCCGTATGCAACGAGCCCATTTACCTCATGACTAGAGCAAAACACAAGCGAGCAAGATTTGTGTTCAGTATTGGAGGGGAATGTTCACGGTGGACAAAAAGTCACGACAAATCCATATACGATATTCTGTCTCAGGCTTTGTGAAAGCGCTTAGAATTGATCTGTGTAATTCTACATGTACGATAAGTCTGAGCTATACGTGAGGTACAGAAGATGATTCATGATATGTGGGGAAAAGATTACGCCGAGGGCCACTGGAAGTAGATGACGGCCGAGCAGTACACTGCACATAAGCCTGCCGGAGCCTCACGCGCGTGGAACCCTCACGCTCTGATTTGGTTTCCGTAGCGCCCCCGTGCCCAGGTTCACGAAGACTAGTAGATCTCTCTGGGAGAGAGGCATTGGGGTGTTTTGTTGCACGTCGAAGTTATTTCTCCGAAACTATGTAATCATGGCGGTCTGAACTAGTAACCTGGGGGCGAGATGATGAAACGGCTTGTTGGCTAATCAGTCCAATACTAGTTCGTTCAATCTTGCGGATGAGAATTTAGCAGAACAGACACGGCGCGGGAAGAGAGCGTGAGGCTTTTGTTGCACGTCGAAGTAATTCCTCCGAGACTAATAAAGCATGGCGGTCTTAGCTGTTGATCTGAGAACGAGACGTTAAAACGGCTCGCGACTAACGATTTCGTTACTAGTTCATTCCGTTTTGCTTCCGAGAAGCTAGCAGCACACACACGCAAAGCAAAATCGGAGCTTGAAGTTTGTTGCACGTCGAAGTTTTCTCTCCGAAACTATCAGATCATGGCGGTCTTAGCCAGGAACCTGAGCACGAGATGAAGGAACTGCTTACTGGCTATTTCTCATTCTTGAAATTTAGTTGGTGAGAATTAGGTGGAAAAGACAGTCGAGGCGGGAAAAGGGCTTTCTCAACCACAAGACGCCAGACTCAGGAAGTAGTCCAAATTTCAAGATGCAGGAGCTCGCAGCAGTGTGCAAAGGAGTGGGTGCGTGGTCGGAGATCCGGGATTGTGGCATCATACTTACTTGTGATTACACGGGTCGAGCGAGGAACAGCCCAGTTCCTGAATCGTTGCACATCGTAATAACAAATTGCAAGAATTGATACCCAAACACTTCCCCCAAAGAAGACAAGCAGCATTGCCGCTTCAAGAACTAGTTCATGATGTCCCCTTACGCGAGAAAATATGAGGTCGACGGTGCAATTTCCGTTCCTAAATCGTTGCACATCACATCGACCGCGGACTTTAACATCCAACCGCACTCCCGCAAGAAATTGGATACTGGTTACAGTTTCGGGCCCATACATCTTCACTCGGAGCAAAGAGACTCAACGTTAATAACGCTCGACCGCCATGAGAGAGGACACGAACAGGTGAGATCTGAGATCTAGCCGACGTCCTGCGCTTCCAGTCTGTAAAAGGTACGAACTTGCCGTAGTCACAACGATCGTCGAGTAAGGGCCGCGCTAATTAGGGGAAGGGGCTTGGGCTGGGATAGCGCTGATCAGATGGGAAGACGGGAACTACTGTTTCGCGCCAGCGAGGATGATCTTTTGTATCACAAGAATCCCACGGGAGAAAAGTCCAGGACGATGCACACTCTGTGTCCTGTCGTTAGTCGGAAATCGGGCGCTGTGATGATAGCGAGCAGGACAAAAGAGATCCGACTGGGGTGTAAGAGCAAACTCGGAGGATTTGCAGACCGCTGAATCCCAAACTCGGAGATTAAAAGTAGAATGGGTTCTAGATGCGACAACTCGGGGAGTTCTCGCAAGCTGCATGCTGCAAACACGTTGATCACTTAGAGAGCGTCACAGCTGGGTAAGTGCCGGATCTGGCCAAGGCCAGTGTTGAGGAGGTCGACGAAAAGCAGCATCCAGTTTATGCTCTGTTGAGGTTGAAGGAATTCAAAGTTCAAACCATACAACAACACCGTATCTCTTTCTCCCGGGTCTGTGTCGCTTCCATCCCCTCTCTATTCTGCGATCATCCTGTCAAGCCAACCTGCCTCGAGCCCATCATCTCCCCGAAACCGCGACCACTTCCGCTTGCCCTCGCGAATCCATATATTCCCGTAGCGCGCCAAAGAAAATTGGCAAACACGGAAGAATACTTTATGCTACTAGCGCAGACAGCCTTGAGCCGCCTCCAATCGATCGTCACGAGCACCGCCACGCATGGGCAAAGAGGGGGCCCACGCTCTGAGACGCCAGAGTAAATAAATCTCCGGAGAATTTTTACGACGTGCAACAAAAGTATCTTTCGCAGCTCTGGCAACTTCCGGGAAGGGGGCATGCGAAGTGCTAACGTAGGTTTTTGCCTCTGACTCGTAGAGTGTAAGGTTAAGTGCGATACTTTCGGGGATTAACTCCATGTGAAAAAATCTCGAATCAAGTCCCAGGCACGTGTTTTCTCTTATTTGGGATAGGGTCTTGTAGAGACCGAGTCCTAACCAACCGTAGGATTTTGAAAGTTTGGTAGATGGGAAATCATTGTTAACAGTTTCTTTCCAGGCACAGCTTTGCATGCCCAAGATCGATTTGGTTCCTTGTTTTTCAAGTCTGCTTTGAGGCTTATTTGGAAATCTTAGCCATAGCGTATTACTGAAATGAGTATATCCATATACATAGTCATCCCTGTATTTCCTTATATCAAAAGAGGGTGTGACCTTGTTCCGACCACCGGCAAGTTTTCATCTTGGACAGTATTTTGATCCTTGTTGAATATTTAAAGTATACACTCCTACGCTTGCCCGAAGTCTAGTTGATTCACAGGCTCGCCAAATCTAGAAAGACATTACAATAGCAATAAGACTGTATAATTCGCAGCTTCAAGATCGAGGTCGAGGTCGAGGTCGAGGTCGAGGTCGAGGTCGAGGTCGAGGTCGAGGTCGAGGTCGATGTCAATCGATAAAAATCGGTTAGCTCCAAACGACAACCAACAAACGATCACAAGCGAGCTCGAGAGATACGATTCAACACCATCGAGAATTAAATTCGAATTAATACGCCACCAAATGAGCTTGCTATCAAAGAGCACTAATGCAAGCTTATATAGCTAGCGTCAGAAATGATAGCGAGGTATCCCAACGCCAAGTCAAGTCCCGTCCCGAAATTCTTACGATCCCGCACGCAACTATGCTTAGCGGCACCAACAAACTCACTTATGGGAAAACTTGACAACCGCCGAATGCTTTAGTCCAGACGATAAAAAAAAAGACTGGAATGCGGACGGGAAAGAACGTTACTTCAAAATCATGATCCACCCAGCAGCCGGAGATCGTAAAATCACACCACATATTCGGAACCGGTCCGTCTACACATCCATCTACGCCACCACCCAATACAACTTCCATTGGCAGATCCCTCCCTACAAAAGCTCCGACATTGTGGATTTGCTATCCGCCTTTTACCTTTTACCTGGTAGCAGAGCCGAAGCCGAAGCCGTAGCCTTACGTACCGATCTGAAAACCCCGAAATCTTCAGGTTCATACCTTCCACATGATGCTTTTTACATACACAGATACGATAGACTCAGGATAATCCACCTTGTCTATCTCGGTAAAGTCTCGATGCCGTCATCTTAAATGTATCACCAAGTTTATTAGCCTCCTCGGATTTCACAACCCCGAGTCTTGGAGAGCTGTCCATGTTTAAAGGCTTCGTTTGGTGCCGTAGGTTTGGTGACTTATAAGTTAGCGAATGTGTGGGAACTTCTATCTACAATTAAAAGCTAAAAGATTACTACATTGCTGTTTGAGTAAGCAACTGAGCTCATAGCCAAGCTTATGATTGCACTTGTTGATTGTAGGGAAATTTTTGTCGTTTTCTTTCTCTAGTCCGCCACAATGTGCAGAAATCCATCTGACTTGCAAACTGCGTCAACAAGCCTGTTTATTTTGTACTATGTAATCGACGACCTGGCTCTAAAAAGTATGATGTATAACATGATCTTTGAAACCTCCCAATTGATAGAAAAATGTTCCCCACGAAAGGCACCAGAGTTGCCAGGAATGACTTTGGAAGAGGACCTTGAAGGGGGGTTTGAGAGGCTGAGTTTCCAGTCGGACTTCCAAACATTCTGCGAGGAGACCAACCTCTTTGAATGGGAAGCCGACTGAATCTTGGTCCCGGTTGCCTGGTAACCCAAGTTTATCTAGATATTTGGCATCCTGTGAGTCTTCCCAGACAATTTCTTGTTTTTAACTAGACTTCACCCGTGACCCTAGCCATGCTCATATCCTCCAGTCTTCCATCAGACCCCCTCCCTTCACTCGAAACATGACCACAATGACCTTGTCGCGTTGTTCTCACTAGCTCCACAGAGAGGCCCTCGCAGGCTCTGTTTTGACAAGACACCACTTATGGCCTAGTCTCATCTTCGACGCTGCTGCTACCTGAACAACGTCCTCTTCGGGTTTCTCATCCCCATTCCCTTTCCCTATTTCCAAGATAGTGCCTACCCCCCCCCCCCCCCCCCCCCCCCCGGTTAAAGTAACTCGAGACCGCACCACGCCACCACGAGCTTCACCTAAGCGCTCCCATAGACCTCACCCATACCGTTCGAGAGCCTGCCTTGGGAAAAGAGGCGCAGTGGACTTGACAAACCTACCATATACCCGTGGTCTAGCAAAAAGACCGCAAGGCTTTCTACGCAACTGACGGAGGTAGAGTTTCGACGCAAGTACATACAGCAAATCCACAGACGCAACGCTCTCTCCCACGAGCAAGAGAGAGAGAAAGACAGCTGTCCATATTCTCGCAAGCAAATGGTAGACATGAGATGCCCCTCGTATTATCACGCGTTCACCCACGTCCTGCCTTTTTAGCCGTGGTGCAAAGCACCACTGTGCTGTATATATCATGTCACAGCCTCAAACTCGTAAAGGCCGTCCCGGTAGTCCTGACTACAAGCGACATTCTCCTCTCCAACAGAGGATCGAAGCGAGTTTGCGCAATAGTAGCCACGATCGCGTACCTGCCTGTCTGCCCTGCAGCTAAAGCACCTACAACCCCTACATCGCTTAGCTCCTCGCTTACGACCACCACGGCTAGCCGAATGTCAACAACCCAAAGCGAGCAACACAAGGGGAAGGGAGCAGCAAACAGCCTGCCTGACCTGCGCCCCCTTAACCCACTGGAGACCTTCAAGCGGGAAAACCAGCAGGCGCGTAGGAAATCGAAACCGCAAGATCAGCCCCCCTGCCGCCATCACATCGACATCCACATTCGCCTACAGAAGCTCACACACCCACAAACGCGACTCTCGAGCCCTCCCCGGTATCTCGTCCCCGTCCATGAACACGCGCCATGCGCCTCCACCGCTCTCCGATTATCCGCAACGGAACGGGGCAAGCGGCGCGATTTCCCCGTCGTAGGGCAGGCTACCGCTGCCTCGTAGCCAGAAGGGAGAACACGGGTGCGAGACGGCAAGCTGGAGATGTGTCCAACACCTATGGAACACCCAACACGACATCGCGACGTACGAGAGTCGGGGATACGTAGACCACCAGCAAGTGCAGGCGTAGGTGAATGGCGCTACGAAAGCTTCACTACCTCGTTTGTGATCAATGGAGCATGCCTGCACTCCGCAAGGCTTCCTCAAGAGCGAGCGAGCAATTGCGCGGTAAAGCTAGACATCATCAGCGGAAAGAGCGAAGACGCAACTGTAGTTGACTCGGAGAGTAGAGAAAAGGAACGTTGACCGAGACTCGGGAAAGGAAAGCCGTGCCTTTACGGCGAGAAAGCAATGCTAGTGGACCGGGGGGCCTGTCGGAGAGCCATAGATAGGTAGGTGGGTGGTTGCCCAGGTGGAATGCCGGCAAGGTGAGGATCACAACGTGATTCTTGGATGTGGTGGTGAGAGGGAGAGTGAGATGCGTGGAAGTGTGGTGGGACGAGAATGGGGATGTAGGCTGGTTTGCGCTGGAGGGAGAAAGGGAGAAAGGGCGTAGACTGAGATGGGAAGTGGACGGATGCATGATGGATGGTTCTTATTGAGAGCGGGGGATTGGAAGAGGTTTCTGTAGAGATCGGACTGCTTTGGTCGCTGTAGGGGAAGGGAATGAAGTGAAATGGAGGGGGGTGTTGATGCTATGCTATACGTGTGAGGCTAGACACGAGGTCAAAGAAGCATTTACTTGTTACATGACTTGAGCGTGGGTTACATCTTGAAAACTAGGAAGGAATTTATGCCGAGTTGCTGGAAAACGCAGAGGTAGCGGACGTGGAGGTAGCGGTGCTCGAATGTCTGGGTTTTTGGCACGCTATGTGAGCCTTGCAGCACTCCATGCCTCTCGCCATGCTGCCCCCGGCTCTCCTCTCAAGCCCCTCACTTATCATGTCTTCGTGTCTATCCCCTCACGATCGTTTTATATCCACCCAAGCCCCAAACATCGTAAACAAAAGACACATCTAGACCCTCCGCCAATCCGTCATGCACCTCCCCACGCACCCCAGTCCGGCAACATCAACGACCTTCTCATGCCACGAAAGCAGCACGCTCATCGCCGCGCCGCTACTCTCATTCTGCGCCCCGGGTCTGCCACCCATCTGCGAGAAGCCGGTCGATTGAGGCGTCAGACTCGAGCGAGTAGGAGTCTTGCTGGCGCCGGTGCTGGAAGCAGCCATGCCTTTGTACCTGCGCACGCAGAAATTAGTCCAGGCTTCCACACACACAAAGCCATCACGCCAAATGCCAGTCTAAGGACCCACAGCAAGGAGAAAGCGCGCTGCAGTGCCAAGGTTGTGGAAAAGATAGAGGGGCAACGAACAGATACTTCATCAACACATCCAGCACCTCGGCGCCGCCCTCGCTGCCAAAGATTCGCTGCAGCATGGGCGTCATCTCGCTCGCCCGCACGCCCTGCAGCACCTCCGTCACGGTCTTCAGATGCTCCTCCTTAGCAATCGCGTCGCCCCCGTACGGTGCAGTTTCCAGAGCGCCGCGCAGCGCCCCCTCGGCGTCTCCGCCGCGCAGCAGTTGCCGCACCTGCTGGCCGATGGCGCGGACCTCAGACTCGGAGACGGGCGCAAAGGGCGGGTGCAGGGTAGAGACATCGAAATTCTGCGAGGATTCGGGGTCGAGGGCGTCAATGTTGATTGTGCGCCAGTTGTCGGAGAGGGAGGCCGTGGTGACTTGCTGGATAATGGACATGGTGGTGGGGGTGGAGGGGGAGTAGGAAAGGTAGTTGTTGTGTGTTGTGTTGCGGTTGCGGTTGAGGGTGAGGGTGAGGGTCGGTCGCAGAGGAGATGAAATGTGTCGGACGTGCCAGCCGTTTCGTGACTTCGTGGGCGTGGTGGGTTGGTATGTCGTGGTATCGTGGTATTCGTGCGCCGATGTTACAGATTGATGTATTTATATCAGAAGGTTGAAGGTTGAAGATTGATGGTTGATGGTTGATGGTGGACGATACTTGAATTCAACCCCACTTTCCGCGCTGCCAAGTGTCGGGCTTCCGCGCCGCCATCTTCTCCGCGTTCCGCTCACCCTCCGCCCCCAAGGAAGGGATTCCACCCCGCCTCTCCGCCCCCACCCATCATACGGTACTGCACTTCTACTGTTCATATAACCACGCCCCGAATTCATCGACCCACTCACGCTAGCCAACAGCATCCAACCTTCTACAGCATTGCATTTCCGTCACGTCGGACTCCTCCACATGCATACGGATCTACCCAGCGACCCTACATCGACAGTACATACATGCTGTATCTATGTAGTACAGTATCTCCTGGATCTGCATCTCCGTCCCCTGGATCGGCTCGGAGGACGGGGATCTACTAAATACCCGTCCCTAAGGTGCGTGGAACGGGACGAGCCCTCTCCGGGCCGACTTGTGATACCAATCACATATTCACTCTGTACCTTGACATGTAATCTTCCGAATTATATACAACCTACCCGTGAGTCTCTCGCGCAGTTGCTGGGGTCCTAGGGAAAAGAATGTCTCTAATACTGTCTCAGATGTATCGGTATATATTCGATATGGTTCGGTAGCTGTCAACCCCGTGCAGCGAGTGTATGGATGTTTTCTTTTACAGGATCAAAGCGTATTCGCACTTCGAGCCAGATCGGGAGCTGGGTAGCTCGCTACCCAGGCAGCTTTGCCGAAGATCAGGATCTTCGCCTTGCAAGCAAGCAAGAAGCATTCGCAAACATGCTACAGTACAGTACAGTGCTGTTATACTGGACATGCATCCATCCATACAGTCCATGACATCTTCCCCACGGAAACAACCCGACGGCCCTGGCCTACCTCACCCTCCGCATACATCAAACCAAAAAAAGAAAACGTGGGATATACGCGCCTCATCATCATCATCATCACTGGATTTCCATGTTTTCGAACCAACCACAAACACACACACAACACCCCTCGCCCATTCTATCCCATCCTACCTTTCGCCTCTTTCACGTTTGCTTTTCCATCCCATCCTCATCACATTTCATGACACGTTCTCCTTCCATTCCATCCTTCCTCCCTTCCCTGTTCCTGGCCTGGATAATGTCCGAGCAAGCCATGGTGGTCTGATTTCACCTCTTCTCGTCTCGTCGTATGTCACTGCGTAACTCATTTGCCATGTATCATACGATTCCGAGATTGACATGGCGTAGTGAGGCTGGTACCTGTACCTCGTCACGGGGTCCCTTTTTCGTTTGTTTTCTTTTCTTTTGCAGATTGAAGGTACCAACCAAGCTACACTCACCACTACATCTGCGTCCATCTACCACTAGAAGTACCCCACTCGCCACGTGCCGCAGTTGAGCTTTTTGCCCTTTGGACTTTTCGTCGTTGGTCGGTATGTTGTTCAACGCTTACTACTTATTGCCGCTTTGCTCCAAAGCAAAGATAGAAAGAAAGCGAGAGAGAGAGAGGGAAAAGCGGGGGGCGAAACATCGAAGCCAGCCAGTCTGGTTTTATTTCATCTCTTCCTACCGTAACTACTTTATTTCCTTATATATAGGTAGGCAACTACAAACGTTTACGTGGATCTAGATCTATTCCATGTACAACGACATCCATCCACCTTCTCCTTGTCGCTTTTTCGAATTCGCGGGCGTGCTGGTCCCAAGGGGGAGGCCGGAGGCAGGAGGGAGCATGCTTGTCCAAACCCGTGTACATGTTGACATCTACAGCACATCGTACTACCATCCCCATCCCCATCCATCTTCTTCTATTAACTCACATCCGTCCATCCGTCAATCCATATCGTCCATTGTCATTCCATCTCTAGCATCCCGTCCACAAAACCCCACCCCGTATATCCCCATCCCCATTCCCATCCCCATCCCCATCCAACAGCACCGTACATGCATACTTCCACACACACACACACACACACACACCACGTTCCGACTGTATGTACATACATACTATACTACACATTCCATGGCACCATCCTCCAAACGCAACAAGTACAAGTACAAGTACAAGTACAAGTACAAGTACAAGTACAAGTACAAGTACAAGTACAAGTCTAGCTAGAGTCTAGCTACGCTACAGACCACCATCACCACCCTTCTTACCCCCCCTTCCCTTCCCTTTCCTTCTTTCCCTCCATCCTCGCCTTCGATACAACCAATTCATGATGTCTGTTGCTTACCTACCTCTGCTTAGTTGCTTCTCTACACTAGACATAAATCATCACACCACTGTCGATAAATGACCACTTCCCACGTACGCACAGTGAGTAGCTCAGGGCTGAAACCCGAAGAATGGTGTGATGTGGTGCCATCACAATCCACAGAACCTGGAGGGAGTATCACATAACGCCCAAGTAGACGACTTCTTCCACTGGCAAAACAAACGAACAAACGGACAAACGAACGGGCGGTGGGCCGGGTGGGTATTGAAAGAACATAATTTCCATTCCTCTCTCTTTCTGTCCGTCTCTTCCTAACCTACAATTACTTGATAAAAAGTACACACCAATACACATACACAATTCCCGTTCCCTGCACTCCACTTCTTTGCAGAAGATTTCCTCTCGAGGGAAAATAATAAGTCTAAGATGGGTATATGACTAACATCTGTCCCTTTCTCCGCCATCGGAAAAAAAAAGGCAATAAAATAAAATTAAGGAAAACAAACAACACCCCGCAGAACAAGCTTATTCCTTGTCAACGACAGAAAAACTTTTCTTGCCTTCCTTCCTTCCTTCCACAAATTCCATTAGAGTACTAATAATAGTAAGACAAAGAGCCGATCAGGAACCAGCCTCATCGAGGCGGCGAAAAAAAATCCCGTCGGTCGGTTGGCAGACACAGAGAGAGGCCCGAAAGCAAACCGACCGACCAATTGACCGGGAAAGATTACATCCAAACACACCAAGGAAGCAAGAAGCAAGCGCATCCACAAAAGCAACAACAAGATGCTAGCAAAAAAAAAAAGAGAATAATGAGAACAAGGAATCTCCCTTCCCCATATTCTTCTAATGCATGGACGATCCTATCCTGTACAAACACATCTTTTTTCCTCTCTCCCCGCGAGGCGGCGCCCGCGAGAGCTAACACACCTCGCGATCCCCCCCTTCCTATCTGAAACAGTCTGCAGGAGAGGGGGACGAAAAAAACGAAAGTCCCGTCTATATGTGCGAGAAAAAGCAAATTTTAGTTATCCCCGATTCCCCTAACTTTTTTGCACTCCCGAGAGATGATACCATTTTGTATAGCCGAATTAAAAGACAAGAACGATGAGATGTGGTGATACAAGGAAGCAAGCGCTGTTACCAAACTCCCGAAAGAGCGAGAGAACAATAGGAAATAAAAGACCACAAAGCGACGATGAGAACGCTGCAAATGCTCCCAAATTAGTGGGATCCGTAATCGGAAATGCATTTGCGACACCGAGTGCCTTGTTGTGTACGCCGGGAGGTAGGCATGCTCGCCATGTTTCCGGCGCTGACAAGTCTAGGCTGTAGGTCGAGACTCGCTGAAGGGAAAGGAGCTGCGGCGCAAAACTTTCCGTGGTTCAATTGTGGCGAGAGCTGGCCCAGTCGCTCAGGGGCGAGTTGCTGGATCGGCGAGAACGCAGATGCGGAGTTGGAATGAGAATCGTCGCAATCATAGGTATGTTGGTGGTGTACAGAGGCGGAGGGTGGCCGTAGTGTCTAAAGCAGGTGTGTATTACAAAGTCGTTCAGGCCAAGATGTAACGGTTGAGAATGGTAACAGAGGTGAAGTGGGCACGAGATAACAAGGCGCGAGCGTCGTACGCAAGGGCCTGTTGCGTTGGCGACGAGTTGCAAATCTTTCGGCCTTGTTGGAAGATTGGATCTCGTAGAGTTCCCGCTCGCACGAGTCGACTGGGTTGATGACAGCAGCTTATTATCTAGGCTTCGGGGGAGGAGGCTTCGGAACGCCAGTCGTGTCATAGGCACCTCGTCCCATGTTGTAGGCGGGTACGTCTGTGGCAATCGTCATGGTGTGTGTGTGGTTGCAGCTGTTAAGTAGCATGTCAGTCGTGTTCTGTAGGTATAGATATATACATGTACACCTGGCACGTCCCACACCATGCCGCCATTCAGTCGAGGGCACTGAAGCGTGGCATTATGCAGGAAGTTTTGGCGACTGGGTGCCTGACTCACTCTGTTGTTGATACGTAGTATTCGATGGCTCCTGAGTAGGAGGACGGCGATGTGGTGTTGTGAAAGACCGAGGATGTTGCGACTGGGCAAGTGTATGATAACCACGAATGTTCTTCTTGGACGCGTCGCAGGTCCTGGAGGATCACAGGGAAAGCTTTTCGTGGAGAGATGATGGACAGACAAGCAGGCCAACGTGGTGGTTATTAAGGCAATCCGTTTTAGGTTTTGCAGCTCTGACAATCCCAGACCCTGCGACAAAGTCTGTGACGGGGCGATTTGGCTGGGCGGGAGCTGTGACCTCTAATCCTGGGGGAGGTGCGTAGCCGAGACGCAGAGGGATCTTGCGTGAACTGCTTCTGGCTGGTGTTCGGATGTTCCGCGGCTGAATGCAATATAATGCAATCGAGCTCGGGATCGTGCAGACGGGGTGGTGGTGGTGGTGGAGGTCGTGGTCGTGATAGTGGTCCTGGTGAGTCGTCTTCTCTGGATGTTTCTTTCTTTCTTTCTTTCCTTCTTTCTTTCTTTTCGGCGTCGATGCGGGAGCCAGACGGGAGATGAGATGAGACGAGACGGACAAGGGAGGTATGTATTGTAAGGTACCTAGGTAGGCAGGCAAGCCAGCTAGGGATCGAGCCTGATATCGAGGAGGAACGAGTGCAAGGAGGGCGAGCAGGGCGAAGAGAGAGCCGGAGTGCCGAACGATGGCGATGTGATGCGATGGGTTGCGATAGGTTGCGATCCGGTGCCGGTCGAGGACGAAGCGGATGAAGAAGAAGCAGAAGAAGAAGCCGCGGAAGCAATGGCCGAGTGAAGGGGGGCTTGGGCTTGTCTTATATGAGCGTTGATTGCATGCCAGGGAGCAAGTAAGTAAGTACTTACTTAGCTCGCAGCAAGATGTTTGACGGGCCGGGGTGAACCAAGACCAGCGACCAGCGACCGGAGACCCGCGACACGCTAAGGAAAAGCTGGGACGGAAAGCCGAGTGGAAGCAAGACGGAACAAACGAGAGAAGGAATAGGAAAGTTGAAAGGAAGTTGGTGGTGTAGTTGTTGTTGTTGCTGAGGTTGATGATAATGTTGTTGAAGGGGAGGGAAGGGAAGGGAAGGGAAGAAAAAGGGACGGGCGGGACGGACAGACAGACAGGGGAGCGCGTGTGGCAGAGGCGTCTTTTACGACGTGTATTTTACCGTGTGCCTTAGAGGTGCTTTACGGGCCTTACCGTGTCTTTTACCGTTTGCTTTCTAGGGGCTTGACCGTGTAATTTGCCGTGTGCTGTGCTGGGGGATTTACCGTGTACTGTACCGTGTTTACCGTGCACTTCACCGTATTTAGCGTGTGTTTTACCGTGCACGATACCGTCACCTTACCGCCCCCTTACCGTCACCTTACGAGCCACGGCCACACCCACGCTCGACGGTAAATTCGTAATCTTGCGGGTCCCGCACATTACCCGGCCGGCTTGTTTTACAGTCTCTCCACGGTACCAGCGACCTGGGGTCCAGCACGCTATGAACGAACATTCAGCACTCGCCGTTTTCCTCTCGTTTTCCCCCCTTCGTCGACGATCCATCGCATTGCGGAAAAGGGGCCAAGGGGTGGAGACACGCTCGCGGTTTCAACTTTCCCACGGCATGGGCAAACGACCCGGAGAACTGGGGACGAACGCCCGTGGCATCGAGGACTACTTTTTAGTCAGGGGAAACGAAACGCAAGGGCAGGGGCAAAACCCGCTGCTTCATCCTTACCACGACCACGACCACCACCATGACCACGACCACGACCTCTTCCTCCTCCTCCTCCTCCTCCTCCACCACCGCGGCCGGTGTTCACATCGCGGTGCTTGCGCTTGCGTTGGCCCTTCCAACCATCCCGCCGGAGCCAACTCCCCTCACGGCAGAGAGCGCGAGCGCGAGCGAGAACGAGAGCGAGAGCGAGAAGAGTACGCGCCCTTCAGCACGGTCGACGGCGAAGGTTACATTTGTGGCATCAGTGCGCGCGCGCTGCGTTGCATTACCGATGTTAGATCTGCGCATGCCATTGTATCAGCCGTTCGAGAACGTTTCTGTCGGTGCTCAATGCCTGGCTGGGCAAGACAAAAAAGATGGACAGTCATCAGTCTCGGGAAAGGGGCAAAGAGAAGAAAAACGCAAAGAAAAACGAAACTCACGCAGAAAGGGTCCTGGTCCACCGAGCCAGATGATCCTTTTCTCTTCTTTTTTTTTGGCTCCATCGAATGGAACCTTCGTCCCTTTCGACCTGGTGGGATTAAGCAATCCAAGTCAAGCGCACACCCCTTCGGTCTGAATGTCTCCGCCGCGAGACTCTTGTATCGTGGACGAAGGCGGCCATCCTTTTGTGACAGTCTCTTCTCTCTGCGCAACGCCCGCATCCTGATCCTGAACCTGAACCTGAGCAGAAGCCGTGTTCCTAATCCACATATCCCGAGCATGGGTTCTTGCTTGCCGGACCACGACGCTGGGCCGCTCTTCAGCCCAGCCCAGCCCAGCCAGCCCAGCCCAACGGCCCCAACCCCAGCTCACCTCGAGCTTCACGCAACACAGGTCTTCGGAGTGGAAGTTACCCAACCCAGCAGCCCGACCCCCCAGGCTTTCACTACTGCGAGGTACGACTTGCATAGCGCCCGCTCGCCCTGACTACCACTCGCCACCCGGCGAGCGTCGACGGCCTGACCATGCGGCGATGCCGCCGGCTTCTCTTCCTAGCGTCGGAGCCGTGGAGGACGGACGGCGTCGAAGCCCTGGCGTGTCCTGGAAGACAGGGGGAGATCCCCAGCCAGCGTCCACGCCGACGGCGACGTACACATAGAGCCAGCGGCAAGCCAGGCCGGGGCGGCAGGGGCCACTACCGCGAAGCTGGGTCTCGGGCTTCGATTTCCTTGGACGGCTCGTCTTGCAATCGCGCATGCATGCTAGGGACTGCTTAGTACTGTACAGAATGTACAGAATGTACAGTACACACACAGCACAGTGTGAATGTATGTAGGTACCCTCCGCCCTTTGCTCACTAGACGAGAAAGGAACCCACTCTGGAAGCGCGGTTCTTCCCGTTTGACCCACGGTCCCACACGAGGGCATCGCAGGCTCAGCACGGTAACTGTAATTACTGTACTACTACTGTACTGTACTGTACTTACGGACCTGTGGAAAGGATGTGAAACGAGCGGGCTGTGGCTTAGAGGCAAACTCTAGACAACCTCGAAACAGAAGACAGAAGTGAGCTGTCTAATCCAAAGCCGGCCCGTTGCGAGGCGCCGTGACTCGGGCACAGCCGTCCGTCACAGCAATTCGCTCTGACCACGACCATGCGTTCTGCTGCTGGAAGCGGAACAATTGCATTCGATGCATCATCTGACTGGGACGCATTCTCTGACGAGCAGCCGAGTGTCGTCCACCATAACCTGTGTAGACCTCTAACCTTGACCTCATGGCAAAGGATAAGTCACAAATCGTTCAAACAAGGGAATATTTGCCTCGCTGCCTCCATTCAAACTCGGTATCAGATGCGATCAAATCCGCCGAGAAACAGAACGAAATCGAAAGAGGGAGGCTTCCCGGCGTTGCCGTGTGTCACGAACTCACGACCCAAGCCAGCCGTTTCTCAGCCACGACTCACAGTTCCAACCAGTCTAATTAAAGATCGTACAGATCAACAGCCATCCCAATCTTGCGTCGCGGCAGCCCGGCAAAGAAGAAAAAGCGTGTCTTACCGATCATGGCGAGAGTGGCGCTGCTTTGAGGTTTCTTCGTCTGCTTCGCTCCCAAGTTTCTCATCATCTCAACCTCTGCGGAGTCCAGACAGGGAAGCAACATGGCACGGCACAAGAAGACGCTTCGAAAATCCCACAATCCCATCCACTTGGTTATGGCTGATCAAACTTCCCAGTGGGCTGGTTCTGGAACGGTGCCCTGCTCTGCTCTGGCCGGCTGCGCCGTTCAGAACCGTTCCATCACTGAGCCGAAAGAATCCGTATCTGATTTAACACAACGGGATCTAGACTCTGCATGATTGTTAGAAGTGACAGCGCATACATTCTACATTATCGGCACAGACCCGGTTCCGTCTCTGGGGGCGTGAGACATCTCAAAGCTAGTTGAAGCATCCGACGAACATCTGTGCTGGTTTTGGTCCTGGCTCACCATGATTAACAAAGCCGAGAATTTCCTGGAATTATTTTTGGGAACATATTCCACTTTCATCCGTGGTACCGCATAGCAGCACTTCACGATACGGACGAACGCAGGGCAAGCTGAACTTCGGGCGACTGTGCGCGCCCGAGGAAGCTAAGGAAGATTCCATCGGGTCTTACAAGCATCGTACAAAACACTCAAGGCAACAACCCGTTCGTGCACTTAGGCACAAGTGACAACGATCTCCCAAAATACACATCACCCATTGCACGGCCACCCAGGAGCGTCCATGCTTTGCTTCCGCTGGGATGAATGTAACTCTCCCGAGTCAGCTAGGCGGACCGGCTTAAAGGGGTGCTCACTTTGTTGGTATCAATACTCATTACTTTACGTTTGTTGGGTACGTACGCTGGAGGCCGATCATACTTCGGATCTTGTCATTTTGTTTTGCCTCCAATTTTTTGATGCATCGCATCTGAGCTGCAATGACCAAATCCAGATTGACAATCAAACTTCCGGTCGGCAGGCCCCCTGGGGAGGTCTCTCATGCGGATAGCCGTGGATCCATGAACCGGCTCGGGAGCCTGCGGGCTTCTCTTCTTCTTCTTCTTCCGTGTCACCGGCCTCATGCTGCGCAACACCATCACGAGAAACCGAAGTTTGCGGCAGCAGCTACGAAAGGAAGTGACGTAGATTGTCTCTACTCGGGCAAAGTGGGCTCTGACTGTCCGTGTCCTGAGTTCTCAAACGGAAAATTGCCATTTCCATGAGATCATGTCTCAAAGTCTAAGAAACCATCCTCGTTACCAAAACCAGGTACATACCGGATCGGGTTACAGCCGGAACGGACAGTTCCGCACGTCATCATCTATTGGCCGTTGATAACGTGGCCCAGGTTCTGTCCTGTGGTTCGTACAGAGATTCTAATATGTGATAGAGGGACACGGCCTAAGGATACAAAGAGGTCTCCCGATGGACAGAGTCTTATAGTGTTAAGTGACTCGACCCTGCTGGCCGTCTCTAGACCGAGATCAACATCAAATCAACCGCATGTTTGCCTAGTGTCGGGAACATGCAATCAGAAAATTCTGTCGTCGTATTGAAGCTACTTTCTTCGTACGGGTACATGGCGAGGCATTCAATTAACCTGGCGGAAGAGGCAAAGAAACTTTCCACCCAACAAAATTTGATGGGATCTCCTCGCGCTTTCAAGCGTTAGCTGCTATTTGGGGACTATATGTACTTTACCGCACGCTGATTAGAGTTAGGTTTTCCGCTGGCAGGGGGGCAGCACGTTTTGACTTACGGCTTCTTATTTTCCTCCCTGCTCCACATGGGCCACGCAGGGATCTCTTACGGAGTGGACACTGCTCCCCAGGTTTCCCTCCCTCTACCCTACTGGGGAACCCATGACATGTCGGGTATTGGGTTTTCTTCCTCTTCTTTTCTCGGTTCTTCCAGGGCCCGGACGCGTCGTCTCTCTGGTTCGTCCCGTCTTTGTTCAGCTCTCGTACTGATAATCCACTTCCTCGTCAGGGCCATCGGACATACTGTTGAAATTATCCAGAAAAATTCTGCAAAGGGAAATCAAAAGGATCGCTGATTGGTGTATCGGTTAGCATTCGAACTATTGCTTTGCGATGCTATAGAAAGCAACAGCGCACGACGTCAGCGTTTGGTCTGCTTTTCGAGCCTTTCCTGAACCTAGTTCTAGTGGCATTCGTAGCGGGAATCCCTGTTGTTGGTTTTCGGTTAGTATTTATCTGGCCTGAAGGGGACTTCTTCCCTATCTCGACCTCGTCTTAAAACTTACCTTTCCAAGCAAGACAGGATTGCCTACAATGCAGAAAATTAGAGAAGCATTCTGAATCAAAGACGAAGAAGAAGAAAACGACATGCTCAGGCCTTCAAACGTATCGAGTCAGCGTCGCAATACGTGCACCGACGCACGACCGCAGGTCCGAGAGCTAGATCAGAGCAGAGCACGGAAGATCAGATTTAAGAGTTTTGCATGTGGAGGCCAGGACCCCAAAGTAACGCGTCTGAATTGGATTTTTTTCCAGCTCTCACGAGTCTTGGTTCGTGGGAAACTTTCGACGTCGGGACACGCTGTGTTTCGGCAGGGAGGTTCTGGAAGGATGCAAGGAAGGAGGCTTTTTCTTCTTCTTCTGTTGGGAATTGGGGATCGAGAGAAGGTTGAGTCAGGATACGGGGTAAGTGTGGGTAAGTGTGGGTAAGTGTGCCACCTTTTTTTCTTCTGCATGCCAAGTCGCCTTGTTTGGTTTGATGGTTGAGGAGTGCCAGTAGCCGGGGAGGGTGAGTAGGTGTGGATGTGGATGTGGGGTATAGGAGGGAGGGGGCCCTTTACACTTCTCGTTTGTGCTTCAAGTTTCTCTTTCTCTCGCTCATACTTTCGCGCTTTCATTCTCTTACTCACTTACGATCTCATGCTGTCTCTTTCCCCCTTTTCCTCGCACTCCCGACCTCTCTTGCAAGGCATCACCTCTCACCAAAGGCAGTGAGAACAGGTCAAGCACTCCCTCTCAAGCCAAGCAAAGAAAACGTACCCCTCTCCACAAGGAAATATCGTGTACCAAAAACAAGCCCGCGGTTCTCGCGATTGTTTTGTCTGGAAACCACTGCGACGGGTCTTTTCTTTTTTTTCTCCTTCTTCCCTTTCCACCTCTCTTCATTGCATAGCGTAATCGTAAAATCGTTCGAAGGAAAGGCTCTTTTTCCTGGCTGAGGTTTCTGCGGAGGAGGGCGGCGTGATGGCTTCCTTCTTTTTCTTTTGCCCCGGAGTTTGGCTTGCTTTCTTTCGTTCTTGATCGTCTTCCTCATCAACGCTCAAAACGCTTGATATATTTGCCTCGGGCAACACAAAGCCGGGAGTCGGAAGTGCAGACTTGGTTTTTTGGGTTTCTTGTCTGGAGTTGGATTTTTACCTTGATGCTCTGCTCTGCGCTGCTCTGCTTGTTGCGCTGCCAGCCAGCTATAGCACGAGCCAAGAAAAGGGCAAGAGTGTGCGATATTGAGAGCAGCAAACAAACTCATGGGGCTAGAGATCCTCGGTCTTAACGAGACGGGCAGAAGACACGTAGGGGGGACATTGCCACGCTCCTATTCCAATGGCTAGGCCCTTGTGCAGAGAAAAGCAAGGTGGTGAGGGGGAAGATAGGTGGGTGAACCTGCACTTGGCAGATTCTCAACATGGGAGGAGGAAGAGAAGAATCGGAGACCAAGAATCTAGTTTAAATTGTCGTGCGTGCTTGAAGAACATTTGCTTAGTGTTTTTCCCCAATAGAACCCATTTGCTCTTCCACTCTTGCCGGTCGTGCGTATTCCTCGTTCTTTTGTCCTCGCTTGCGTCTTTCTCCTTCAGTCTTTGCACGATGGAAGGACATTTCCAGAGCAAAAGCATTTGATATGCCAGCGCGACTCTTCGGAAACGGGTCTTTCGTCTTTTCAGGGGAAGAGAGAAGAAGGACGAGGAGAAGGGGGTCTGGGCTTGGGTTTGGATCTGGGCGGAGGCTGCTGTGTGCAGTATGTAGATCGCATATGCGTACTTGTTTTGATTTCCCAAGCGGGATGAGCATGATGAACTTGGTTGGGGAAAGGGGATCTTCTGACCTTCTGACCCGGACTTTGTGCAATTCTTCTCAGATCCGCGGGATAGGCATGGAGATGATGCATACCGTAGGTATGAGGAGATGTGGTTCGATTCGAATGTGTGTTTGTTGGCTTTAGACGTACCGGTACGTGCTGCTCGTCTCTGATTTGCATCGCAAGCTGCCTGGATTATGAGTGAAAATCTTGGGCGTCTTTCGCAAGATTAGACGGAAGCCGAAGCGTTGTACTGCGCAGTCGCTAGAGCCCTAACGATTTTGTTTTTCTCGAGACACAGCTCTCTATCTCATGTCGGTCTACCAGAGATGCGTGGACCGTAGACGCAACGGCAAATCGGGGAGGGGAGTAGGTAAGCACAGCAGGTCTGGAAAACCCGCGTAGGCGAATCCGACATGGTGATCGGGCGCGCAGTGCCAGCGATCCATCTTTTGTCGCTGGTGCTGTTTACGAGGGTGAGTGAAATGCTTCCTTCGCCTGGGAGCGCGAGTGGGTGAGCGAGTGATGGATGGTCATGAGCGTCCCGGCTCTTACAGTATTGTGTGTAGTTCTTGGTCTCAGACCAGATCGGGGGCATCCCTTCGACGCGTCCTCCGAGCTGGTCAGGGATAGGGTTCATGGAGTCTGGGTTGTGGGATGTGAGCTTCGCGTAGCATTGTAGTAGGAGAAAGAGGTAGACTGTTTGCATGTTGTTCGCGAGGCACGTGGCTCTTGGTTGTGGACGTGGAGCTCTTTCTTGCGTGCTTCGTGCTGGTTGGCATTTTGTATCCACGAGCCTTGGAGGGTTTTCTCGTCTTTGCAGGGTTGTCGATACTGAGGATTGTTTGGTTGGCGGGGAAGATGAATCGAAATGATGGCAAATGGAATGCAAAATATGGTAATTAGGTTTTTGTTATATTGATATCAACGCCGGGGGGAGGGAACCTTGGTGGCATGGCTACTCGAAGGAGTGCCCGTGTATTACCTCCATCTGACAGGAACCAAGTGTTTGAATGATTCCCTCGATCGAAACCGCTGTGGATATCCGAACATTTGTAAACAGTATTACGTAGTGTCACCAAAAATCACAAGACAGCGCTGCCCCCCGGATTTGATATTGCGGCTTGTATGAAGTATTACAATGGGATGACCACGTTTGCCGAGATAACCGATATCTGGACTGATGGGGTTTCTTGAAAAAGGAGAAGGAAAAGCGTACATGTGTAAGCCTCTCCGATACTGGTTGGTGCCGCCTTGCTTTTCACTTGGTGTGCTGGAGGAATATGCTCGTTTAGCAATGCTACAGTAGTACAGTACAGTACTGTGTAAGACCTTCCACCACCAACGTGACGGATTTTCTTAATACATCAAAAACACATCCACTATAACATGTATACTGTATATGAAGTAACGATAGTAGTTTCGGAGATTTACGAACTATACTAAAATGATGTTGTTGACATCACGTGTTGGTGATAGAGTAAAACAAGTCTGAAATCGTTTGTTGAAATCTGTATGTTTTTCTACTAAGTGTGCGAGTGCAAAAATAAGGGACAGTGGTGCGTGCACATGCTAGTGCTCTATCACGAGGACCTACTGGGGTATTCCTACAGATGTGTCTCGAGGGAATTTAGTAGGTTCGCTTTTACGTGCTTTGCACCCGCCCTGAATTCATTTCTCATCCTCCTGAGAACCAATGGTTTACCTAGGTGAACAGCATGAAAAGTACTCTTCATGGCTAGTGTTACAAGACTGGATACGACTTGGGTTCGTCAGAGATGGAATCCTATTTTGTCCTGGCATTGCAACCTCACCTCTTTTGGGAATTTTCGAACCGGTGGCGTGGCGCTAGCAATGTGACCTTGTCTAAGAAGCTGTGCTTGCAAAGACTCAATATTCGAAGAGTAAAAGGGGGGAGTGGGAGATAGAATCCTATTTTGTCCTGGCATTGCTACCTCACCTCTTTTGGGAATTCGAACCGGTGGCGTAGCGCTAGCAATGTGACCTTGTCCAAGAAGCTGTGCTTGCAAAGACTTAATATTCGAAGAGTAAAAGGGGGGAGTGGGAGATAGAATCCTATTTTGTCCTGGCATTGCAACCTCGCCTCTTTTGGGAATTCGAATCGATGGCGTGGCGCCAGCAAAGTGACCTTGTTCAAGAAGCTGTGTTTGCAAAGACTCAATATTCGAAGAGTAAAAGGGGGAGTAGGGGATAGAAACGGAATCTATCTATCCAGCCATTCGTACTGGTGCTCGATCGGGCTCAGCTCCGTCCAACCTCAAGCTGGCCACTCAGCAAGAAAGTGCTCTCTCTCCAATGATCTCCGGGCTTGCATAAAATCACCACCGAATCCCCCCAGTCCTCCCCGGAAGAGCGCCTTTCCCCCACACTCTCCAGATCCAGTGCCGTGAGCGCCTCGCAATCGATCAACGTACTTTCTTGCTCCTTCCACGTAACCGTCCAACTGGTCCGAGCCCAAGCCGCCCGCCCTTCTTGTCTTCTTCGCAGAATCCATAACCGGCTCGTAAACATCAGGGCGTGGCATTCCTCCATCGTGCATTCCATGCCGGCAGGCAACCGGTCTGCAGATACCCTAGAGACGGAAACAAACACCCGAACTGAATCGCGCCACGAGAGCTTCGATACCAAGGTACCTGCTTTTCTTCTCCAGAGGGTCGAAAGGCCTTGTCAGCGCTTCTTCATTCCGTCGAGCAGTGGACTTCCACTTTCGTTCCCCTCAACACCTTCACGTGTGTCCAGGACGATGGACCCCCATTAGCCAGGCCATCCGGCTGGATTACAAGGTACGTAAGACTCGAGTTGCTGCCCGTTGCGGATCTAGCTGTCTAGCTTGAAAGCCTTCTTAGAACCTAGTAGAAAAGAGATCACTCAACACAATTGCCGCTGCGAACTGAATATCTGACCTGTCTTTTTTCCCTTTTTGACCTGTCTTCTTTCCCGTCGTCCCCTCTTCTCCTCCGCCGCAGGTCCGTTCCCGTGGAATCTACGTCGATCGGCGATCAACCACACAGCTGGTCACAGCACAGCGAAGTCTTTCCGGACGACGCCGATCTGCACGCAAGCTGAGTGCACACAGCCTGCGCTTCGCAAGATATCTTCGTGCAATCTACACCATTCCCAATGATAGCAACAAACGGTTTTCCACATCCGCCCAACCGACAAAGCCGAGGGGCTCAGACAGCCCGTAGGACATGTCGACGTGCCAAGCGATGCGTTTCTGCTCCCAACTAGGAGATCCGCGACGCAGTTTCCAAGGTTGACGAAGAAAGTTTGCGATCCAAGACCCCCATTTTTTTCTTCTTTCTTACACGCTAGATGTTTCTTGCGTGGACGCGGTGAAAGGGTAACTCTTCGTGGTTGCTTGGATAGAGCGTAAGATAGGTACTGTAAGCGTCTTTATTGAATGTGGCATCGGTGCTCTGGCGGTTTGAGCGAGATCTGCAGCCTGAAGAGGCATGTGAGAAGAAAGTAGCCTATTGCAGCGCGCGGAGCTACTGCTGGCTGCGCAGTTATTGTTGATTTGCGTGTGTTTAAAGTGTACAGTACGATCGTCTTGGAGCGCATAGGAGTGTTGGTAAAGCACGTATCGTGATCGACAGAAGTGGCTTCTTCCCTCTCATCCATCTCCCGACCGGTATCATCTTTTCTCGAACTACAGCTATCAAAGTAATTCCTCGCAACTGGATCCCAGCTTTGGGTGAAATCCTGGCTGAGCCTGTCGTGGACCTATCGGCCAGCTCGGAACCCATCTGTGCCGTGCTAGCGCAACACACAAACACACGTCTCGACTTCGGAATGCTAACATGCTAAGTCAAGGAGAGAGGGGTATCTTCTACAGCAGTAGCGAGAAACCTCTAAGGTTAAACTCATATAGGAATATTAGAGAAAGGACGAGCATTCCGTAACACGACTACCTGCCGTGCTAGGAGATCTCAGCACGTACACTCACCTCTCGTGTAACACCGACGTCGCCCAACCGCCGTCTCCGCGTGCGACAAAGCAAGGTGCGAACTACCACCAGCGTCCTAGACAGACGACATGGCACGTACTCTTGCTCCAGCTTCCGTGTCGGAGATCTGCTCAACAGCGCTTTCGAGCATGGCCTCGTTGTTGACGAGGATGTCGATGGGATTATACGGCCCAACGACGATAGCGACGGCGACTTCGACATCGGGATCTGGAGCTGTGGCTTCCAAAGATAGTGCGGTGGGTGAGCCCCTGGCGTCCTGAGCTTCAAGGGGAGCGAGCTTCGTGGTGTTTGCGGGCTGTTGCTACGACCATGGCGCCGCGTGCGAAGACGTGCGAGACGGGCTCGTTGCCCAGGACACAGGAGTGGCTTGTGGTGGTTACACAAGTGCGGAAAACCAGTTCCACATTGAGGAGTTGTGATAGATGTGGGTTCCATTCTATTCCAAGATTCTGTGAAGTGTTTTGCGTAGTAAAGGGGGGAGTTGTGTGGCAACACGTGACTTACCACTTGCTCTACTCGCCACTTGTAAGGCGTTTCCTCTTGTCAGCTGTACAGGGGCGTGAGACAGGCCCAAGACTACAGTGCGATGCCGTTCGTATTTGGTTGTAGTCTTGTCCAAGGAAGAAGATGTTTTAGGTGGCGGGCGCAGGTTGTGTGCAATGCGTTCGGGATCCTGGCAATCATGCGTTAGACACGTGCCATACATTCCAACACCTCTGAATAGCCTGTGACGAGCCAGACTTCAGACGTGTTGAGAAACGAACGGACCGTCAGTTCGAGGTATCTTACCAGAGCGTAACCTTCGGTGGGCCGAGGACGGTGATGATGACCGAGCTGAATCGTTCCGTAAGTGCGGCGTTCTCTCGAGATCGTCATGCTCCTTTAGGTTCAGACATTTATAGACCACTTGTGAATCGATGCGACATTTTTGACTGCGACTAGCTTGGGAGTTGAGTCAATGGCCTACCGTGTGTTCGTACAGTACACATTGTACTGTAGCATTTGTGCCTTTTCACCTTTAAGCCGGACATCCCCCGGTTTTGACTTGGTGTGAAAGATAACCGCGGTGCCTCTGCACTCCGTATGGGAATTAACCATATTCAGCTGTGGAAGCGAAACTCTACTCTGTACGTGACGTAGCAAGGCGAATTTAAGGAAAGCAAACGAGTTGCGGCGAGGTAATGTACTATTTTGCGTACTTGCGTGTTCTTGTTTACCAATTCCAACCAGGGCTCGGCTCTTTAGCGAGCTTTTGTTTACGGAACCTCCCTCCGGTACGTTCAAGCGGGGCGTTGGAAAAGCCTTTTGCCATGGGGAGGTGACCAGGGTGTTTCAGCCAATCAGAGAGCTCAGGATCCTCGAAAATCTCCATCAAACGACCCTTTTTCCGGCAAAAAACAAAGCTCTGTTGGGATGCTGTTCCAGATTCCAATGTCCAACCACTTTGCGATTGGTGGTGGAAAAGAGGTCAAGCTGTAATTGGTGCACGAGGAGGATGTGCAAAGTACTAGCAAACACGCTTATTTTCAATTACGTTTACGACGAGGTGCGTCGTGTGCAATAGTCATTTTTCTACATTTCGAAGCGATGAGACCGGAAAGGAGGCGGTGAGCTGATATTTTATGGTTTTTTACACCCCCTGTTTGGAAGGGGATAGCGCTGTACTGTACCAGTACTGCACTAGTACTGTACAGTATGTGGTACAGTACAGTACTGTACATAGTACTTCTACGTACAGTGTGTACTACAGTATGTGCTACGGGTGAGAGCTCTCAGGAACATCGTTCTATGGAGTACTAGCCCCTTCCCCCGCCTCCATCCCCCACGATAAAAGGATTCAATCCTTGTAATAACGCGGGGTTGCGGATCTAACAGAGAAACGTGCTCGTTCTAGAGGATTCGACGCTGATTTGACTGGGAGATCCCCCTGTCCATGCAGAGATTTACCTTTTTTTTCAGGGGGGTTTGAGGGAGATGGTAACTAATGGAGGAAAGGTATACACAGTACAGTACATCGTTCTGTACGAAGTACTGTACTGTACAGTATGTACTGTATAATATGTACTGTACTGTACTGTGTATAACTGTACTACTGTACTACAGTAGTTAGAAATGCTGGAAGACCTTGCAGACGATATCTCTCCTCGAGTCGGCGGAAAGATGTTTGTAGCCGCCACGCAGCAGAGAGATCTGACGATGTCTCTAACATTGTCAAGCCCAGAGTCTGCTGTCGATTCCGTCCGAGTGGTCTTACGTACACTTGTCCAAGGATGGCCCAACCAATCGCGGCTGCAACACAGAGCCTCCGTATGTTCATGCTGCAAGTCAGCCCAAGCCCACTGACACACTTTCCTGCTCTGGGAACGGTCCCAGAAACAAGGAGTTTCCACCGTCCAGAACACAGCAGACAAGAGGAGAGAAAATTGTAGTGGCGGGCTATTGGCTTCATTGTCTGAGCCTCCCCTCCCGCGAGCAAACCGACGAGCTACTATACGATGCCATCCGCCTTGCGGTGTGGCTGAGTGTATGAGACAAGACTTTATGGATCCAGGGGTGAGGCGGTCACGAGGGAGTGATCTGTGTGAGACGACCACACATTTGGTCGTCTGTAGGTTTATGCTGCGCATGAGAGGTTTTCTTGTCTTCCTGCTCTCGCGGCAGCTCGTTGCTCCGTCGTTGCTGACCGGCTCGGGGCAACGGGCCTGCTCTGAAGCTCTTGGTAAGGCTGCTAGGCGAAGGTGTACTATTTCGGGATTGGGGCTCCCCTTGTACTAGTTAGTAGCTTGGGAAGCGCGAGCGCGTCTACGAGAAACCCTCCTATCTTGCGGTGGGCAAAGCCAAGAAAGAGTCAGTTAGCATTGTCTACTGTGTACAAGCTCCTTGGATTCAATACGAGGTGGTAACTTTTTGCAACTTGACACCGCACGTCATATTGAGTAATTGAAATTCAGGCGACAAGGGATCGACACTTGATATTGCATCGTACCGTATTGTAAATCCGATAGGAATGCCTTAAACTCAATACAGATTGCAGGCAATTGCTCCTAGCTTCATGGTGCATGATCGTGTACCACGTAAATAACGACCACGTCTTGGCGATTATTGGATTTCCCCCTGGCTAGACCAGGCATTTCGGGTTGCGCAAGACAGGATTTACGGTGTGGATTCAAACCTTAAGATCGGATGCGGAACATCGCTGTTCTAGTCGAGGAACCGGCTATTAATAGATCCATCTGATGTCAACATTGAAGTTACTGTACTACATGTGTACTGCATGTACCACAGATCGTGTGAGATGTTCTGGAAGGAGGTTGAAGGAGGCTGACGCGCAACTCACGGATCTACAGCAAAGGGAACCAGATCCTGACTGGGTGCACGAGTATGTGGGAAAGATGGGATTGCCGAGACATCATCTACAAATGTCAACACTGTCAAGATACAGCTGTTGACCCGCTTCACACGCCCGTTTCGCCTCCACCCACAACCACCACCGCCACTGCGCCCACCCCCTTCTGGCCGCAGGCTCCTCGTCCCAGCCGCATAGGCCATGTACCGCAGATGCTTGGACGACGATGGCCGGAGTTCCTCAGTGGATGCGCCAGCCCCATTAAGACCAAGGTCCTACCCTGCCACCACGCCAACAGCGTTTCCAAAAAACGATTCGGAAATCTCGTACTCGTTTGAAAGCATGCTGTGTAAACAAGGGTTCCTGGACGAAGCGTCATAAAAAGATCGTCACCAGCGGCTCTCGAAGGTGTATAAGAGAAAGAGAGATTCCATACTCGTTGAATCATCTTCAGTCTTCATTCCTCGCACCACTGCAACCACAACTCTCTAGCTCATCTCTCAAGCGCCTGACCCAAACTTCACCATGTTGGCCAACATCAAGCTCCTCGCTCTCTCCGCCGCCGCTACCAGCGTCCTGGCTGCTCCCGCTCCAGCTCAGCAAGCTTCTTCTTTGGAAGCCCGTCAAACGGACGACATCTTTCAACCTGGTTACTACGACGCCAACTACTTTTGGTCTGTGACGAACTGGCAGGCATCCGTCGCCCGCTCAGGAGGCTACTACTGTCAGTGTTCCCTCCTTTGCCGGCACCAGCCCCTTTGCAAGAGACTACTAACATTCATACAGCCTTCGACATCTCCGGCTTCGCGTACCAAAGCTACCCAGCTTTCAGCGCGCAATGCACCGGTGGCCCTGACGGCGGGCCTTTTGCGCTGTGCGCTAACACCGGCGACGTCACATACAAACAAAAAGTCGCGGCTCGTCTGCTCCCCAACGACAGCAAGGGCGCGACGATCCAGGTGTCCTTCGATTCCACTTCTACGACGGACCCGTAAGTGCCTCTGCTCTCCGCGCTGCCAACGTCCGAGAGCCCTCACACTGACGCGAACGTTTAGCCAAACCCTCACCAACGTCACGGGAACGCACACCGCCTCCTACAACCAGGCTGTTGGCTATCCCGAGAACTTCAGCATCTACCCTGACAGAGGGTACTCTATTGCCATTCTTGTCAGCGCTGACTAGGGGGCGAGGGAGGGGAGGATCACGTAGCGACGCAGCGGCGTGGGCACGTGACCATCCGCATTAGGCACTGAGGTGCAACCATTTCCTTTCGATGCGTAGCTAGCTATTCGCTCGCTCTTCAACTTTAGACAGTAGCAATACGATACTGTTGCCCGTCTCAGAACCAGCGCGCACAACCCCCTCAAGTGACATAACAGGTCTCAAGGGCCCCGAACAGATGGCTCACCATCCGAAGACGTACGGAGAGCCGGTGAATGCTGGGCCTTTCAGCGTCACACGCCCGTCGTTCTTGACGCAATGAGAGAGTCCAGGCCTGGAGCAGCGCTTCCATGGCGAGGAGCAGAGTCGTATGTACTCTACTTACTGTACTGTAGCTATTCTTGACTGGATTCCTAGCCCCCTTTTGGCAACGTACAGTACATACATTCCCGCCACTTCAACAAATTTCATTGGCCCACCATCTTGGCTTGTTTACTCGAAACACGTGTGATGTAAACACGCACCCTTGCTACGTCGAGATGAAGCAGACAGTATCGGATCAGGGGCTTGATTGAGCCTGGAAGCAATCACTACCCCAGATCCCGGACCCGTGCCGCCAACAGGTCTGTCCTGTCCGATCTCTCCGCTGATGATCTCCCTAATGTACGTGAAGGTCAGATCCCTGTGCTGGCGAGACCCTCACTGTACTGTCTGGACTATATATATATATATATATAGTAGCGCTCACTGCGGCCAGATCGAGCAAATTACTGTACATAACGTGCCCATTGATGGGACTAACAGTTTGCAAGGCTACTACTGTATATGCTACCCCCCCCCCTCCCAAGCAAAGATACAATCCCTACACAGGCAGAGGGTCTCTAACCAGCCAAACCAGCGCAGAATGTCGAACCGTAGAAACGGGCAAGTTTCTCTCCTCGTGATATTTGAATTCGGCAGAACCGCAAGCCTGCCTGCGATTCCGAGCTACACCACGCGACGATGAAAGTCCAAGCAAGACTCTTTCACTTGCGAGCCACTTTCCCTCTCCAGCTAGAGAAATCTTCTCTTTTTCCCGTTTTCCGCCCTTCCGTCAAACCAGAGAGGGCCTGTTTGTTGTTTCTGCTTTTCCAGTACAACGCCTCACTAGCTGAACAAGCCCTATGTAGGCTTACTATAACGATGGCATGCAGCAGGAAAACAAACCCACAGGCCGCACGAGTGATTAGGCACTGACTGTTCATACACATATATCCCGACAGATAATCCATCCAAGCTCCAGTTTTGTTTGCCCTCTCGAAATTCAGTCGATCTGACATTCTCAAAAGGGACACAGTAAGTAAGTAAGTAAGTAGAACTTCTTCTAATTAAATTCCTGATCATGCGAGTGCGTGCGTGGTGAGTAAGTGTCAGATCAGATCAAAGCAGAGCAAGTCACGATTGAATCTATCTATCTCTCTGAACAGACCTCGCGAGTACTTCATTCATTCATTCCACTAACTAACTAGCCGACGTCCACGAAACATCGCTCTATATACAATAGCATCATGCATACATAGTGTCATGCTTCTTAGAACCATCCATTCATCAGCGAGTACTTTTCTTCTACAAGACTGCGAGCCTTCTTCGATGTTGTATATACGTGGGCTAGCTACTACTTTGTCCTGACTGAGGCTTGCTTCCCTCGTTTGTGGACACTGGCTCGGCTGCTCGCCTCCCTTGCTTGCTTGAATCGCGGCCAGCAAGCTACCAGCGACGCAGAAGGCTGAGATGATCTCGGATCTCTATCTACCACGCTCGAGTTCGAGTGAAGTTCCAAAGCACGTCTTGGCACTGTACATACCTACATACAGTACCTTACATACAGTACATATCCTTTGCGCGCCCCTAATTGGTGGAACATGATTCCCGCGCCGTCGCCAGCCAGCCAGGACCTCTCTCTCTCCCCCGAGACATCTACAGTATCTCCCATCCTCGACGAGCCTCCCTCAGTCACCTACGACGACGCGTCTACATTCGCACGAAGCGGGTAGTCCCAGCGAGAACCCCCCCGCACCCCCCCAACAGCATGTCGCACTTCCGCAACCCCATCATTCCCGGCTTCTCCCCCGACCCGTCCGTGTGCGTCGTGCGGCCGAGCCCGCCGTCCACGGCGCCGTCGTCCTACTACCTCGCCACCAGCACCTTTACGCTCTTCCCCAGCTGCGCCATCTACCACTCGACCGATCTGCTGAACTGGGCGCTGATCGGGCACGCCTTGACGAGGAGGAGCCAGCTCGAGATGAGGACGCCCGAGGCCGGCGCGGGGAGCTGGGCGAGCACGCTGAGGTACAGAGTCGAGGGCGATGGCAGGGGTGGCGAGCAAGGGAGGTGGTTTCTGTGTACGGCGGTGTTTGCGAGGTACAGGCCTCAGATGGATGTGAGTCGAGCCTGGCCCGGTGTCAGTCACTTGCTTGCTTGCTTGCACGTCGTTAGCTTTCTCTCCCCTTTGCTTGAGAAGGACAATTTGCTGAACGCAGAATGCGGTGAAGCGATTCTGACAAGAGTGGCTTTGAAAGCGGAGAGGAAGGGTTTGCAGTTCGATGTTGAAGTCTTGAATTCACAAATGAACTGACTGACTCTGTTCTCAAAGCTACTCTTAGCAGGATTGCTTTTGGCAGTGTTCGTTTCCTTTTCTTCTGCTCTTCTTCTTCTCTTTCTCTGCTCTTCTTCTGCTCTTCTTCTGCTCTTCTTCTGCTCTTCTCCTGCTCTTCTCCTGCTCTTCTCCTGCTCTTCTCCTGCTCTTCTCCTGCTCTTCTCCTGCTCTTCTCCTGCTCTTCTCCTGCTCTTCTCCTGCTCTTCTCCTGCTCTTCTCCTGCTCTTCTCCTGCTCTTCTCCTGCTCTTCTCCTGCTCTTCTCCTGCTCTTCTCCTGCTGCTCTCCTGCTCTTCTCCTGCTCTTCTCCTGCTCTTCTCCTGCTCTTCTCCTGCTCTTCTCCTGCTCTTCTCCTGCTTTTTTTTCTGCTCTTCTCCTGCTCTTCTCCTCTCTTCTCCTGCTCTTCTGCTCTTCTCCTGCTCTTCTTCTGCTTTTTTTCTGCTCTTCTCCTTTCTCTTCTCCTTTCTCTTCCTCCTCCTCCTCCTCCTCTTGGTTACAGGCTCGAGGAGCTACCGCTCCCCAACAAGCATGGATCCTTCGCAAGCACACCCAGGTTAACCAAAAGCAGGAGAGGATCTTCCCGCGAGGATTCTACGTGACGACGACCAACATCTGGGACTCCTCCACATGGTCCGAGCCCATCTACTTCGACAACCCGGGATTCGATCCAGACGTACGCCGCCCCCATGTCACTCGGAACACGTGCTCGCTAACCAACAACAACACACCAGCTCTTCTGGGACGACGACGGCCGAGTCTACCTCTCGACCACCGTGCGCATGGCGACCCGCTCCGGCGACCCGACGAAGAAGGACTTCGCCATCCACCTGTCCGAGGTGGCGCTCCCCACCGGCCGCACGCTCAGCCCGCCCGTCGTGATCCGGCAGGCTCCGTCCGGCATCGCAGAGGGCTCTCACATCGTCAGGCGCGGCGCGTACTACTACCTCTTCACAGCCGAGGGCGGCACGGAGAACGGCCACCAGGAATGGGTGTTCCGCAGCACGGCGGGCGTGCGTGGGCCGTGGGACGCCGCCCCGGGAGGAGGGCCCCTGTGGTACAACGGCCCGGACGAAGAAGTGCAGCGGACGGGCCACGCGGATGTTTTCGAGGGCGGCGATGGCCGATGGTGGGCTGTGTTGCTCGGGGTGAGGCCTGTGAGGGACGGGGATGGCGAGTGGCTGGAGCCGCAGCTGGGGAGGGAGACGTTTCTCGTGGCCGTGGAGTGGATGGAGGATTGGCCGGTTTTCAACGGAGGAAAGAATATCGACCTCTTGACCGCAGGACCACCGGGTGTCGTGCAGCATTCGGAGAAAAGGGTCTGGGCGGCGGACTTGACACTCGCCAGTCTAGAGCTGGGGTGGTATGAAAAGAGTCAGCCGTTCGCAACCCAGGCTGATCTGAAGGGTGTTGTTGACCGGTCATAGATACCCCGTTGAAGAGATGTTGGTCTCTGACCGATCGACCAGGATGGCTTCGTATCGACGGCAATTGCTACAACCTGACGTCTCCGGAAGCACCATCAATGCTCCTGAGACGGCAGACGGCGTTCGTACAGACCTTCGCTGCAGTTCTGGATTTCGAGCCGAAGAGGGCCGGCTATGAAGCGGGCTTGGTTTTGTGGTGGGATACGCATTCTTTCGCGAGCATAGGAGTGACTCTCACATCAGAGGGACGGATCCTCAAGATAAAGACTCCGACGGACGTCCCTGATGCATTCGAGGTTTGTGCTCGATCGCTGAGAACGAAGGGGCTTGCTCGCTGATGTCGCGCAGGAGCAGTACTTTGCACTCGCGGACGGCCCTTGGAAGTTGATGATTACGGCTGGGAGCAAGAGCTACGCCCTCCACCTCGCAAGTTTCGGGCGTAATACCAAGACCACGAAGGCTGTGGTGCGATGCCGCTCTCTAACGAAGATGCCACCAGTGGGTCAGTCCTTTCTGGGAGCCATGTTCGGACTTTATGCCTTTGGGGACGGGGAGCCTTGTCTAGACTCGGCGTATTTCACAGACATCATTTGCGAACGTCATGAACAGTGAACGCAAGCGTGTGGCTCAAGCTGTCTTTGCGGTGAGAGTATGTAGTAAGTAAGTAGCCTGTTCTCTCGAATGCAGCAAAGGGTACCTTGGGGAGACATGATCATCTGAACCTTGATTGAATCCGACAGCATATCAGCGCGACCTTATTCGGATTTATCACAACAGATTATGGTTTTCGCTCCTCGGGCTTGCACATGACATTCCGAAGCTCGGTTCTTGCCATCGGCTATTTCGTAAGATACCAATAATGAGCGTAGGAAGTCGACAGGTCTCTCTACGACTGGTTTGTGTGATGTGGCGCGTCGTTCCCGGCATTCCAAAGATCGTTGCGCCAGGAAAAAAAGAGACTGCAATAAGATTCTGTAAACCAGATTGCACTAGTCAAAGCTGTCTCAAGAAACGCTTTTAATAAACGTAGATCAAGGCCCGTGAACTTTTAAACATTGGCCGTACTGTTTGTTGTTGTAGGTCGGTCGCCTGGCCGCCACAGCCAAGAGATAGAGAGAGACGACCAAAGCTGCACTCCGCCGTTTCTACAGCAGAACCATCCGTCCGTAACACAATGACACCTCTTCTTTGCGAATCAACAGCTTCCAAGTTCTGAGATTCTCTCCACGCCGCGCCTCGCTAGCAGCAGCGGCTTTGGGGAATGAATCCCCATCCCATCGAGGTCCTTGGCACCACGATCCTCGCTCGCTTAGCGGGTCTGTCTTACCCCTGAAGGGCCCTGTGTGACTGACTTCAGACGAAATCTCACTCCCACGCGCCGGATTACAGGATTCTCGCCTTACAGCGCGCCAGGACGCACCCAGTCGTTGGGGAGCTGGTATGGGCTGTTGAGAGCTTCTTGAAACCTCGGAGAAACATGCTACGTTTCTAGTCAGTACTGCTTCTCTAGCGCGCGGCTTCGGGTCGTGTTGTGTGTGGTACAGTACAGTGATTGATTGTGTATTTAGCCAGGAGGGCAGTACGGTAGGTCCACGAGATCCTCTTTCGGTTGGGCCTACTTCGTAAGTATCCAGCAGTTGCCCTTTGGTGTTCTCGTCCCTTTGGTGCGCGCCTTGTATTCCCAACAGCTGTGCGGGTTGTGTTTCTTCCAAAAGAGCCTTTCCCTGATAAACAACGATTTCCGGAGAATGCTGGCATCATTCCATCTTCCTGTTCTTGTTCTTCTTCTTCTCCTTCTTCTTCTCAATCTCACCACACTGGCCTTTGCTTCCCCACTCAGGATACTGGCCGTGGCTTCGTTGAACCAAGCCGCGTATGAAGAGGCTCACCCGAGGGACGACACGGCGACGCGAGCTCTCTCGGATACCGAGATCAAGGTCGGACCCACAGCCCTGAATGACCATTGTCCGTGTACCGTGCTGATGGCAGTCAGACCTCAGACGGGAGGTGCTTGTTTATCAACGAGCTCTCTGGGGACTTTCGTGCGAACCTCAACCCGATCCAGGCCTCACCTTGCGATGGCAGCGCGGGCCAGAAATGGGATGTCATCACGCAGGGCGCACACAATAACGAAGCCGGTACCATGCTGCTCGTGAGCACTCTCGTGAGTATCCCCCCCCCACCCCCCTCAGGAAGGGAGGGCATGACGGATCTTGCAGACCCAAGCCTGTGTGAATGTCGACCCTCGTCGAGCCGCGAACAACACCGTCATCATGTTTTCGTGCGGCGGCCGAGCCGATGGAAGTAGGTATCTCACGTCGACCCCCCCCCTCTCCACGTCCTCCCATCTGATGTGCGCAGGCGGCGACGTGACGCCTTCGCAACTCTTCGCGTTCGCCGACGGTGCCGCAGGCCCGATGGCATTCGAGCCCAGGAACGCAGCCGGAACCTGTCTCGCCGTCACGGGGGACGAAATCCTCGGCCAAGCGCCCTGCTCGGCCGGCGATGCGGCCCAGGCCTTTTCCTTTGGAGGCGCTGCCTCGCCCGCACGACCAGCTCCCTGACCCACGGCTCGGTGACTTTCGATGCGAGGAGAACGGCGGGGGATACGGCGCTCGCGTTCTCGTGTGGTGGCAGGGCGGATGCGGCTGGTGAGACGAGGGATTCGTGTTTGACTGTGCTGGTGATGAGACAGACGATTGCGCGGTCGCCGCAAAATGGTGGTGGAACGGTGTGTTTGAATCCGAAAGGGTCGAAGCTGGATCAATCAGACAAGCTGTTCGGGAGCGGCGGATATACGTACCATTCATTTATTCAGGGAAGAAAAAGGGAAAGAAATAGCTGGCCACGGGATTCAGGGCAGTTTCGATTCTTTTTGGTAGAGAGATTCAAACTGCTAGCTAGCAAAGCTAGAAAAACCAAGAAGAATCCACAAGATCCATCCATCTAGCACAGCGGTACAAATTTACTGATTACATACAACAGAGCAAAAAAAAAAAATATATGATCAGGCTGGGGCTCGATCCCAGGACCTTCTCGGTATTTTGTTACAGTTTGTAGACTGTTAACGAGATGTGATAACCAACTACACCACCCGACCATTGATGCTTGGGAGTCGCAGTGCGTTTAGTAATATATTCGTAACCGAGATGTGCGCCAGGGATGGACGGCAGTGAGTGGGACGAATAAGGAGCTTGGATCCGTGGTACATACATACAATCAATCGTCCTTGAGACAAATAGAAATTGCCCGAAAAAGGAAAAAAAAAAGAAAGAAAGAAAAAAATTATTGTAAATTTCAATTAAAAGCCTCCACTTGAGCCATCACCTACGCAATCAGAGCGGCAAATCCCTAGCTTTTCTCCCGAGAGATCCATCCATCCAGATAGATGATCAGGAATTCCCCCAAACTCGATCGAGGAGGCTTCACGAATCCGCGCCCCTGGCTGCCAATCATTTTTTCTCTCGCTTCACCCCCGGCGCAAAAGCTTCCAACACACACGCACACACGCACACACCACCGCCGCCAGCATCAACCTCTGTCTGCCGAAAAGAAACAACAAAAAAGCACAAAAAAAAAGCTGCCCATAGACGGAATCGAACCGGCAACCTCGTCATTTCACAACTCACTCCCAGACGTGGGAGCGTGAGGTACTAGTGACGCGCTCTACCATTGAGCTATACGGGCGAACAGAGTGTGATGGTCTCGGCGAGAAAAAGTATACAAGTTTCCACGGGCCGAAATTCGTGCGCGTGGAGTGAGTGAGTGGAGCATGGATGTTGTAGCGAGAGGTCAAATGAACTATATATATATATATATTTTTTTTTTTTTGTTTTTGTTTTGGTTTTTGGGCGAGGGAGAAAACCCAGCGGCCGTGTGGAGTCTTCTTCGGGCTTTCAATGAAATCCTTTTTTCCGAGATTCGATGTCTGTATTGTACTTACCTATGTACCTAGGTACCTATACTGTGTACACACAGTACAGTAAGTAGTACAGTGCTGGATATCTATCTATCTATCTACAGCACAGTACATACAGTACCCGTGAGACAGCGAGAGAGCCGCCGCTGGCCGAGTGATTACCGTGATCGATCGGGTTTAATGCCATCGCTTCGGATCAGACCTCTCTCTCTCTCTCTCTCTTTTACATATTGCTTGCTACGCACTCACCACTCACCACCCACCACCCACCAACCCCACACGCGAGAAACCAAACAGGCTTGCGGGGTGAGGGGGGGAGGATTCCATTCCAAAAGACCGTGTTTCCAACCCGCGAATCACAAGCACAAGGCTCGTTTCTCCAGGAACGCGAGATGCGAGATGGAAGCTTAGCTTAGCTTGGCGAGAAGTGCCACCCACAGAAGCCTCGCTACCTCTACAGCACATACCGTACAGTACAGTGCTGTACAGTACCTAAGGCAAGGCGTTTAGCAACCGGTGCAGCGCGAAAGAAAGCGCGCCGCTGAAGCTTCCCCAGCTGAGTATCACCCGATCCTCATTTGGTTTCCGCGCAAGACGTGTCCTCGGATCGCTGTACGTACGTACAGAACATACATAGGTAGGTGCTTACGGTATTTCTTCATATATGCATTTCCGCTTACAGTGCGTCGACCCTCGGATCGCTCGCTGTACAGTACGTACCTCCTACTGTACTGTTGACGGACCATCGCAAGAGGCGGCGAAGAGCGTAGCTGGCAGCAGCAGCAGCAGTGGCTGTAACATCACGAATTGCTTTCGGGGTCGTATTTGGTCTTGGGATTTAATTCCTTAGCTTAGCACGTCTCCGTCTTCTCTTCTCTTCTCTCTATGCATAGACGTATGTACCTATGTATGTACCTTATGTATGTTTGTAGTGTGTATGTATGAATGTAGTATGTATATATGTACACCGAAAACAGCATTTCCATCCCTTCCCTTCTGATCACCAATTGAATTCCCCTCGGGCACAAATGCCTTCTCAAATCCCCAAATCCACAAACGCCATTCATGCAGACCCCTACTCAAACGCCGCGCTTAGTTCGTTTTTACCCGTCCATGCGCCGAGACCATACGCGCCCCTAAACCCGCAAGAGCAAGAAAAAAAACCCGCTCTCTCCTACATTCACTCCTCGAGCCCAAGCCTCTCCCGAGTCCACGCCAAAGAGGAGAGGGCCTAATCCGCCACGCACACCCACCTACAAGAACCACATAAAGCCCAACATCACGGCCACGAGCCCCGTGCTCATGCCCGCAATCTCCTTGCCTCCATTCGCGCTGCCCTTCGTGCTACTGGGCTCGCTCGCGCTCCCCGTCGGACTCTTTGCGGAGCTCGTCGTCGTGGACGTCGCTTGCAGCACCTGGCCAATACTCGGCAGCTTCACGTCACCGTCCACCAGCCAGCCGCCCGGCGTCGAGGTCGGGCACGCAGGCGGGGGGATGGAGGGCGTGTACGCGGCGCTGGCGACCCCGGTCGGGCTCAGCGTCTTCCACACGTTCTGCAGGTTCGCAAAGTCGGGCACGACGGGCGTCGGGGTGCCGCCGCGAGAGAAGCCGCCCGCGACGTTCGTGGCTTGCGCCGTCACGGCGACGGGCGTGCCGTACGAGATGAGCCCGTAGTTGTTGGCCTCTTCGAGCCACTCGTAGATGATGGCGCCGCTCCAGAGGTCGTCCATGTCCGGGCCGAGGATCGCGGACTGGTCCTGGAAGGTGCGTGGCTTGACCGTTGCAGCCCGTCTCGGAGAAGAAGATGGGCACGTTGAGGGTCGCGGCGAAGGAGTTGAGCTTGTCGTAGCCGGAGGTGAGCATGGTGTTGTCGCCGCACCACTCGTAGGCATTGAGGCCGAAGAAGTCGACGCTCTCCGAGGTGTTGGTACCGCAGGCGAGGTAGTTTTGCAGCATGGGGCGCAGCTCGGCGATGTCGGCGGCGGAGTATCCGACGGGGACCTTGCGGTAGCCTTTGGAGTCGCGGTATGCCTTCATGTCTCGGGCGGCTGCCTTGATGTAGGGCGCAGCGAGGGACTGGTTGTTGAGCGCAATGACCTCGTTACCCACGAAGAAGCCGAGGGTGTTTTCATAGGCGTGGAAAGCGTCCATGACACGGGCGAAGGCGTTGAATTGGGATTGGTTCCACGATGGGCGAACCTCGCGACCTCTCAGCACGTACGTAGCATGCGCGATGGGGGGTAGGAGAAGAAGTACTTACCGGATCAATGTCGGTTTCAAAGGTATCCAGATCCACCATGAGATAGATGCCGGCGTCTGCGAAGGCGGACATGCAGCCGGAATGGTCTGCAGCCGGATCGACATGATATACCCGGATGGCATTTGCGCCGAGGGTCGCCATGAGGGCAGCGTCTCGTTGGCATTGCGCGGTGTTGACCAGAGGGTCGTCTTCAGTCAATTGGTAGGCAATACCTGGGCACGTATTAGCCGGTTGGTTCTTTTTTCTTTCAGTTTTGTTTTCTCTTTTTCTCTTTTCTCTTTTCTCTTTTCCCTTTCTTTATTTCTTTCTTTCTCTTTTTCTTGCTTTCATGCTTTCTCTCTCTCTTTTTTTCTCTCTCTCTTTCTTTCTCTCTCTCTCTCTCTCTCTCTCTCTCTCTCTCTCTCTCTCTCTCTCTCTCTCTCTCTCTCTCTCTCTCTTTCTTTCTTTTTCTTGGTCATTGGGAGCTGGATTACCCTTTATGTAGTACTGCGTGCCATTGCTATAGAAGAACTTGGTCCCGCTGATGGAGATCTGGGGCACGGCGGCCGTGACGGCACCGACAGCCACGCTGGCCAGCAGGGCCAGGCCCTCGAGGGATCTCGCAAACATTCGGGCGCGGCTTTTCGAGTAGCCACGGGAAGGGAGAGATTCGGGCACCAGGAGTGTGGGGTTGCAGGTGTCGCAAGGACTGCGCGGTGGGAGAAACGGACGTGATGGTGGAAGTGAAGAGCCAGGAAGAATGGAGAGACCAGAATGTGTGTGTGTGTACGTGTATGGACAGTAGATCAGTCGATGCTGTACTGAAGATAAACAACTGCAGAAACTCGAAACCCGTGACGCACGTCACGAGCCGGCTCTTCTTCGGCCCTCGTGGTGCAGCGGCTAAACCCTGGGACTGCTTATGTAAGTCCAGTTTCTGCACGGCACGGGCAACAACTTTAACCCGATCTGCCGACGCTTGAACGTCGGCTGGTGCATCTAAACTCTTTTCGCACTGACGTCGCGCGGGACACGCGGCCCCTGAGATAATATGGAGAGTAGGACGAGAGAGTATGGAGAGTGGGACGAGATAATAGGACGACGGGAAGAGGGCCTGGACTGGCAGACGTTATCGCTGGAGCAGAAGTGTGAAACGGGCTCAGGGACGCCCACTGTAATGTACTGTACAGTAGGTACTATACGTTGTCTTTGATATATTATGTCAGACTCGGTAGATAGCGATCGACTCCGTGCGGAGAAAGCTTGGTCGAGAATAAGCTGCGAGCCAAGTAAACAAGTAAACAAGTAAGCAAGTAAACAAACAAGCAAGTAAACAAACAAGCAAGTAAACAAATAAGCAAGTAAAGAAGTAGGTAAGCAAGTAGACAAGTAAGAAAATAAGCAAATAATCAAGTGAGCAAGTAAGCAAGTAAGCAAGCTTGCTTTAAACGGAAGTACTATATTACAGTACGTATAGTATATCAGGGGTTGTGTTCCTGTAGCAGGACGTCTGCTACCATTCAAAAATCACGTGCTTGCCTCGTGACAAGAGTTTAGCGGCATAGCAACACCATCGACTCCCGAGTTTCCTCTCGCTTGTCGTGTCTCATTCTGCTTGCAATGACCTCCTGGCTCCTGGGCCGTTTTCAACTCCTTCTTTGCTCTTTGTCGTCGACGGTTTCGCTGCGAACGCTGGCCGACATATGACTTGCATTCTGCGCGAGCTTTCCCCTCGAGACGAGTGACTCGAGCTGTGAACGCGATCTTCTTCGCAAAGCCTATTGTCCAGGGTTCCATACAACTCCGGACCCACGAGGCCACGATTGTTCGGTGGAGATGGCGCCGCTGCCTCTCAAACACCGTGTTCATGCAACTGGTGCTGCGAAATCGAGTCGGTCAGCGCCGATGACCGCGGCAATCAAGAATGCCATTCGGCTTCGAATCGCGATGATCGCATGTTCATCAGCATCACAGTCCGGATCGTCTATCCTGCACGTCTTCTGCTCTTAGCCAAGTGTCCAGGGCTTTTGAGCATTGTTCATCTGCCTACTTGCAAGCAACGCCAGCTCTCGGTAAAAGTCAACATTTCTTCCAGCGAAATCCTCCCCCCCTTTCGTTTATATGCTGCTACCATCCTTCACAATATACACGGATTCTACTTTTTGTTCGCAATAATCATTAAATTTACTGCATTCGATTCGGGAGACTCGTTTCTTTCCGAATCTCGAGGAATCAGCTCGAAAGCTCGTCGCGTTCGCCGTGCAGCTCGCGAAATGATTCCTTCCACCCTTTTTCGGTCGTCCGACGACCACGATTACGACCACGACCACGACGAGTTATATATTCGTTTTATGAACGCAATCTCACCGTTTTAACAAAATTTGCATTTCAAAAAAAAAAAGCAAGCGAATGTTTTTAGCATTCGCCCCCTTCCCTTCGTTTTAAAACACGGAGCGCGAACATCCATCATTGCAACGTCGGCTATTATCAGCCAGCTCGACGAAACAGACCGACAGTCCCAGATACGCCGCAAAATATAAGCATAATTCGCGACCGCTGCCGATAGCGTCGTAGACCAGCAAAAAAAGCCCGAAGCGCGATAATACGCCGAAAAGCTTGCAAAAGGCCTTATTCTCTTTTTGCAAACCCGCGCCTTTATCACCCTTTTCGCCGCCTCGTTAAGCAGCATCGACTCTTTTTTTTTTTTTGCTAAATCAGTTACTTGGGCAGACCGAGTTTTACAAGGAATTCTAAAGACTTTAACAAACCCCAAGAAATTAAAATCGACTACCGCTAAAAAACTATAACAATAAACGCGTCCGTCTATCAGCGAAACTTTACGCGTTTTTTTAAATTCGTTTATCGGAGATCAGCTAGCAAAAGTTCGACAAAACCATCGCTTTTTGATTACGTCGGCGGAAAGCATTCTATTAAACAGGTCTAACATTTTCGTTTTTAAATAAGAAATCGCGAAATCCATACCGGGCCTAACAAAAGACGCGATCAAAAATCTAACGCCTACGAAAACAGGCTGGACCCTTCATTTAATTAATTTAAAAATCAAAGATTTTTTCATTATTTAAAAAAGCGTCGAGATTTTTCGTAAAATACTCGGGGCCATCGTCGTACGCATCCCGAAGAAATAATACAATTACGCGGTACAAAACGTTCCAGCCACGGTTCCGGAGCTATTCGGCGACGTTTTCCATTATTTAAAACATATAAAAAACGAGGTTTTTATCCAGACCAAAATCAAGCCGATTAATACGCGCCCTTCCCGATACGAAGCGAACTCAGCTATAAGCAAGCAAACCTGGATTATTTCTTTTTTACAGCCAGTCAAAAGCTTTATTCTTTTCGAAATCAGCGCCTAAGCCAAGCTTATCGATAAAAAACCGGTTATATTTCGCCACGACTGTCACAGCTAGCTTGAGGGTGATCAGAAGGGTGATGTGGACCAAAAGGTACGCATGTAAATTGAAAGAAAGACACCGAGCTAGAATGCTCGGGGTCGCGAACTTTATGTACAGTGGGTTGCGCTTATGGGTCACGTGACTTAGCGCGAGGCCTAGTGGCCGAGGTGGTCCGTGCCCAAACCTTAATCCAACACCACCAGCATTTATACCATTGGCAACCATACCACTGGCAGCCATACCACTGGCAGCCATACCACTGGCAGCTATACTACTAGCCAGGCCAGGGTCGTAACACTACCCCTCCTTTCCGAAGAACTGCGTCCTCGCAGTTGCAGTTATGGGTATCGTCCTCCAACTTAGTGTAATCCTTCCTGCCTTCGTTGTAAGCTTGCAACCACGCGAAAAATGCTCGTGGAAGGCTTTTGACGGTGAAATGCGATCGGTGGAATGCCTGAAGAATATAAAAGGCCGTTATAGCGTCAGAACAAAAGTACTATTCGAGATTTTTATCAGCGCTTTTCCAATTAACCTGGTATTACAACATTCTTTTATGCAATCTCGAATTTATTATTTCTTCGATTTCTTATTCCGTTTGTTCAAAAAGTAATTAAATAAAAGCTGGTTCGGGGCGGCGTTGGCCAGGTAAAAAGTTGCTAATATGTTTTCGAAGCGAATATAAATAAAAAATTGAATGGATTAACCAATCTGCGGAAAGGTCAAACTTCCAACTTTTTTTTACTTTGTCGACGATCTTGATTAGGCCGTACCATTTGTCTGAAAGCTTCCGGAAAAATCGGTCGAGCTTTTAATTCTTAATACTTACTAATACTTCGTCGCCCATATCTTAATTCATTAGTCGTTTGTGTAAATTAGCGAGACGTTTCATCTTAGCTTATTATTGCGCAATAAACGATTGCGCGTATTCCACAATCTTTTTAGCTCGAAAGGCCAGATGCAAAGCTTCGTCGCGATTAAGCTTTTCGATGGCCGAGCGAAAAAAACGGAAATTGTTTATATCCCAGGATATGCGAGCCTCGTATTTATTTAAAATTTAAAAAGAAAAAACGTTGCCGAAAAATTCGTACGGCAAAATCAATTATGCAATATTTATTAAAAATAAAAAGCGTTTTTAATTGTTTTGATAATAAAAGCAAAAAAAACGGAAGCGTTGCTTAATATACTGGTTTATTATTTCGGTCTGCCTATCGATATTAAAATTATACGCAATAGTCAATTTAACTTTGGTTTTTAATATGCGGCAGAGTTTTTGCTAAAAAACCGAAACAAACTAAGCTTTTCGGTCCGAAACAATTAAATCCGACATACCGAAATAACGCATCTAATAAACCAAAAACAAAGCTGCCAGCTTTTTCGCTATAATAGTCTTATAGCAGAAAATTGACAAAAGCTTTTTAAACAGGCGATTTATTATTACGAAAGCGAAATCGTGACTATTTTCGTTTAATAAAAGCTTCGTAAAGTTTATCGTTAAATATTAATAAAATCTGCTAGATATAAGCAAAAGCTTTAAAAAACCCGGGATTTTATCGCGCCTAGCTTTTATTCGTATGCAACGACAATTCGAAACGTACTGCTGTATATCTGTTTTTATAATTTTTCAATAATATTTGCGACCGATCAAAAGCTTTATCTTTTCTATTTTAGCGTATGCTACGCAAAGCTGTTCGTAAATATGTCGGATCAGAAAGATTCGCAGTTCGGAAAGTTTCAAAAACATTACCAATCTGCTTTAAAAAAACAATTTGTTTTATCGCAGTTAGTAATTAAAGCTGTGATTGCGGGCTTGCGCTCGTTGCGCTTCGAAAAAAAAAAAGTTTTTGTTGGCTTACAGCAAATCGTTTATAACTGTATAATTATGCATATCGTACGCGATTACGAAAATTAAATCTGCGAGTTTTTTTATAAGTATTTTATTTTTTTTGTTTTTATTATTTTTTTCGTTTTCGAAAAAAATGCTGTCGTTATCGCGCTTATCGGACGCTATTTTTACAAACGCCAGCGTGGCTATGCTTTTAGCAGCCATTTCCTTTAAAATCTAAAAATCTAATTTATCGTTTGAAAGCATTTGCTATTTCCGAGCTGTTCGCTATCGCGCTTCTAATAAGAAAATGTCTTGGTTTCTGCGAAAAAAAGTATTAGCGAGCGTATTAATAATTTCCGACCGATATATAATTATAAAATAAAAATCGGCGAAAAACTCGGCCTATCGGGCTTATCGGGCCGAAAGGTTTTTAATTGTTATAAAGTATTTTAAAACGCGATAATCGGTATATATATATACGTTTTTTTAAACGTCTAACAGCTCCGGCTTATAGTTTTTGAAAAAGCGAAAAATAGCGAAAAGCTTTTTGTCGTAAATCGGATAATTAAGCTCGGCGTCGATTATAATTTTAAAAAAGAAACCGATCGGATAATAAAAATTATTTTTTTGCAATTGCGATAATACGCCAGCCATTATCCTATTAAAAAAGTCGGTTTCCAGGCGCGTTTGCTTGTAAAAGTCGTAATAGCACAGGATGGAAACATTTAGCAAAGCTTTGCGCAATGCTTCCTATGCGTCTTTCTGTTTTTTTTTCGAATACGAAAAAAAAAACGTTTTTTGCCTGTAAAAACAATAAAAAGGCGGCAAATGCGGTTGTAGCCGGCTATAAAACGTTTGTAAAAAAATTGCAGAAGCTCAGAAAACTTTGCACGCTTCGCATATTCGCTGCATATTGCCAGTTTTTAATAATAGCGATTTTTTCCGGATTTATTTTAATACTTTAGATATTAATAACGAAATTTAAAAACTTGGTTTTCGTAATATTAAATTCGCATTTTTTAATATTAGCCTTTAGGCCGTGTTTTTTTAAAATCGATAAAATCTTTTTAATATAAACCTTATGTTTTAAATCATTTGCGAAGTAAATAAAAATATCGTTAAAATACGTCGAGCAGAAATTATTCAAATGCTTTATAAAAATATTATTAATAAAGCGTTGAAATATGGCGGGCCTATTAATAAAGCCGAACGAAAGGACTTTATATTTATATATGCCGTATCGGATGCGAAAACTGATCAGTTTTTCAGATTTTTCGAATATCCGGACTCGATTAAATGCTTATTAAATATTAATCTTCGTAAACACTTTGGCTTTAATAATTCGCGCCAGCATTTCGTCGATCAAAAGCAAAAAGTAGAAATCCTTTTTCGTAAAATCGTTAAGCTTGCGGTAATCGATACACAGGCGCATAAAGCCGTTTGATTTTTTAATAAATAAAATCGGGGCGGCGAAAAAGGTATTAAAAAGTTTAATAAAATTCTTGTGCAAATTATCGAAAATATAGCTTTTGACTTTTGTAAGTTGTTTATCCGTAAAACGTTTAAATAGTTTTATAAAAAGCGTATTTTCCGTAGTAAAATATATTTTATAATTTACACCGGAGCGGCGGAAAACGAGCTTATCGCTTTTTTGCTTATAAAACAATTCCTCGAATTCCGAATATTAAATTAAAAAAAGCTTTTTATAAAAATCATATTATCGTTATATTTGGCTTGCAAAGCGTCGGAAACGGAAATGCTTTTTACTGCCGCGAGCTATATAACTTTTTTAAATTCGGCGATTTTCGTACGGCGGAAACGTTTTTTGTTTATATCGTGCATAAAAGCAATAAACGTGCAATCGCTAGATGATAGTAATTTTTTTTTTTTTACGGCCCGCATTCGCTTTTCGTAGCGTATTTGTAAAGCGCTAAATGCAAAAGCAGAAATACAGCTGATATTATAATTGGAAATAAAAAAGGTAATTGGCACGGTTAGAAAGACCGGCTTGGTCGGTTCAAAGCTGCCAGTAAAAAACTTTTTTATTTTATATAAATTGCTTTTAAGATTTCGTATAAACGTAAAGGGTTTACCAATTCCAAAGCTTAAATAAGCCTTTTTAATCGTCGTAAAAATGCTGGCAAAAGTATATAAAACTTTTATTACGCTGTTTCGTTTGTTTATATTCTTTTAATATATGCGATTAAACATTTTAGGCTCTGTTCGCTGATTAAAATCGACGAACAATTGCTCGTTGAAATAAAAAATAATAAACATATCGAATGGTTATTTTATTTTGTTTTTTCTTTGGCCATACGCTTATTTTAAATCGTAATGCTATAAAAATTTGCGATTAATAAAAACGTCGGTAAAGCCCAGGTTTATAACCAGAAAAAAAAAATTTATACGACGTCGGTTAATCGTAAAAAAAAAAAAAAAATAGCAAAAGAAATAAGCTTCTTCGGCTCGCTATTATAACCGATGGATATAATAAACTTATACAGCCGAATAAAACTTATTCCGAAACGTTAAGAAAATTAATACGCTAAAAAAATTTTAATCGCACCGAAAATATTAGCTCCGTTATCGATATATGCAAATGTTTTAATATATAATCCATTGCGTATTAGTTTTATAAAAATTAAAAACTGTCGCTTTTTTATTAGAAAGCGCTGATTAAATTTCAAATCTTTTCACAAATCGAATTCCTTACTATAATAAAAATTTTTGCCACGGCTTAAAAGTTTTTTAATAAATCGTTTTGCTTTTCGTCGATAGCTATTTCGGCGATTTTGCGACTGAACTTGCGTCGAAGCAAACGTTTGCGAAATGGCCGGGCTTGCCGCAATTATAACAAGCGCCAAAGGAACGCGCAGCCAAGCGGAAAAAACCGGAGGTAGCAGGAATAACAGCTATACGCTCGTAAAAATCTCTATCAAAAAAAGGAAAAACCGTGCGAGCAAAAAGGGCTGAAAAAGTAAAACGTTATAAAACTCTGAAAATACCGGAAATACGCTTAAAATCCTGATTAGCAAAAGCTATAGCAAAGGAAAAATAGCTTATGCGATAAGCAAAAGCTATTTTTTTAATTCGGATATTACGTAACTTTTTATTCGCAACGGCCAAAAACTCGTCTAAAGCAATATAATTACTATTTATTTTGTATTTTTCTATTCGAAAATCGTATTTAAAAATAAAAATGACTTTTTCGCATATATTTTCAAATCAACGGTTTTTAGCAATTTTGCTAATAACTGCGTAGCGAATAAACAAAAAACGAAAATTATTGTAAATCTGACCGTTATTTATATAAAACTTATTATATTGCAATTTAGCAAACTAAACGCGGTTATAATTAAAAAAGCGCTGATTAAAAATGCGAAAAACGTTTCGGACCGACTGGATTTAATTATGAAATTCGGAATTCAAATGCTTCAAAATAATAGTTTTTGCTTTTCCAATAATGCATTTGAAATATGCTTTGGCTTGGTTTATACCTTATATAAAATTCCTTAAATACTTTTTAATAAACAGTTTTATATTCATCTTCCATGCGTTATATTTAACTTCTTTTTAATAATCGCTAAAAGCGTAGCGAAAATATTTAATTTTAAATAATTCGACTCGAAAAATAACTAGGTCGAAAACGGAAAAATAATACTCGGAAATTAATTAAAAATCCGCCGTAAAAGCGCGCGAAGCTCGGAATAAAAAAAAAGCGTCGCGGGCGATATTAGCAAAAGCTGGAAAATAAGCGGCGGCGATAGCTTAAGCGATTATCTGGGCGATCTGAAGCTGCTGGGCCGTAATAAATCCTTCAGCGTTAGCAAATATACTAGGCAGTCGTAAAAGCATTCGTCGGTTTAAAAATATTAAAATATCAGCGTCGTACAATTCGATTTTAAATTCGATAATAAAACGAAAGGATTTAGCAAATAACTGTGGTTCAGTAAAAAAGTCGTAGAATAAAAACTCGCTGCCAGAATCGTCGAAAAAGCCTGAAACGAATGGAAATTCGAAAGCGCCAGAAGCAGAAGCAAAAAGTGGAAATGCTGATTCGAAGCCGAATCGTACGAATTGCGTTCGTTTTCGGATGCTACGTCGACTTATAAAAAAAGCATAGGATATTAAAAAAAAGTGATTCGAATTGCAAAGGCAAATCGAATTAATAAAAAAAAAAAACTTCAGCTTTTTCTGGAAACAAAATCAATAAAAAAAAGTTCTGATTAAAACACCGATAAATAAACGTCGGTACGGACGGCCTGAAAAAAATTCGAATTGCAAAGGCAGATCGAATCCTTAACCGTAAATACAAAGCTTTTCAGCGAAAATTGTTTGGTCTTTTTTTATATCACAGCTAGCTTAAAAGTAATCAAAAGAATAATATGGACCAAAAGGTACGCATATAAATTAAAAAAAAAACACCGAGCTAGAATGCTCGGGATCGCGAACTTTATGTACAATGGGTTGCGCTTATGGGTCACGTGACTTAGCGCGAGGCCTAGTGGCCGAGGTGGTCCGTGCCCAAACCTTAATCCAACACCACCAGCATTTATACCACTGGCAACCATACCACTGGCAGCCATACCACTGGCAGCCATACCACTGGCAGCCATACCACTAGCCAGGCCAGGGTCGTAACAACGACCCTGGATGCTAAAGCTTTTGCAACCTATTAGCCTGCATCCGACATGCTTGCTGCAATTATTATGGCAACCGAACACAAAACTACGATGGCCCGACTGGCTTTAATTGCAAAGCAGTTCTATAGTACGCGAACTGTTATAAGCTATACGCTGCGGATTATCTACGCTGTTTTGCGGCTTTTCGCCGCGTAAACAATAAAATAATACGATTAACTAAAAAAAAACTGAAAGCTGTCCGGCGACTAAAAAAAGCGGTTTATTCGATCGCGGTCATTTTTATTATTAAAGCTTCCTGTCAGGAACCAACATCACGTGTATAAGTCAGATGATCCGCCAAAACCCTCTGCCTCCTACCAACCCTCGAATAGCACTCTCTGCGGATAGGCCGTAGAGGCCGGATAGTACTATAAAGGCTGGAAATAACATTTAAATAAAACATTTTATAAAAGTGATTACTAAAAAACCAATTATTAAGGTTATATTAAAAAGAATTTGTACGAAAAAAAAAAGGTCGGGATAGGGGCTGAAAAGCATACTAAATGGGATTCGCCTGGTTTCCTGGGAAATACTTTTCTCGAAGGCTCCACCCCTCCTTTTGTACTTATACACGCCTTTTATTAAAAATATAAAAAATAAAAATCAATCTGACTATTAACCCAACCTTATCTAAACTCTATTATCTAAACTAGTATTTCCCTGCTTTTCAATCCTTATATTCTGATCTTTCTACCCACCGGAACGGCAGTTCGATACTACTAAAACAACCTCCTACTACACTACTATACCTACATCGTTACTATCGATATTATAGCTCTTCGCATTCGCAAAAAACAGGCACCTCCGGCTACTCAAAAAAACCCAGCACCTTCGGCTGCTCAAGAAAACCCCGTACCATCGTCTCCTCTAACGTCACCAATCTCACCAAAAGCCGAAAACACCCTACCATCAAAACGCGACGACTCCCCAACTCCTTCTATCGAAAAAATCACTAAAAAGGCCACGTTCAAAACGATTCGAAAAAACCCTCCACCGAAACCCTAATTTATCTGGCTAATAAACGAACCCGCGCCGAACAAAAAAAAAACGATAAACGTAAAAAAATAAAAAAGATACGAGCTAAAATAAAACAGAAAAAAACTAAAAAAAAAATCCACGAAACAGTCAAAAGACTCGAAGAAACCCTAAAACGCCGAAACGAATTCCGAAAAAAAATTAAACAACTTCAACGAAAATTTAACGCTTTCGAAAATATCGAAAAAAAAGTTTTTATACCTTCTAACACCGCCCCAACTGAAAAAAAACAAAAAATAACCCAAGCCGGCGATTACTATAAAATATCCTCGGAACACTACGACAACAATACCTATTGAAAACGACCTAGCATCTCCTTTAAGCATATTATATCTCCTGTAAAAAACACAGCGAATTCGAACCGAAAAGCACCAAAAATAAAAAACTTTCCAACATATCGAAAAAAAAATATTAAAAAAGCTTAATTTTTCATTCGGCGTACAAAGCGAAGTTTCCGCCAAAATAAAAGAATAACATTCTATACTAATCAAAAGAAAATTAACGCCTATATTCTAGCCTTCGACGATAAAATAAAAAAAAAATAAACCGGATACGAACGACGTTTTACGAACATTCGAACCATATAAAACGATTTCAAAAAATAAATATTAAACTTTTTAATAAATACGGAAAATCGAGAAATCGCGGCTTCGAATTTATACGATAAAGCGAAACAAAAAAAGCATAAATCAATTAACGATTTCGTTGCTTATTTAAATAACCTCAAACAGCAATTGCAAATAACAAACGATACGACTAAAAAAAAAATGCTTTTCGCAAAACTCCGACCTACTTTTCGAAAAAAAATCATCAAACGAAGCAATACTGCAGCTACAAGCTCGTACGAAAAATTAATATCAATCGCTCGTCGTATCGAAAATGCTAATAAAATTATCAGCGACGAAACGAAAAATAATAAACGACGAAACGAGCGCAAAAAAAAAAAAAAAAAAAAAAAACTTATACTCACGATCAAGATTCAAAAGCTAAAACAAATATATACCGTCCTCGATTCGAAAATACGTTACAAAAAGAAAAACGAAAGCGAAAAAACGACAATCCTAACAAAATCCTTTAGAATCCTAAAACTCCTAACGACTCCTTTTACTTTTCGAAATGCAATCGCTGCCAAAAGAAAAAGCACCGCATAACCAATTGTCCAAAAGTCGAATACTATAAATGCAACAGAAAAAAATATATAGCTCCAAACTGCCCCGAAGCTAACAAATCTAAAAATTCGGAAAAAGCTCCCGCTCGATCTTAATTTCGTCGCTGCCAATAAAATCGAACGAAAAAAAAAAGCAGAAAATAATAATTTCAATCGAAATTAAAAAAGCCAAAAGCGAAATTCGTACAAAACGAGCTCTTATCGACTATAACGCGAAAAAAAACTGCGTAACCCAAAAGTTATCAATTAAATATAAATAAAAACCAATTCAAAAACGTATTAATTTATTTACAATTAAAAAAAAAAAAATAACTATCTACGGCACGCATACGCAACCCATTCGCGCCATTAATAATTATAAAACAATTAAAAAAATACAAAGCGATTTCGTAGCTTACGATATAAATATCCCAAAGGTTTCATTTATTCTAAAATTCCCTTAGTTGCGAAATATCGACTCCGCTATAAGCTTTCGAACTAAATCGTAGCGATACCTAATCGAACGCTTACAATTTAATTTCGTTATAATCAAACGTTTCAAAAAGAAATCCAAAAAAAAGCAAGCGTTTTATATCGTTTTAAAAAAAGCTACTGAAAAACAGCATCAATTACCCTCCAAATACGACGACTACGCCGACGTATTCGACGATACCGCCGCGGTTACCCTAGTTCCTCACCATCCTATAAAACATCGAATAAACTTCGCGAAAAAAAAAAACCCTCCTTAAAAACCAATCTACCTTTTGTCGAAATCTAAACTCACCGAATTACGCGAATATCTCGATTCGAGCTTAAAAAAAAGCTGAATAAAAAAATCTACTAGCCCTGCCGGCGCACCGGTAATATTCATACCGAAAAAAAACGGAAGTTTACGATTATACGTCGATTATAAAAATCTAAACGCAATTACGATTAAAAATCGAACTCCCCTACCCCTCATAAGCGAAACTTTGAATCGTTTAAGAAAAGCTAAAATATTCACCAAGCTAGACCTCACTTAAGCGTACCACCGCCTTCGAATAAAAAAAAAAAATAAATGAAAAACTGCGTTTCGCACTTATTACGAACACTTCGAATACTGCGTATTACCCTTCGGCCTCTCGAACGCACCAGCAACCTTCCAAGCGTATATTAATCAAACTTTAATCGGTTTAATAAATATTACGTATATAATTTACCTCGACGATATTCTAATATTTTCCGAAAACCCCGACGATCACACAAACGCGGTAAAAAAAGTTCTCGAAAAACTCCGTACTAACAAACTTTACGAAAATCTGAAAAAATATGCTTTCGATACGAATACGATTAAATTCCTAAGCTTCGTCGTTACTCCTACGGAAATTAAAATAAACCCAAAAAAAGTAAATAATATTCGAAAATAGCCACCTTTTACTACGTAGCGAAATATTCAAGTGTTTTTAGGTTTCACCAACTTCTACAAACGTTTTATTAAAAACTACGCTAAGCTTTGCCGACCTATTACAAATCTTCTAAAAAGAATGCAACAAAAGAAAATATCGGACCCCTTTCGTTTTCCACTCGAAGCGAAGCTCGCTTTTTTACTTTTAAAAAAAAAGTTTTGCCAAGCACCGATTCTACGCCATTTCGACCCTCGATTGAAAATCCAAATCGAAACAAACGCTTCGAAATTCGCTATAAGCGGAATATTATCCCAATTGTTCGGAAAAAATGCGAAAGCACGTTAGCATCCCATCGCATACTATTCGAAAAAGCTTTCCTTTATAAAACAAAAATACAAAATTCACGACGCTAAACTAATAGCTATAATTCACGCTTTTAAATAATAAAACTAATATCTACGTAGCGCTTCCGACGTTATTATTATACGTACAAATCACCACAATCTGAAATACTTCCTTACGAAAAAACGTCTAAACGGACGCCAAGCGAAATAGGCCGACGAGCTAACTGAATACGATTTTGCAATCGAATATAAAACAGAAATTTCTAACCCGGCGGATAGTCTTTCTCGCCGGCCAGATTTAAAAAAAAATTTAAAAAAAAATAACAAACAACTGCCTACGCTGCATCGTAAGCTAAAAACTAGCTTATTTAAGAAATTCTAAAATGTTTTCCGCAATAAAAACACGCCTAAAATCGAAGCATAAACCATCTCGCGCCGATAAGTATTCGAAGCTTCTGTTAACGAAATTAAAAAGTAAAAAACAAGCGGAAAAAAGCCAAATAAAAAGCTTTTTCGCCGGACTATCCTTTACTAATATTACTAATTGCAAACAATATATACCACGAAGCGTAACCGCTATATTACTACAATCCGAAACGGCTAATAACGAACTAGCAAAACCGATTCACAAAACTATTCTTAAATTGCAAAAATCTGATTTTTTTGTATTACAAAAAACGTACGAATCGGCTTCGCAAAACAATCGAGCCGGATCCGAAAAACATTGGCGTATAAGCCAAAATAAATTACTATATTACAAAAGACGTGCGTATATTCCGAATAAAAGCGCTATTAAAAGCGAAATATTAAAAATTAATCACGACGACCCGACCGCCGGCCACTAAAGCTTTCGGCGAACGCTAAAACTGGTCGAAAAAAAGTATTTCTGGCCTGGCTTACGAAGCGACGTAAAGCGTTACGTCAATACGTATGGAAAATGCCAAAAAGACAAGCCTAAAAAGCACCGACCCTATAGCGAATTAGCCCCCTTTTCGACCTCTACGAAACCTTAAGAAAAAATAACTATAAACTTTATTACGGATCTACCCCTTAACAAAAAACGAAATCGTATTTACGATTTTATACTCGTTATAATAAACCGATACACGAAGCTGTCGAAATATATACCGACACAAAAAACGATTTCAGCCCCAGATTTGATTAAAATATTTATACAACACGTCTACAAAGATTTTAGCTGCCCTAAAAAAATTATTACAAACAAAAAATCAGTTTTCACTAATAAATTCTGGTTTTCAGTAATATTCCACCTACAAATACGACGTCGATTAAGCACCGCTTTCCATTTTCAAACCGATAGCCAAACGAAACGTCAAAATCAAATTTTAAAATTCTACCTTCGCACGTACTGCGATTATCGACAAAACGATTAAATTATAAAACTTGCCTTAACCGAGTTTACGTATAACAACTCGATACACGCCTCTACGGATTCTACCCCCTTTCGCATGCTATACGGCTTTTCACCCAGAATTTGGCAGCAACGTCGAAAGCGACGTCGTAAAAAAAAAAATACCGTCAGCGAAAAAACGAGTTAAAATATTGCAAAAAAAAAAAAAAAAAATACTCAATAAAAAGCTAAAAAAAAACCAACGCGAATCACAAAAAATTTTACAACGCTAAACACAAAAAAACTAAATTTTAAATAAACGACAAAATATTATTATCGACCAAAAACCTCCGACAGCTGCGACCTTTTCGAAAGCTTTCAAATAAATATCTAAAGCCTTTCAAAATCAAACGAATTATACACGAACACGGCCAAGCTTACCAATTCGAGCTTCCTCCTCAATATCGTATTTACGATACCTTCCACGTTTCCCTACTAAAACCTTAGCAAAATCGAAACGACACCGAGCCGAAAAATAATATAATAAAACTTCAAAAACCCGAAAAATACGAAGTCAAATCAATACAAACTCACAAAAATACAAAAAAAAACCGATATTACTTAATGCGATAAAAAAGCTATTTACCAAGCGAAAACTTCTGAAAGCCAAAAAACCATTTTACGAACGCAAAAAAAATTATAAAAAAATACTTAAAAAATACGACAAATAATAGCAACGAAGCAATAACGAATGCGCGCCGCAAAAGCAAGAAAAAAAAAACAAAAACACCTAGAAAACCTCAGAACCGCCGCTAAACCAATTCATCTTCATCGTCATCCCTTTTCCTATCGTTATCGCCATCTCTTTCAAACTTAAAAGCAGCGGAAAGCTAAAAAAAATTAATACCAAACAAATTCGCAAAATATTCGATTCATCCCAATCAAAGCTTCTACGATAGCCGTAATCGAATCCTGAATTGCAGCTACGATATGCTCGTAAAAATCCAAAATTTAACCCAACTGATCAAAATAAATCCGAGCGACGTTTTCGAAACGTCGGAAAATACGTTTTATACTAGCGTCGTTAAATAAAAAAGCCGGCGCAGCCAAAACCCCTAAAACAGCAGCAGCCGCCAAACCGACAAAAACGAACGCAACAGCAACAGCGGCAGCCCGAGCCGCGGCGCGATTCGCACGACCTCCGACTATTATAAAAGCCGAAGCGTCACCCCTTTTTAAACGATTTATATAAGCGTCGTAAATAATAAAATCGATAAAAATCTTAGCAAAAGCTTTGGCCTCGGCAGCAAAAAAAAAAAAAGCGGCAGCGGCGATAACAATATCGAAACGATTTATAAAATCGTTAAAACCCGCGAAAAAAGTTTGCGCCTCGGTAACGCGTGCGACAGAAACCTGTAGCTAATTAAAAGCGAATTCGAATAAAAGTCTAAAAAATTCACAAAAAAACATTGAATATGCGAAGCTCTGCAGCGATTGCATTTCACGCTAAAAAGCTCGAAAACGCAAAAGAGCAAAAAATCCGCTGTGATACTTTCGCGTGAAATCAGACGGACGCACCGAAAGCAAATAAAAGTCAAAAGCATTTTGAGAATTCGCGGCGAACGCGGCGAAAAGCAATTAATTAAAATAAAAAAAAGCTAATAAAAAAATAAAAATAAAAAAAAAAAAAAAAAGAAATTAAGCAGGAAAATAGCGGCCATTTTAAAAAAAAAAGCCTTTTCAACGAAAATACGAGCGCTACCGAAAACAAAAAAAACAAAACAGCAAAACAGCCATAATTCACGACCAAAAGCGGAAAAAACAACTACAATTCACGACCGAAAGCGAAAAAAACCGCACGTTATTTCGAAAGCGTAACGCACGCTATACGCACAAAAAAATCAATCGCCTTTAGGAACCAAAGGCCTAAAAAAAAAAGTAATATCAGAAACCAATATCACGTATATAAATCAGATGATCCGCCAAAACCCTCTGCCTTCTACCAACCCTCGAATAGCATTCTCTGCGAATAAACCGTAAGGGCCGGATAGTACTATAAAGGCTGGAAATAACATTTAAATAAAACATTTTATAGAAATGATTGCTAAAAAACCAGTTATTAAAATTATATTAAGAAAAATTAAAAAAAGGTCGGAATAAGGGCTGGAAAGCATACTAAATAAAATTCGCCTGATTTCCTGGGAAATACTCTTCTCGAAAGCTCCACCCCTCCTTTTGTACTTATACACGCCTTCTACTAAAAATGTAAAAAGTAAAAATCAGTCTGACTATCAACCCAACCTTATCTAAGCTCTATTATCTGAACTAGTGTTTCCCTGCCTTTCAATCCTTACACTTCCACTTTTCTAAATAATAACAATCCGGTTTCTAATAACGCAAGCCGAAAAAAAAAACGCGGAAACGCCGTAACGGCATACGAGCAAAAAACTATCGCGCTCCTAATTATTATCCCCGCTGCGATTACAACGCCAAACGTGACTTTTTCGGGCCGTTTAATCCGGAACTCAATTCTAAAACAATCGCTAAACATTTAGCATTTTGGCCGAAAAGCATATTCGACGCTCGACGATACGGCTTTCGTAGCCTTTTCGCAAAGCACGCTTTTTTCTATTTCGTCAAAAGCAACCTATTTATTCCTATCGGACCAGTTACGAAATAAATCCTAAGCCTTCGCAAACGAATCAAAAAAAATAAATATTAATATTAACACTTCTACTTTTTAATAATAAAATATTTTTATAAGCAACGCGAAAGATTTCGCAACCGAAAGCCTAAAACAGATTTTAATATCTGCTGAGCAAACGTTTAAAAAAAACAACCGAAGCATATCACGCTTTTGCATTTATGCGATACAAAGCGCATAAACGTGATTTGCGTATAAAAACCCTAAAGCGCTTCGAAAATTAAAACACAAAACCATCCGTTATACGATTTGTATACACCGATCGATTTATAAAACGAAACTGAAAAGGAAATTTTTAAGCGAATACGCTTTAAAGTATTAATTTATATCCGAAAAAGCGCAAAACTTAATTTATAATAACGACGATTAGTTAATAGCAAAGATCTGCTTTAGCTAAACGTAAATATATACTTTATTTTCAACGTGTATAAACAGGGCTATACCTAATAAATATTAGATTACGTAATATATTTCGAACCATTTTTTAATTACATAATAAGCGGCGATTTTAATACTCGACACGATACTTTTAAGCCGGAGTCGGATACGGCAAAAAATGGAGGATATTTCGCAAACTGGATTGCTATCTCGGATATAAATTTTATCGGCGCCGCTAGCGAATTTATATATAATAAAAAACACGTTCTAAATCTTATTTTTTTCGAACGTGCCCAATTCGATTACTACGATACGATACGATATACACAGCGGCTTAGACCACGAAACTCAAATAACGATCTTTTTTAGCAAAAGGAAAATATTCGTAATTTAAATATATTACAAAATATCCGATTCAAAACTCGGCAAATTCGCAGGCCTGATGCGCGCAAAAATCAGCCGATTCGCGGATTTCGTTATATTATTAACGCTAAAAAAGCTGGACGAATACGCGGCTGCGCTAGCCCGGGTTTTTTAAAAAAGCATTACAACTGCCGGAAAAACCTTTTTAAAAAGGTTTACAAACCATTCTATAATAGACCGACGAATGCCAAAAAGCCAAGGATCGATATTTGCGAATACGCAAAATGATATACGACGGTGAAATTCTTAAAAAAACCAGGCAGTTCCTCGCTATAATACGCAAAGCGAAAACTATTAGCGAAAGCTTATCAACGGAATCGATAATAACGAAAAGCTGTACAAAATAATAGGCTGGCATCGAATAACTACGAATCTTAAAGCTCCTTTATTAATAATAAACGGCGTTGTAATTAAAAACATCAAAAACAAAGCTAATACTTTGAAAAACGAAGTATTTGGCCGCTTTTCAGCTATCGACGATTTCGATCAAAATTCTTTTATCGAATAAGCAAAATCGGACCATTTCTTTTAGGCAGACTTCGTATCGCTCGAAAAAATGAAAAAATATTATATCGGAATCATTAGCATTTTTCCGAATATTAATCGGGTCACGGTAAAACTTTTGAAAATCTGCTAAAAAAAAGTCAAAACCGCTATATATAGCTTGTTTAACCGCTGCTTCGCCACGAACTATTTCCCGACCCTTTGAAAGCTGGCCGAAATGGCTATAATAATCAAAACCGGCAAACGAAACAAATCCTTTTTACGCTCGTAGCGCCCGATCGCCCTTTTCTTCTGTATATCCAAAAGCTTCGAAAAAATCATCGCCAGCAAAATCGCGTAAACAACGCTCACGACCGGCTTACTTAGCTTATAATATAAAAGCGCTTTTCCGAAACGCTCTGCTTTCGATCTGGCAGCGTATTTTACGGCCGATATCGAAACTGCGTTCGCCGCAAAAAAACATATCACGATTATTATTTTAAACGTGCAAAACGCGTTTAACGCCGTTCTGACCCGACGCCTGCTTAAAAAAATAACCGAGCAAAAATGGCCCTTCCTATTTTTTTTATTAATCAAATCGTTTTTTACGAAACGACGAATGCAAATACGACTCGAAAAAAAAACTATTAATTTCAGCTACGTTTACTGCGGCATCTTTCAAAAATCGCCACTTTTTCCGGTTCTATATATATTATATCTAGCAAAATTGCTTAACCAAAATCTCACTTTTCGCTTTGAATACGCAAACGATATTTTAATCTACCGCATTTTACACAGCCTAAACGATAATATCGAGCTATTTGCGAAAAACGTTCGCGATATTTTCGAATAAAAAAACGAATACAAAATCGCTTTCGCGCCGGAAAAAATCGAAATAATATATATTATTACGCAAAATAATAATTACGCTTTTCCGATTATAATCGACGATAAGATTACGATTCTTTGCATTATTACGGCGAAAAAAAGCGAGCAATCCGCGCTGCGTTAACTAAAAATCTGGTTCGATCGAAAACTCATTTTTAAACGATACGTCAGAAAACGCGTAAATAAAGCACGATAAGCGGCGCAATATATTAAAGGCTTCGGCCGAATTAACAATAGCCTTCCGGCCAGCGCGCTGCGAAAAGCAGTAATCACTTGTGTTTTCTCCTCGATACTGTTTAAAACCGAAGTCTGATACGCAGACCGTACGAAGCTTGGACGCCGAACCGAACGAAACAGCTAAATTAGCATCCGTTTCGGCGGTTATATCGATTTAATATAAAAAACTATTATTCTGGCCGCACGGAAAGTATTTCCTATATAACGCACCACTTTTCTTACCATAATAATACGGAACGCAGGCTTTTTTTCCGCGAGCGCGGCCTTGGAAAAAGCCAAAACACGCTTTGCGATAAAATTGCAAACCGTAAACAAAGCGCATTCCTTGGTTCAACGCATTTTTATCTTAGTAATTTCTCGAAGCAAATACGCGAGCATATATATAGCCGCTAAAACGAAAATCCAGCGCCTCGGCGATATTTTTCTATAAATCCCACGACTTAAACTGGTTTCCTCGCACTTTTCGCCCGGCAGCCGCACCGACTTTATTATAGGCGTTAAAAAAAAAAAGGCCGCGGAAGACTTTAAGAAATAATAAACAAAACTATTCTCCGGAAACGTTACGATCTTTTCGAACGGCTGCGAAAAATATAAAAACGGCGCTTACCTCGTAGGCTACGAATATATTATATATCAAAACCGCAGGCAAATAGCGTTTGGGTACGGCTCGATAAACGACCATTTCTACGTTTTCGACGCAAAAGCGATAAGAATATAAAAAGGCCTGTAAAAGGCTGCGAGTATGCTAGCCGAAATACGCACGCAAAAGCTATAAATATATATCGACAGCACTTTAGTAATCTAAAAAATACGCGGAATATTCTTTTCCTTCTTTTAATAAGTTTTTTTGGCCTGCCAAAAAATAATAAAAATATACGACGTAAAAGTCAAATAAGCACCGGGCTATACGAGCATCGAAAGCAACGAGGCCGCCGACAAACTGGCAAATACGGGCGCAGAAAAGACTTTTTGAAATAAAAGCCTTGCGTCCGAACCGACTATAAATAAAATACGCTTCGATTTCAGGAAAATGCGTAATTCGCACCGAAACTTCTGATAAAAAACAGCTAGCAGAAAGCTTTTACGAAACTACAAGCGGTAGGATCCGGTCTACGCAATCAAACTTTTGCCGAAGCTCGATATGCCGAAACGACTGTTTTATTATTATTTGGCGACCAAAACCATTTATAAAAACTACGAATAATATCACGTCAAGTATAATTATACCGACGCTGAATTGCGCTGCAAATATAAAAAGCTTAAAACCTTACTACATCTAGTGTTATGCCGCCACGCGATCAAACGTTTCCTTAGTTGGCCTAAGAAAACTCGACCAAACGCTTTTTTCCGAACCGAGCGAAAGGCCGTAATATTTCTTAAAAACCTGCTTCGCGAGCCAAAGGATTTTATAACGTTTTTACGCGTTACTACTACAGTTTTTCAAATATAATCAGTTTTGCTATACGTACGTATACTGCTTGCTTTAATCGAATGCAGCTCGAATAGAATAAACTGCGTACGGCCGCGCGAAGCGACGTTACAGCGGAGCGAATATTATTATGCATATTTGTGTAACGGATGCTTTTTTATTTTGGTAAACGCAAGTCTGTTTTTCTGCTTTTGGTTTTTAAATTCGGATATTTGAATATTGCTTTTTTTTTTTTTTTTCGGCCTATTAGCTATACTATTATGCGTTTCCACGCAACCGACAGATCATACTTTGATCGGTGCTGTATACACATTCTTTAAGCTTTTCTTTAAGCTTTACGCCCACAAATTTCATTGACGGATCATCGCAAAAGGCGGCGAAAAGCGTAGTCGACAGCAGCTTTAGCTGTATTAATACGAACTGCTTTCGGAGTCGTACTTTGTATTTAATTCCTTAGCTTAGTACGTTTCCGTATCCCCTGGGAGGTCCTAGGAGGGCAGCCTCTCGGCTGCACTCCGCTAGACGTTAATTAATACTACTACTACTACTACTATATGCTGCTACCTTTCAGCCAGTTCCATCTCCCCTGCAAAGAATCCAGATTCCATCGGATGGGGATAGTCGCATGACGAAAGGGCTTACGCCGAAAGGAAGTTGTGGCGAAAGGCCAGTCTTTCTATAAATGAGAAGCTGCTCCCCGTTGAAAACCAATCCGAGAAGTTTTGGGGCCTGCAACCTTCTCTTTTCCACCCTCTCAAGAAGTCTGTCTAGCTCTACCTCATCTGTTAGTCAGAGCGAAGTGTCTCTTTTGAGAGTAACGAAGGAAATCGGAGAAGACGATTTGATCCGAGGAAAGGATTCCGAAGCTGTAAGTCCAACATGATACCACTTCATCTGGAGAGGAAGCGATTTAACCGCTCAGCAGACTTGCCTCAGAGTTGGTTCTGGAGGTCAACACAGGCAGGCTCGGGCGCACGTGCCTGATTTTCGGAGACTTCGACAACACCACCTCCACATCATCTCTCCGTCAACAACAACACAGCATCGACAACCATTATCGATAGCCCAGAATCAGCGCTTCGTTATCGGGAGAGTGGGAAAGGCTTCCGCTACTGCTGGGACACGACTCCACATCATCTCTGGTAAGCAGCCATCTTTCCCTTCTTGGAGGTCGAGCCCGCTCGTTTCCTGTCACGCTCAGCTTCAAATGCAAGCCTGAAGATCGATATCGCGTCTCCTCTTCCTTCAAGCAGTACGTACAATCGAACGACAGAATTCACATTTGCCTCATTGACTTAAATACAGCTTACACGATCGCCAGCAACGGGTCTCAAGTCAGCAACAACCCCAAAGTCAACAAACCCTCGATTTTGACAACGAACACCACCTCTTTGCCTCCTCTCAACCAAGATTTGCTCCCAATTACCTCCCCATCTCCCATCACAGCACCGCTACACACGACCCAATCGCATCATGGATTTCGGCATGAAGCCCGAGAAAGACGCGCTCGACGCCCTGTACGAGGAGATCCGCAACTTCAAGCCAGGACGCCAACCCGAACCAGGCGGCGAGACGCCAACTCCTTCCCCGAATCTGAGCTCCTTTATGGACCTCACCTCGCTCCCCGTGCCCGAGGTGCCCTCATACGTTCCCGGTCAGCACTCACACAACCACCCGGCCCAGCAGAGCATCTACCCCAACGTCGTGAACATGGCACCTCCACTGTACTCCGGCAACGAGAACCAGCAGAGGCTTTACACTGGCCACCAGAACGCATATCATCGTGACCTTTCCGTGACCTCTGCTCCATCTCACCGTACGAGCCTCCTCGCTCACCCGGACCGCAATGCCTCGACCACAGATGCCTCGCCGTCCTTGTGCCCATCAACTCTCGCTCTCTTCCCTCAATCGACACCCACGCTCTCTTTCCCGACCGCGCTCCAACCCCCGACCGTCCCCATCCGTCTCAAGCCGTACACTCCGGCCATCGCACAGCTGGAAGCCGAGTGCGCGAGGCACGACGAGGTGATTCCGGATGGTGAGCGTAGGATGGGCGAGGGACGGCAGGAGGCGCGAAAGGGAGAGGAGGAGCTGCGTGCGTGGGATGCGAGGGCGACGCTGGACAAGCACGTCGCAGCCCGAATGGGCTTCGCCCAGCTGGCGAGCGAGCGCTTGCAAGCTGTGCTGGGAGAGAAGAATGACTGGACGTTTCGTAAGTGGAAACTCTTCTCTTGTCTTCCTTTTCTGTGCTTGGAGCCGGCTTGCGCTATCTCTATCTCCTCTTGTTTTCTTTTCACGTGGCTCTTGGAGTTCGCTGCGGGACTTGCTCGAGCTCGGGGAAAGAGATCATTCCTCTGTGTCGATGTATCCAGCCACAGAGGCCATACATGCTTGCTCAGGCTGAAGCGTTGCACATCGATGGCTTGCTTTCTCTCGGCTCTTGATGTCGAGAGCGGGCGGCGTCAATTACCGGCTCGCCGTCAATTATCATCACTCTAGTTTGCTACCACAGCTTTCAAAATCCCCTCTTCACTCTCGTTTCTCTCTCTTTTATCCTATTCAATCTCATTTTGCTTTCACCCCTAGCACCAATCGCTCTTAACGAGCAGGACCAATGCTAACACCACCCTCAGAACTTCCCGACCTCCCCATCAACAGAGCACCCAGCGTTCTCAGTAACCACCAGCACAAGCTCAACCCACGCCTCTCCCCCATCCCGAGCAACATCAGCCTCTCACCCACCAGTGCTGCCAAGCGCCGTTCCGGCGAGCGCCGCAAAGACAGCGGCGTGGCTCTCGCTCGTGGCCCACTGCGCCCCCTCTCCCCTTTCGGCTTCGGAGGCCAGGTTGACGAGCTCACCGGCAAGGGACTGCGCGAGTGGCTGCTCAGCCGAGGCAAGGAGATGGGCGGGCAGCGCAGGCGGGAGTGTCGCAATATCGCTTTCCACGACTTTACGCCGAACATGCGTACGGGCGATCACAGCAACGTGCTCGTAGCGTGCTACAATGGCGGTGGTCTACACGAGAGAGTCGATGCCTACGAGCTTGATCTGTAAGGCCAATCCCCCTAGAACCCACTCCCTCGACGAGAGCAGTCGGTGCAGGAGGAATCAGAAGAAATAGTAGACTGACAACAAGAGCAGACCGACAACATACACAGACCTAGCCACGGGCCAGACAGCCGTGACTCCCCAAACCTGGATCTGGTTCCTCATCTCCCGCCCAGTCCTCAGCTTCTCCTCCCCTCCCACGTCTTCCTCTGGAGACACCGACCTCACACCCCAACCGCCAACGCAACCGACCCAAAGCCTTCCTACTCCAACCCCTTCCTCCGCGCAGCCCCCGATTTCCCCTTCCCGATCCCCACCTCCTGGGTGGTCTTCGCCTGCCCGGCGTCCAACGTAACCAGCTACGCCAGCGCCCGCGACGACTCCGCGCCCCTTCCCAGCGGCCCCAACAGCGCCTCCCACCGCAGCTTCGCCGCGCGCACCACGGTCCACAAGCGCAAAGACTACGACTTCTCGCACCAAGGCACGCCGCTCTTCGAGTTCGGCTGTGCCACGCTCTTCCCCGCGCCACGCTGCCCCCGCACTGCCTTTCTGTCCGTGGACGGCATGCCCGGCTGGGAGGAGGACGACGCGTACGGCTTCTGTACGGAGCGCGAGGGGGAGGCGAGCATGGGGGAGCGAGCGTCCGCGGCGAGCGACGATGAAGAGGGAGAGGGAGAGGGGGAGGGGGGCAGCGACTCTCCGAGCGTGAGGAAGGGGAAGTGGTGGTCGGCCTTCTACAAGGGCATGTATGCGGATGAGGCGCGGTGGGAGCGCATTCGAGAGGCCATGTCGAGGGGGAAGTGTCGTGTGGTGGTGCGCTGGGTCGAGAGGGATCTCTTCGCTGCTCCGCGGGAGCCGGGCTTGGCCGAGGCGATGATGGGTTTGGAAGAGGATGGAGATGCTGCTGTCTTGAGCCATGCGGGCGTTGTTGGCCTGGGCGTGACGCTGGATGCGGCCGCGAGTGGGAGCGGCGGCGGGAGGAAGATCAAGGAGCGGCTCGCGGGGAGAAAGACGAGCTCGCGGAATCTGCTAAGGAGGAGTGCGTTGGCCTTGGGCGCTGAAGCGCTGGGCTCGAACGGGCATGTGATGGGGGTTGGGCGCGAGGACGGGGACGACGCCTCTCACCTCGAGCACCGCTCGTCCATGGATGTCGACGGTGGTGCGAAGGAGAAGAAGCGCAAGGGAGGACGCCGAGGGTGAGTAGGCGATGCTCTTTTCGCGTCTCAGGTGTCAGAGTAGCTACCTTAGCTAGCCCCCCTTTTCGGCGAGCGATGGGAGCGAGGACCACGGTTCGAACTCCTTTTAATCCACGACCAGCTCCGTTCCGTACCTACCGCATTCTCCATCCATCCATCCATCAACACCCATCCTTCCATACCTCCCCGTACCCGATTTCCCACCTCCATCTCTCGTCGTCCCATGCATGCCACCTGTATCTACAGTACTCCACGTCCTGCACCGCACCGCACCTCACCCACCACCACCAACCACACCTCGCCCCCGAACGCGACTCCGCGCCCTTACTTACCTACTTACTTACTTAGACAGACAGACAGGCAGACAGACAGACACTCCCAGAGAACGCCCATAGATAGACCTACTCACGAAACGAGAGCCATCCGAAAACGCACCTCCTCCTCGCGTCCTCCTCTTCTTCGCCGTTTTTCCCCATCAAACCCAAACCTAAACCCAAACCCAAACCCAACCAACATACATAAAATAAACACACATACATAGGTACATACAGTAGGTACATGCAAACATGCATGCAAATCAACAACCCAGACACACAAGCGAGCCGTTTAAGCGAGCGCGCCGCCACACCGCTCGCAACCGGGGGGGTGGGGTTGTCGGATGGCGCAAGGTGTGTGTGTACAGTGCTACTTACTTACTGTAGGTAAGGAGGTAGGGAGGGAGGGAGGGAAGCCGTGTTTCTCGCTGCGAGCAGGGTGGATGTGGATGTGTCGGTTGGTGGAGGCTCGGTTTGTAGGTAGGTAGGTGGGTAGGTAGGTATGGGTTTCCGGATCGGCATCAGGGAGAGGGGGGGGGGGGGGGGGGGGGTCAAGCGGGGGGATGTAATGGGGGCTTGGATAGGAAGTAATGGGGGCTTGGGAAGTATTGGGGGCTTGGAAAGCAAAGGAGCTTGTGAAGCAACGGAAGCGTGGAAAGTAACGGGAGCTTGGAAAGCAAAAGGAGCTTGGAAAGCAATGGGGGCTTGGAAAGCAAAAGGGGTTTGAAAAGCAACGGAGGCTTAAAAGCAACGGGAGCGTGGAAGCAACGGGAGCTTGAAAAACAACGGGAACTTGAAAAGCAACGAAGACTTGAAAAGCAATAGGGGCTTAGAAAGCAACGGAAGAGTGAAAGGCAACGGAGGCTTGAAAAGCAAGAAAAGCTTGAAAAGCAACGGGAACTTGAAAAGCAAAAGGAGCTTAAAAAGTAACGGGAGCTTGGAAAGCAACGGAAAAGTGAAAAGCAAAAAGAGCTTGAAAATTAACGGGAACTTGGGAAGCAACGAAAATTTGAAAAGCAACAGAAGCTTGCCACCACCCGAGTTCTCTTCACCCCCAGCCACGGGCCCGGAGAGGTATCAGAAGGAGCCAGATCCGAATCCCACGGTGTCGCAAACGGCTATCATCACAGCCAGGAGGTACACTACTCTGTCAAGGTTGATACCTAAGATTCGAAGTGCGTCATGCTGGCCATTACATCTGGAGCGCCCTCCTCAAAACGACCGTCTCGTTGCCCCCGCCTGCACATGGCACGCCCACGCCCCCCTCGATCCCCTCGCACACCACGACCGGCGGCTGCCCGTTGGAAGTCGGGCTCGTGAGCGCGATGTCCTCGAGCGTGATGTTGGCGCACACGGCGTTGGGCGAGCAGATCAGCGAGGCGACGCGCGGCCCGTGTTTGCCGGAGCTGGAGCCGCTGTTGGAGAAGCGGATGTTGGTCATGTCGACGCGGGAGGGGTACTGGGCGCAGGTCGACTTGTGCGGAGGAGGAGGAGGGTTAGCCTTTGCTCTTCTAAAGGGGGAGAGGTGGGAGAGAGGGGGGACGAACGGAGTTGACGTTGAAGTAGCACGCGTCGAGCAGGATGGGCCAGTCGGTGTTGTAGGTGTAGACGTTTTGGAAGGTGACGTTGTCGATGAAGCCGTAGCCTACGTTGGGGCCTGCCCAGCCTTTGAGACGGGCTCCGTTCTAGACATGTGAGTTCGAATGGCTTAGTTGAACCAGTTCTCTGTTCTGCAAAACGCCTCTGGGGTTTAGGTGTGACATAGACAGGAGTGATAGAGTCAAGGGGTGCTCACCTGTCCGTTAAGCATAGTAATGTTCTCGATATGCGCATTGTAGATGTAGTCCTTGACGCCGGCGTACTGTCCGATGCTGCCCATGCTGACGCCGTGCGTGCCGTTGCAGTACACGTTCTCGACGAGGATGTTGGATGTGTTGGGCTTGGGGCTGAAGCAGTCGTCGCCGATGTTGACCCAGGCGTCGCGGACCGTGAGCCCGTCGACGTTGTAGGAGTCCCAGCCGTCGGTGTTCTTAGGCTCGTTCTATACCGAGTCACATCGGTTAGATCTCTCTCTCTCTCTCTACGTGGTGTTGATTTCAGGCGGGCTCAGGGGTGGCTGACCTTGTTGGTAGAGAGGTTCTCGATGATGACCTTGTCGTAGACGACATTCTTGGCTGGAGATATGTCAGGTAACGGACGGGTGGGCGAGAGGGGAGAGGAATCCTACAGGTACGATGAAATTCGTCCAACAAGGTGAGCGCTGGAACCGTATCCCTTCGATATGGAGATTCGTAGCGTTTTCAGCGTAGAACAAGTTGGGCCTGTAATAGGTGTTGTTCGAATCCTAGGTAGCAAGAGGTCAGCAAAACAACAAGAAGCATGATGTGATTTGCGTTCGACGACGAAACCACTCACCAGGATCTCTCGACCCGCGAACCCGTCGTACCAAGCCTGTCCATTCCCATCCAAGATCCCCTCGCCGTAGATCTTGATATCCGTCCCTCCCCACTTCCAGAACGAGATGGATTTCTGGAAGGGATGGTAGAAGTAGTTGCTCTGCCAGTACTCGATGTCATCGGTAAACTGCATCGCAGCGCGTTAGCTCTTTTTTTGCCATCTACTCACCCACACACAGATATCTCACTTACCAGAATCGTCCCCTCCAGATTGACATGGACGTCCCTCAAGAACGTAAGATCCAACTTCTTCCCAATCACAAATGTCTGGGACTTGGGGAGCACTAGCGTGCCTCCATGATTCGCCTTCTTCAGCCCTGCGTAAAAGTCGGCCGAGATGTCATCCGTTTCGTTGCGCGAGGAGCGGATGTGTATCTTGCGACGGTGGTTCACCACCGGGCGGTGATACGGGTGCCGCGTTCTGAACTCACGGATAGATCTCGGACCTGAATATCTCGGATCCAAGGAGGATGCTGAAGCGAGCAACGAAGTTAGCGCTACTGCCACTGCCACTGCTCGGCTAATTAACAAGGTAAACAACATCTCGAAACGCGAGTTGTTTTATTGGATTCAAATGATAGCTAGGAAGTATGGCTGAACTGACGACTGGCCTGGGGTATTTGAGCTGTTCATGATGCGAGGCTACAATCTAGTACTACGGCTGTGAAGTGGAGGACGGTCTGGTGCGGAAGTCGATCGAGTTATTATGCCACCAATGAGTGTGCTGCGTTGAGCAAGGGGATCTCGACGTGACTCCATGTTTGAATGGAGGAACCAAATCTGAGCCACCCACTCTCTTGCATTTTTGATGTCTGTCTGTGGTGCATGTTGATTGTTCTGTTTGTCGTATCCTCATCAGGATTCCGAGCCTCGGTGGGTTGGAAGAAGTTGGATACCAACTTGTTAGATTTCTATGCAAGGAAAATAGTAAAGCCTCTGAAGTTTGGTATTCATGTATGTACCCTTATTCCCGTCCTGCTATCAAAAAGTCGAGGAGCTCGAGTGCGAAATCTGAACACTGCATCTCATGCAACAATCTTCGGACAGTTACTTCCCTTTCGGGAGGAATCCCTGTTTATGTTCTTTGAGACGTAGGTGACGGTTCAATCACGAATACGGATTCATTCGATCTCAAAAAATAAGGTAGGATTCGTACCACAAGCTTGGATATCGGCAAAACTTGCACCAGGATCGTTGACACTTACCTAAGTAAGCAGTTTGTGATTGCCTCTCGGATTTTATTACTTCAGGGTGTGCAGATTTCATGCTGCAAACCATAACGCCAAGGGACTGGGGTTTTGAACTATGGGGAAAGGGAACGGAATACTACACATACATAACGGAACGGGTGCGGGGTAGCGCTGGTCTGATAGAAGAAAGCTGGTTTCAGTAGAGTACTGTACAGTACATGCTTTTCCCATGCGTAAGTATTTTTTCATGAGTGACAACACCCCTCGCTTGTTATCAACCTGTCGTCAGGTCGGCAGCCTCGAAGTGATTGTTACACCAGGATGATCAATCGATTGAAAGCGTCACTGCTGGATAAACTTGCAATTTTTCTCAAGACTCGTACGGATGGTATTTTGCTAACGAATCGATGTACTTCAGACCCCCGTTGCATTCTAGATTTTCCGTGACGAACTCGGGAAGCGTTCTCGCAATCAGATATCTGGTCCTAGTGCCATGTATGTCACTTGTGTCCTATCAAATTTGTATCTCCCGTCCAGGCGCCAACTTGCTGGATCCAAGATTGGCAGTAGTTCGCACGGGTCCTTACCTTATAACCAATATCTAAAAGCTTATGTTGGAATCTCCGTGTGGATCACCTCCCGAGTATAAACAAAGAGTTCAACCGATGTCTTACCGAGACCCGGAGCTCACCAAAGCCGCGCTAAGTCAGCTGACATGTCAGCCCGACTGTACTAATAGGAGTACAACCTACAGCACATTCAACCTTACTCTATCAAATCCACAACTCGAATGCTCTAGATTCGACATCCAAACATCCAACGGGTTAAACATCACTTCCTTCAACTGATTTTCGCAGTACCAGAGTACCAATCACCCCTCTATCACTCTTGTCACCAAAAAAACGGATTATGTCCTTGTCGTCACCATCTGATTAACATTTGGGACAACTGAAGACCCCATCGATTCAAATCCGCATCATGGCACGCATCTCTCTCTATCTCAAGGCCTCTATAGTCCGCTGCCTCCAAACCCTCGGCCGCTATCTCGATCTGTACGCTTCGACACCTCTCCCCCAAAGGCCCCTCTTCAGCCGTGAGGTCCGTTCAACCGTTGGCTCCGTCCCCGGCAAGTTCAAGATCCTCTTCTACACACCTCCTGGCTACAGCCGCAAGCCTCAATCCGAGAAGCATCCCGTCCTGGTTAACTTCCACGGCGGCGGCTACACGATTGGCCATGCAGCAGACGATGCACGCTGGGCGACCGAGGTCATCAAGCGAACGGGCGGGGTGGTCGTCAGTGTTGACTACCGCCTGGCTCCTGGCTACCCGTTCCCAACTGGCATCAACGACTGCGTATCCGCCGTGTTGTACCTCTGGAAGCACGCGGACGAGCTGAATTTGGACATCTCCCGGACGGCTTTCTCGGGCTTTAGCGCGGGTGGCAATTTCTGCTACACGGCTGCCATCCGTCTGTACGAGGAGTTGAAGGCGCTGAAAGCCGCTAGTGCTATCGAGGACAGACATGTGGGAAAGCTAGTTAGTACTGTAGCCTTCTACCCAGCTGTCGATATGACGAAGTCTCGCGTGGAGAGGAACGCCTCGAATCCGAACATGAAGCCTATTGTCAATCCGTTCTTCTTCACGCTCTTCCAGGGGTGTTATTTCCCGCCCGGCACGGACACGTCTTCGCCGCTCCTGAGCCCGGCCGTGGCTCCCGATGAGCTGTTGCGCAACGCCTTACCGGAGAGCAATGTGATGATCACTTGCTGGGGAGATGGCTTGTTGGTGGAGGGGGAGAAATTCAGGGAGAGACTGAAGCATCTGGGCAAGAGGGTTGATGGCTATGTTGTCCCGGAAGTCCCTCATGGCTGGGATAAGTGGCCAAGTTATCGAAATGGTGATGTGAGGAGAGATGAGGCCTACAAATCTGCTGCTGAGAGCTTGAAGGAATTCTGGAGCTGAGCGAGGTGACCACATGGTTATAATGTTACTCGATGTATCAAATTCCAATCCTGAACGAAGTGTGTCAGAAGAAGGACTCAAGAAAGCCCGGACTAGATTTCACGCCATAACCTCGATCCTCTTGCACCCGACCGCGTCTGCCTCCTTGTTCAACACTTCAACTTCACTCTCCACAAACGGAATTCCCGTTCTCATCCTCTCCTCATACATGTCCATCTCAATCTCTCCTGGGAAATAGATCCTCTCTACCCCCTTCATCTTCTCACTCCCCACAACCTTCTCGTACAGAACGCCCATCCTCTCCCTGAACGTCTTCAGATCCATGAACAGATCCGGTTTGATCGCAACCAAGAAATGGCCCACATCAGCCTCCTTCCCACTCTCATCATACGGACCCGTAACACCGCCAGCAAACGCGCTCCCGCTCAACACACCCGAGAACACATCCATCATGATACTGAGCGCGCTCCCCTTGGGGCCTCCCATCGGCAGCATAACACCCTCCAGCGCCTGCACAGGATCATCCGTCCTCTCCCCCTCAGCATCCAGCGCCCAATCCAAGGGGATCTTCTCCCCCCTCCTAGCCGCCTTGTGGATCTTACCCCTCGCGGCCACGCTGGGCGCCATGTCAAGCACAAAGGGCATCCCGCCCTCGGCGCCCGGCGCGCCGCACGCGATCGGACTCACGCCCATCAGCTTCTCCTTGCCGCCCCAGACCGGCAGCGCCGGCGAGGAGTTGGTGAAGACCAGACTCATCATGCCGGCCTCGAGAGCCTGCTGCACGATCCACGCGCTCATGCCGAAGTGGTTGCTGCGCTTCACGGCCACCATGCCGATGCCGAAGGCGCGCGCCATGGAGACGGCGGCCCCCATGCCCGCGTGCGCGCCCAGGAAGCCGAAGGAGTTGTGCCCGTCGACTTGGGCGACGACGGGCGTGATCTGGTGGAGCGTGGGCGTCGCGAGGGGGTCGAGCGCTTGGCTTTTTATGCGCTGGATGTAGGGCTCCAGTCGCATGATGCCGTGCGTGTCGACGCCGCGCAGATCGGCCAGCACGAGGGCGTGCGCGATTATGGACGCATTTTCTGGAGGAACGCCGTATGCTTCGAGGATGCTCTCCGTGAATTCCGTGGCAGCGGCGGAAGAGATGTGGATTTGGCGAGGAGAGGGCGCGTCGTGTGTTGCCATAGTGGGATATTTCAAATAGAGGGGAAGCGGAGATTGGGTTTCTGATATCCTGACCTCTCCGGGCAAAGAGTGTGAGCAACAGTTGGCTCGAGTTCAAATGTGAAGCAGAGGTGTGTGAGTGCTGTTGAGAAGGACCATTTGGCCTGAACATCAGGTTCGTACTGTACAGAAAATGACTTGGGGCCGTACTGCACTGTAAGAGCGGATGGTTGGTAAGATCTTACGGCACCCACACGCCAGACCAATCAAGTCGGTATGCTCGTATCTCAGAAACCGAGTTAGTCAAAATGCACGTTTATATATTTGTATATAACAGAACCACAACGCTACGCGACATCGTTTGTCCAAGGCTCAGTGAAGCAATTTTTACTGAGCATCGATACGCGGCGCCAGTTTCAGATCCTACTCGACGTATCGTATGGATCCATTCCCCACTCTCAAATCACCTAATGTCAATCTAACAGCTTAGGCGTTGTTTTTTTGCTCTTCTATGCGTTAGGAGTTAAGCGAAAAGCATTGCCGCGAGCTCCGCTCTGGTTGTTGACTTTTGTTACGCGAGGGTTACAATCATCAAAAGAGTCCAAAGTAGCCGAGCCTGTAACCGGCTATCTCTTTTTTGAAATGCAGGTTCGCTTTTCCATACAACTCAGATCGGGATGAAATCAATCCATTACATACGAAATAAAATCAAAGTCAAGAATGATCATGTCACCAAGATTAAAAGAAACGGCTCCCCCGCCTTTTTTGCTTGGAGCTATCTTGATTTCGACTGTTAAGAGTGCGAGACTCGAGTTTTAAGTCACTTCAAGGCCAAGTATCGAAGTAGAGGAAAACCAGGGGTATCTTTTACTCCAAAAGATCGAATGGCAATTCATCAGATCCCAAACCAAAGCTTTATCATTCGTTAAACTCTTTAGCGCTCGTTTTTCCCAGCTTCCCTTAGACTCGCATTGGAATTCAAATCCCCATTCTCCACATCACCCACCGCATGCGGCTCAGCTACGCTTCCTCTCCTAGCAGTCAGCGCGGCGCCCTTGCGCCCAATGATGTACCACGGCAGATTGAACATCTCATCCATGCTCTCCAGACTCTTGCCCGCCGTCTCTGGCAAGAAGAACGTTATAAAGGCGAGACCCATCAATGTAATAACCGCGAAGAGCCAGAAAGTCCCCTTGGGCGATAGTGCACTGTCGAGAAGCATCAACGGCACGGCCTTGGAATTTCCATACTGGGTCGCGTAATGGAACGACATGATCATTGAAGTAGCCACAGCCCGAACACGTATGGGAAAGATCTCAGCACCAATAATGAATTGAATCGAGTTCCAGCCGAGCGCCCAGCCGAAGCCGGATATATAAATGAAGACGATAGCACCGGTACCCGCGTGTTTTACTGAGCTCGGTTGGGCCACGTCCTTATCGGTGATCGTCGGGACGGCTGTTAAGTATATGGCGATGTAAAGCATCGAGATGAATTGAAGAGTGATACCGAGGGACAAAGATCGCTTCCGCCCGATGAAGTCGACGAGGAAGAAGCCGCATATGATGGATGAAACGAACTTTACAACGCCGAGGACGGCGGTTGCAAGGAGCCTCTCCGTAGAGCCGGTCGTACCTAGGAGGGAGAAAAATGTAGGGGCATAAAGCGTGATCGACTGAGCACCAGACCATTCTGCGTATTGTTAGACACGAGTATTCCATCACCTCTTTCGGGCTGCGACTTACGTGAAAGAAGGTGACAGGTGAGACAGAGCCAGATTCTGTATTTGTTGGCCTTGAGGGTGAACAGCTCCTTGAGAATTGCGAGAAATCCTACGCCCGTGGCCTCCCGCTCGCGATCAAGCTCTTCGTGTATGTCGGCTAGCTCGCCCTGTACATACGCGTGGTCAGCTGGAAGCTTTCGCAGCTTCGATAAGGTGCTGGCGGCCTGCTCGTTCCGCCCAGCCTTTGCCAGCCATCGAGGAGACTCCAACGCGAACACGCTCATGATCAGGACGATGCTTGCGAAAACAAGGTGCATGATAGTGGGTCCAATCCATTGCGTGGAGGAGGAGTTCGAGACATGGAGGGAGGTTCCATAGTTGGCAAATTGACCCAGCATGATGCCGAGATAGACGAAGAAGCCGCTGAACATGCAGATGCAGAGACCTCTGATGGAGCGTGGCGCCGCTTCGGCGAGGTATGCGGGTGCCACCACGGTGGATTGACCGATTCCCAAGCCCATCACAAATCTCCCAGCAAGGACCTGGCCGTAGTTTCCGTTGGCGGTAATGTAGACAATAACGCCAATAATCCAGACGGTGCAAAGCTGTCTTGTAGCCCAGAGACGTCCCAGTCTATCGGATGCAATGAACGCAATTAAAGCGCCCCCTACATTGCCGATCTGGACCATGGCCGTGATATTCCCAATCCTGGAGGCTAGTTCCGCCTTGCTTCGGGTCGGCGAGGTGGTCAAGTCGAACTCTGAGGAGGTTAGGAAGTGAAAATTCCTATGCTGCAAGACAACTTACCAGAGATGAAACTCTTCTGCGCTACGGTGGTTGAAATGAGACCTTCGTCTAAACCTCGTCCCATGCCCTACACGACAGAGAACGTCAGTCCAGATCAGGAACGTTCCGCAAGAAGAACCACTCACCATGATACTAAAACAAATGACACTGAATGCAAGCCGCCAGTTGAACGCCTCCCTTGGGGTATCGGCCAATGCCGCCTTGAACATCGCGGGCCCGACTACTTCGAGGTTAGGGAACATGTTACAATGGTCAGTTTCTCACTGGCTTACCTGGATTAACCATCTTGTCCTCGCTCACACGTCTTGCGTGGTCAGAGGTTTGGTACTGTAAGAGAATAGCAAAAGAAGCGGCTTGAGGAGCCAAGTTTCGCAGTCGGGCGGTGCCTTGGAGTTAAATATGGTAACACGTCTAGTTTAAGTATCTCAGACCGTCTTTGTGCTCGAACCCCCTCAACCTCCTCTCGTTGATGCAGCCTTATCGGAAGAGGCAAAGCCAACCCCCAGGTCTTTTTCACAGCCATTTAAAAGGGTACTGCTATATGCACAGTTCTTTATTTGGCCATTTGCGGCAAAGCTTAAACCGCCACAGGAGTCTGGAATCTGCTGCTCGTAACTTGTCAAGTTCGATATGCTTCACATCGGTATTGGCCAAGCAAGCATCGGCAAGTGTATCACTAGCGGTACGCTTTAGAACCCCAAGCGTGGCGGTGTGACGATTCGGCAGAAGTTCTACGACCGTTTTCCAAGCTCAAATTGGGCTGGAGATCGTCGAGAAAGATTTTGCATGATCGAACCGGGTTCAGGAGCCAGCTTTAACCTTGCAGAATGATGAGTATCGACTCGCATCGATGAGAAGTCATAATGCCGTCCAGACAGAAGGTTTTCCGGTAGATGGCACGTTTCTTGTTGGCTTCCATTGTGCATTGTGCAGTGAGCTATATGTCTTTTGACCGCTATTATTTCATAGGAAAAGTTTGAAATCGTGCTGATCAGCGAGTTTTGGTAGGTGCGCTTTACGCGATCAAAACACTTGCATGTGCACGACGGTTATGGCCTGGTGGCCTGACGCCACTCACTATAGAGCTCGCTGCTGCAGTATATCCAGAACAGGTGGATGTGAAAGAGTGCCTCCCTTCTGTGAGATTCTGTTGGCGACACAAAGTTCTGCTGCGGAAGCTTGCGAGGAAGAACATAGACATTTTTGGAAGCGGGTTGACCACTGGTTGCTCCCAATTCTTGTTGAGTGTCGATCATAGAATGGTCGCTGGCAATTATATGACGATCATTATCAGCATTGAATCCTACATCCAAGTCAAGGGTGCTGAATATGACTAACTCGGAGTTCGCGAGCCTCGCCTTTCGTTCGGTCGACGCACGATAGTCCTCAAAGTTCTGCCCAAATATAACAGTAAAATAGACGCCTTCCAGCCCTGGCAGCCTGTCAAAGTTCAACAGTAAAATAGACGCCTTCCAGCTGTGGCAGCCTGTCAAAGTTCAATATCGATGACTTACTTGAATAAAAAAAGACATATGAGTTTGACAGTAGCATCAGTGACACTTTCAGTAGTTGTAAATGTTGTGCGATGCTTTTTTCTGGATCCCTGTTGCGTTCTGGTACAGTACAAGCATCAGTTGGTTGCGAACCGACTTCACTACTATCACTTTCAGCATCCAATGAAAGACGTAATGTTCAGGAAAAGACCAATGGGCACAATTGCGGCATAAGAATCTGAGGCAAGCTGCCCCCGGATCCTGTCCTTCCCAAACTCCAACATGAAATTCACTCGTCTCAATAGCGCGCATGTTTGCTATTATCAGATATCGCTAGGATTCTCGCTTCTGTCGCAAACTGGTGGCTTCAGCGAGTTGTTCATGGCCTCTCCCACTGATTCCCAATGTTTTCACACAGCTTTCATCATATCGGCATTTTCGTGAGCTTTCTCGTTCTGTTCCTCAAGATCGTACCTTGCGGCTTGCCTCAAACTCCCGCAGGAACTTTGGACCAACAGTAAGATCATCATCCCCGCTGATATCGCTGTCTTCCAGATCCGGTCGTAGGTTCAATGATCGCTTGGCCGCACGGCGCCAGTACTCGCGTGATCTCGAGCTGGCTCGGACAGTGAATGCTTCCAAGGCAGCCCAGAAAGCTAAGGCTTCGTCTTCAAGGCCAAGAACCCGAAGGGATCGAATGATTCTGGTGATTCTGAGGTGGTTGTGGTTGAATCGCATATCCCAGTTCCGACAGTGATTGGAATAATTGGGGCCTTTGAGAACCTGAAATACATACCTGTCAATTTTTGCAACCTTCCTTGAAGGTTGTGAAGTTCTTTTACCTCAATGCCGCCCTCGGTTTGGAGCACAAACCCGTAGAACCATAGAATCTTCTCAAATGACTCCCTCAACTTGAGTCTTAAGTCAAGACGCGAACGAAACTCCTTCCACACTTCGCGGTCAATTATGGGCGCATTCCAATTGAAATCGGAGATCTCGGGCAAGGGAAACAACATCTGGATGTAGTCGTGGCACCCCTCGAGCTCGTCGGCGTCCCACTGGAGGATCTCGGACAACGAACGTCCCCGGTGATCGGGTCGCGTTCCTTCGTAGAAGGTGACGAGCAGATTCATCTTGGCTTTGTCTTCGGCTTCATGTGATGGCGAAGTCGTGATAGATCAGTATCAGCGAAGTTGCGGCCGATTGATGGAGTTTGGAACCTTTCATTCTCGAGAAGATTTTCGTGGTGGGTGAAGGAGGGCAGGGGCGCGTAAGCAGCAAGCACGAATGGGTCATAACATCACGTGATTTGAGATGACTTGAGCATCTTGCCAAGACCTCAACTTGAACTTCACATACTGTACTTCTCTCGTATCTTGATTCCATCTTTCCCACACATTTGTTAGAGCTTCAAAATCCCGTTGTTCTTTTATCTCGAGACGGGACACCTTTAATTGTCTGCTGGGAGGCCGGAGATGCCTGGAATTTCCTCTTATCGGGCAACGGTGCCGTTTGTTCTGCGTCCACGGTTGGATCCGCGCTAACATCTCCCACCTCGGATTCAATCCAAATAGATGGAAACCTCAATCGCTTACTAGGGAAGCGCGAAGGATTGTGTAAGTGATTGCTCGAGAAGCTGCTCTGATCCAGTGGCTTTGAGATACAGAGTACACGTCTTTTGAACATGGGATCATCAACAGACAGGAGCCTATCGCAATGGAGGAAATCCGGAATCAGTTCTTGATCTGGTTTGCTGTGGAATCTGAAGCTGCAGCAGGATACGCAGAATCTCTCTTAGGGAGGTGCTTGTATGTGAGTATAGTGCTTCTGAGCTTATCGGTCTACCCCTCTTTCCCGGCGTCAAAGTGGCGTTTGCTCTACATTCGTATTTGTTCGGCAAAACAAGCAATTCGAAGCTTTCTGAAGGTATGCGCCAAGCCCCCTCGATATCATACTTTAAATCTTTAGCTAATACTGAAAAGGGAGGGTTATACACATGAATGAACTGGTATGTCTAGTACATAACCTGCTGGCTACCTCGAGCGAACGCTTCCATTGGCGGGATAGAAATACTAGAAGCGGGATCAATCAGAGGCTACACCAGATTGATCCTGTTGCAATCCGGCACCTGCCAAAGGATGACAAGTCAACACGCTGATAGCATATCTAGCCTCAGTACGATACAGAAGACATGGAGTAAGTTGTCCGCCAGGAGTGATGTGACAAGTAAAGGTATTTAAGGTAAGCCCTTGCTTCTGGTATGGCTCGAGATCATTTTCAGTGGTCTTTGGAGGAGAAGCTTTTCTTATATCACGGAGCGATCAAGGGTTTCTTTGTCGAGCCTCACTATGCGTTTCTCCCTCCTGGCCCTGGCTGGCTTCCTGACAGCAGCTATCACTGCCCCTACCCCCCAAGAACGATATGCCGTTCACGAACGTCGGGACCGTCTCCCCATGCAGTGGGAGAAGACTGCCCGAATCCATGAGGCCTCAGTGATACCTATGCGCGTTGCTCTCACTCAAAAGAATCTGCACAAAGGCGAAGATTTTCTCATGGATGTGTCTCACCCAGATTCGCCGAGCTTCGGCAAACAGTACGTCAACCCAGCTATGACCATGATCTACCTCTAGGGCTGTGTATGAACTTTATTTTACTCACTGTTACTCTTGAGCTCAAGACTCTCAACACGAGCATCTATTGACTCTTCAATTTTCAGTTGGTCTGCGAAAGAAGTTGCTGAGGTGTTCGCTCCAACCAAGGAAGCTGTTTCAGCAGTTCGCGAATGGCTCTCGGCTGCTGGAATTAACGGTGATCGCGTGCGGCAGTCGCAGAGTCTCAATTGGATTTACACCAACGTGACCATAGCTGAGGCCGAGTCTCTGCTGAGGGCCCATTTCTACGAGTTCACGCATGTGGAGACTGGACAAACCCACGTCGCCTGCGAAGAATATTCTGTGCCCGAGGGTATCCAGAAACACATCGACTTCATCACTCCCACTGTCCACTTTGATGCCAAGGTCGACCTGAAGAAGAAGCGACGAGCAATGACCGCCCATGACATTGCTATGGTCAAGCGTCAAGCCTCTAAGGTCGGCCATAAGGTCCAGCCCGGCGTTGGACGTGCTATAGGCTCTCCCGGTGACAAGTCATTGCCTAAATTAGGAGGCAAGATACCTTTCGGCACTATCATTGATGAGCTGAAAAATTGCGATTCGTCGATTGTCCCAAATTGTCTTCGAGCACTATACTTGCTCCCACCGAAATTTCTAGCGAGTTCGAAAAGTAAGTCGCTTTCATCCCAAAAAAAAAATTGATCGCCTGTTAACCGTTCAAAGACTCTTACGGAATTGTGGAGTACACACCTCAAGCGTATCTCCCAGGAGATTTAAACCTCTTCTTCAGCAATTTCTCGGAAGCGCAAGTTGGTCAGCGTCCGATACTTCAGTCAATCGATGGAGGCTATCTCCAAACTGATATGCAGTCTTTCGATTATAACGGAGAATCTGTAAAGCTCTCTCCTGCGGCACTTTGTCTATACAGTACTTACGAATGATTAGGATCTCGATCTCGAGTATGCCATGTCGTTGGTCTATCCCCAGAAAGTCACGCTTTACCAAGTAGGAGATAGTCTGGAGGGTGCTTCATTTAACGATTTTCTTGATGCACTAGATGGAAGCTATTGCACTTATGATGGGGGCGACGACCCCAGCCAAGATGCCGTCTACCCCGATCCGTATGGTGAAGGAGCTGGTGTTTACAAGGGCCCCAAGAACTGGTAAGCGAGCCCTTGCTTCCGCCGAGACAGTCGTGGTGACCAAGTGACTGGATACCTGCTAAAGTTCTGTTTCATTTCGTAGTGGGGGCTTTGCAGCAAGCAAAGTCATCTCAACATCGTACGGCTACAATGAAGCAGACCTTACTCCATTCTACGAGCAGCGCCAATGTCATGAGTAAGTTGGCCGTGCCATCATAAACAGTCCGCTATTAGACGTCAACCCGAGTGACCTCCGCTTGCAACTTCCCTCAGTCGCTGCGGCGAGATATTTGCTGACTACTTGATTCTGTCAGATACATGAAGCTTGGTCTTCAAGGTGTCACATTTATCTATTCTTCAGGTGACTATGGCGTGGCAGGTAATGGTGGACAATGCATCGACACAGCGACTGGCGAATACAATGACGGTTAGCTGTCCTCCGGCATTCTTCGGAAACTAAGCTCAGGTGATGTGACAGGCACCACTGGAATGTTCAACCCAGCCTTTCCTAGTACTTGTCCCTGTAAGTAATCACCAACATCTGCGACGTTCTTTCCGTTGCCAAGATAGAGAAAGACCTGACTCTCGAATAGACGTAACTTCGGTCGGCGCGACTCAGGTCAAGCCAGGCGCAAGTGTCACCCAACCCGAACAGGCCGCCGAATCAGTCATCTATTCCGGCGGCGGTTTCTCGAATGTCTTTTCCATGCCATCCTATCAAGCTAGCGCCGTCAAATCCTACTTTGCAAACAACAAGCCGACCTATGGACCCGATCGTTACAACACTTCGATGCAATCCCGCGGCTACCCTGATGTCTCTGCGAACGGCGTCAATTACGTCGTCGCCGTCGACGGAACCTTTTCTTACGTCTACGGAACTTCTGCTAGTGCGCCCACGTTCGGTAGTGTCATAACGCTGATTAACGGTGCGAGGTTGAATCTCGGCAAAGCACCTGTTGGGTTCATCAACCCGATTCTGTATAACTACCCTGGAAACTTGAACGATGTCACGTCGGGTGGTAATCAGGGATGTGGAACTCCTGGCTTCACGAGTGTCAAAGGGTGGGATCCTGTCACTGGATTGGGAACACCGAACTTCCCGAAAATGCTGGCAACGGTACGTGCTAACCCCGAAATCTGTTTTCCTTTGAGGTCGCTCCGGGGAGTATTCAGATTGACATTCAAGCCCAAGGAACAACCTAACATTGATCGTAATTCCACAAGATGACACTACTAACTCCGGTTCTCATAGTGGCTCGCTCTACCTTAAGGTGATTAGGTCCTGTGTGTTGGGATTCTTCTACCACCGAGGACATGTAGAGAAGAGTGACGGTTGTACATAACTCTATGCTATCTATTCACCGAGTTTTAAATGCGGCGCTTAAGGTCAATGGTATGAATCCCGTTCAATCTCTATTGTAAAGTCCATACAGAGTGTGTGACCCCTAGGAGTAGCTTCGCAAATGTTTTCGAAAACATTTCAGCTGTGAAAGTAGCCATTACAGCGACCAGTAGAACACGCTCACTGAGATATCAAGATGAATATAGGCTCTAATGGTGAGATTCGCAAGACCTCTTGCAAAAGACAAAGCGTCAGGACACAGAGAAACTCCTAGAATACAAACCAATAGGCAGCAAAAGATTATCGTATGATAACAGCTTCTGCCTCGGGCTAGATTCAGAATTGGGGCCACCACATATTGGGTTTAACCGATAGCTATGAGATCAAAACCTCGCAGGTATAAAGCCCAAAACAAACACAAGATAAGAATGTAAATCGCCATCGACGATGCCATGGCCAGGAGCCCGGTCAACGAGCCTGTTTTCCTAAAGCCTCGATGTCAAATACTTGCCACAAAGTGTCAGTACAGAGTGGAACATTTGATGACTTATTCTGAAAGATTAGATGATATCAGGCACTAGAAAATCTCGGGACAGAAAGAGAGACTTCAGTAGCTGACACTCGGAACGTCCAATAAGAGCAAAGACTCGTGATAAAGCTTGACGATGGAGCACTGGCGACGAAGATCAGGACAGGAAGATAGGAAGATAGCATGCCAAGAGGCAATGGACAATGACTTTGCCAAGCCCCCTCCCCTTTTCCTCCAAGACCAGAAAGGATAGACGAGGTCTCGAATGCTGGGTTCGAAGGGCGTTCATACTCTGCAGTACAAGTGAGTAAATAAACTCGTTGAGCCAAAATACAGTACTGCACAGTAGCTGTTCGTTAGCGCGAGGCTGAGATGCGCACGGATGAGCTTGCCGCGGCCTTGAGACCACGAAACAGCTTCGTGGGAGGAGAAGTTGTTTCGTGTCCAGCTCCAGTACAGTACAGCAGGATGACAGCTATCCAAACACCGCTTCTTCGTCTCTGATTCTTCTTCTTCTTCTTCTTCTTCTTCTTCTTCTTTTCTTTGCCTGACTGCGATTCTGCGACTCCCTCAAGTACCCCCCAACATGTCCTACCAGCCGCGAAGCCGAGAGCTCTCATGGGCCAAGCCCCTCTCTGTCGACCTCATCCTCAAAGTTCTCAATGTGACATTTCTGCACCCGTTCGTAGCATGGATGATCCCGTTGTGTATGCGAGCGCAGGCGATGGAATGGACGCATACGGCGATGCAGCTCTCGATAGGGTATGCCGGCCTCTTGACGGCGCTGTTCTTCCTGGGGATCCTCAACCAGCAAATCGCATACTCGAAGCCGCGCAAGGTGGACTTCTCGGAGGAGGTGATCGTGATCACAGGTGGAGCGAGCGGCCTGGGGCTGCTGGTGGCAGAAGTCTATGGCATGAGGGGTGCTACGGTTGCGGTCCTCGATGTGAAGGAGCTCGACGCTGGCGAGGCGCGGGGCGTGTCCGTGTACAAGTGCGATGTTGGGGACAGGAGCCAGGTCGCGAAGGTGGCACTTGAGATTGAAACCGATGTGGGCTTCTCCTGCTACTATCTTGCCGCCATTTGAACTGACAGTGACTAGCTAGGAACGCCCACCATTCTCATCAACAACGCCGCGATTGTGAACGGCAAACCACTGCTCGAACTCTCACTAGATGAAATTGACCGAACATTCAGGATCAATCTTCTCTCTCACTTCTACACTATCAAAGCATTCCTCCCAGGAATGATCAGAGCTGGACACGGCACAATTGTCACGATGTCTAGCGTTCTTGGCCAAATCGGTGCCGGATCGCTCACTGACTATGCAGCATCGAAAGCTGGTATCACGGCCATGCACAAATCTTTGGCAGCTGAGCTGAAGGCAACACCTGAGATCAAGACGATATTGGTCTCTCCGGGACAGCTGAGCACCCCGTTGTTCGATGGAGTAGAGACACCGAACTCGTTCTTCGGCCCAGTGTTGGAACCCGTCGATGTCGCAAAAGAAGTCATTGCTGCTATCGACTCTGGGAGCAGCGCTGTGCTGGCTATGCCGTTATACGCAAGATGGATCGACTGGTTGAATGTCTTGCCCGTGGGTGTACAGGCTATTGTCAGAAGTATGGCTGGGGTTGATCGAGCTATGAAGGGTTATGTTGGGCGAGGAGAGACCGTAGAAAAAGCGGAAAGCGTGATGTAGATGAAGATTGCAGTGCTATCGCCATCATCGATATTTGATGTGAATGTGAATGAAAGGAGATGAGCAATGTAGAAGAGCCGATGTGATCAAAGCTTGTAGAACTGAAGTAGAAGCCTTTCCGCAATTGGAATTTCTACAGAGATAGGATGGATGTTGGTTGTACTTTGTTTACTAACTCTGCCCCTCATGCTTGATAGGCGAGCAAGGCGACGCTTGGACATTTTTTTTTTGCGGGCGCGAGATTTCACGCGCCTGGCAATAGACTGCAAGTAATTGTTCTGCCAGACACCTTACGACACCTAGACACCCAATCACCCCACGAAAGCTTCAACGCCCTACCCTCGACCCCCGATATCCATCGAAAGCTTTGCGACGTCAGGTTCGACCAGAATTCAAGATGCAGGCGCCGGTGGTGGTAATGAGTACGTCCTTCCAAGAGCCCCCCAGGGCTACCAACACAGGAGCTTGGATTTTGCTTTCCTGATACTGATGAGTACTGGCAGATACCCAGAATGGGGATAGGCAGACGGGGAGAAAAGCTCAGCTTTCGAATATCACAGCAGCCAAGACGTAAGGCGCCCAGCACCCTCCTCCCAGGCTTAGCAAACCAGAGACGGGACCTCGAATCTGACTACAAGTAGCGTCGCGGATATCATTCGGTCATGTCTGGGCCCCAAGGCCATGCTCAAGATGTTGCTGGATCCTATGGGCGGTATCGTCTTGACGAACGATGGCCATGCCATTCTCCGAGAAATCGAGGTGTCGCATCCGGCGGCGAAGAGCATGATCGAGCTCAGCAGAACCCAAGACGAGGAGGTTGGAGACGGAACTACGACGGTTATCATTCTTGGTACGCACTCTGCACAGACGCTGCTAGTCTAAAGCTCATGAATCACAGCTGGCGAGATTCTTGCCCAAGCCCTACCGCAGCTAGAGCGCAACATCCACCCCGTGGTCATCATCTCCGCTTTCAAGCACGCCCTTAAAGATGCGCTCGAGATCATCGACGAGATCTCCCTCCCGGTCGATATAGACGATGACAAGGCCATGTACCAACTGATCTCCTCCTCCATCGGCACCAAGTTCGTCTCGAGATGGTCAGAACTGATGTGCAACCTCGCGTTGCAAGCGGTGCGCACAGTCACCTTCGAAGTCGGCGGTGGCAAGAAGGAAGTCGATATCAAGCGTTACGCGCGAGTGGAGAAGGTGCCTGGTGGGGAGATTGAGGACAGCCGAGTCCTGGATGGGGTGATGCTCAACAAGGATATCACGCATCCCAAGATGCGAAGACGGATAGAGAAGCCGCGCATTGTGCTGTTGGACTGCACGCTGGAGTACAAGAAGGGGGAGTCGCAGACGAACATCGAGATCAGCAAGGAAGAGGACTGGAACAAGATCTTGCAGATTGAGGAGGAGCAGGTTAAGCTCATGTGTGATGCGATCCTGGCCGTCAAGCCGGACCTGGTCATCACCGAGAAGGGAGTTTCTGGTACGTGGACTCGTTTCATGCTTGCTGGTGGAAGCTCTGCTGACTATCTAGATCTTGCCCAACATTATCTTCTCAAGGCCAACGTAACCGCCCTTCGCCGAGTCCGCAAGTCCGACACCAACCGAGTGGCCCGGGCCACGGGCGCAACCATCGTCAACCGCGTCGAGGATCTCCAAGAATCCGACGTGGGAACGCAGTGCGGCCTTTTCGAGATCGAGAAGATCGGCGACGAGTACTTCACTTTCCTCACCAAGTGCAAAGACCCCAAGGCCTGCACCATCCTCCTGCGAGGCCCGTCCAAAGACATCCTGAACGAGATCGACCGCAACCTGGCGGATGCGATGGCCGTGGCGAGAAACGTCATGTTCCACCCCCGACTCTCGCCGGGGGGCGGCGCCACGGAGATGGCTGTGGCCGTTCGACTTGGGCAGTTGGCCAAGAGCATCGAGGGGGTCCAACAATGGCCCTACAAGGCTGTCGCGGAGGCTATGGAGGTGATCCCCCGAACCCTCATCCAGAACGCCGGTGCCAGTCCGGTGAGGGTTCTGACTGCGCTGCGAGCTAAGCACGCCGAGGGCGGAAGCGCGTGGGGTATTGATGGAGACACTGGAAAACTTGTGGACATGAAGGAGTACGGGGTGTGGGAGCCAGAGGCAGTCAAGTTACAGAGCATCAAGACTGCGATTGAGGTAAGTTCTCTCGACTACTCGCTCATTCGATCCACGGTGCTAATTTGCTACAGTCTGCTTGCTTGCTTCTGAGAGTAGACGATATCTGCAGTGCGAAGGCCGCACGACAGGCCGGGGGAGGTGGTGCGCCCGGAGATGATTAGATGGCGTCGTCTTGAAGAGAGAGTTAGTGTATCACAGAGCGACCCGAACGTGGCGGGCATACCCTTGTAACATAGCACAGAGCTCAAGACGAATGTATGTCCAGATTTGGCGCGCACCCGTTCTATGGCACTCGGCCAGCCATGATTCGGGCAAGCAATGCATCCGACTGAAGCGTCGAGCCGTGGCATCACGGTTGCATTCCACACACATGGCGCGTCAATCATCATCGTCGTGAATGATGACGCCCTTCTCCTCCTCAAGCGCAACTCCGGCCATCACCTCACCCTCCTGGCCCTCGCCACCCAGCCCGTCGGCGCCGTCCGTGATCACAACCCTCGCCTTGACCTTGCCGCCCTTCCCCAGCACGCTCTCGGCCTCGGCCTCGGCCTCAGCCTCCCCCTTCCCGGCCTTCCTCCTCTTCAGCCTCTCCCTCTTCTCCCTCTTCCTCCTCGTCTTCTCGCGATCCCTCTCCTCGCGCTCCCTCCTCTCCCTCTCCCACCTGGCGCCCTCCTCCTCCTGGCGCACCTCCTCCTCCATGCCGCGCAGGCGCTCGTACTCCCGCCGCCGGCTCGCCTTGTACACGTGGAACTCGCCCGAGCCGGCGCCCGCGCTCGAGCCCTGCACGTTCTGCACGATCTCGGGCGCGGCGTGGTGCGCGTGCGTGGGCGCGGCGGTGAGCGCCGGGGATGCGGATGCGGATGCGGATGCGGATGCGCCGGCGGCGAAGGAGGCCATCTGCAGCGCTTGCTCGGGCTTGGAGAAGAGCGAGGTGATGGCCGAGGCGGTCTGCGAGCGCGGGCTGAGGGCGCGCTTCTTGAGCGGGCGTTTGGAGCGCGGGTCGGCGGAGGTGGGGATCGATTCGGGGATGGGCTCGGACATGGCGGGCGAGAGGTTGGGGTTTGCTTGCTGAAGGATGAGGGGGGTGGTGGTGGAGGTGGTGGTGGTGGTGGTGGTGGTTGTAGTTGTGCTTGTGGTGATGGAAGGACGAGATACAGTAGAGATCACATCAGAAAATACTTTGTGCCTGAATACTTTGTGCCTGAATCCTTTGTGCCTGAATACTTTGTGCCTGATTCATCCTCACAGAATCCCGTGACTCTGGCTTATCGATAAGAAGCTGCCCCTCGGCTTGGGTTGATCCGTGAGCCGAACCTTCACTTCAGCATCTGGACTGCACGTCACTTCCATCTCCCTCGTATACGGCCTCACACGACCTTACACTTTGCCTTGACCTTGCGCAGTTTCTTGCTTGCCTGGTGCTTCTCTCGCCATTCCCCCCGCCTGCTTGGACGCTTTCAGAATCCAAAGATGGGCAAACCCCGTATGATAATCCTCATCCGCCACGCCCAGTCCGAGGGAAACAGTACGTACCGCACCTGTTTACACTAGTCTCCCGTCAGCCGCTGTGAAGGGGCTGCTGGGAGGACCACCACACAACCTCCTCCACCTCCTCCACTACCACCACCACCACCACCAACAACATCAGCATCAACAACAAAGCACACTTCAACGCTGTAACCGCTCGCTGACTTGCCGCAGAGGACCGCGATATCCACCAGGCCATCCCCGACCACCGAGTCAAACTCACCTCCGATGGCTGGACGCAGGCTCACGAAGCCGGCCGCCGTCTCCGCTCTCTGCTACACCCCGATGACACGCTCCACTTCTTCACCTCTCCCTACCGCCGCACGCGCGAGACCACCGAAGGCATACTCTCCACCCTGACCTCGGACGAGCCCGCGCCGTCTCCCTTCCCGAGGAACTCGATCAAAGTGTACGAGGAGCCGCGGCTGCGCGAGCAGGACTTTGGGAACTTCCAGCCATGTTCGGCCGAGATGGAGAGGATGTGGCAGGAGCGAGCCGATTACGGCCATTTCTTCTACAGGATCCCGAACGGCGAGAGTGCCGCGGACGCCTATGATCGTGTCAGCGGCTTCAACGAAAGTCTGTGGAGGCAGTTTGGGGAAGAAGATTTTGCGTCTGTGGCTGTCTTGGGTGCGTGGCCCCTCCTCCATCGCCTGGGGCCGGCTGAAATGCAATCGAGCTAACCGGACGCAGTCACTCATGGCTTGATGAGCAGGATCTTTCTCATGAAGTGGTACCATTTCAGCGTCGAGTACTTTGAAGATCTCCGCAACGTCAACCACTGCGAGTTCCTCATCATGCGCAAGAAAGAAGACTCCGGGAAATACATCCTCGAAAACAACCTCCGCACCTGGTCTGACCTTAAGCGCGAACGCCGCGCAGCTGCAGCTGCAGCAGCGGGGAAAGAAAAGGGCGTTCCGGCGACAACAGCCGCAGCAAGCATGCCACTATCGGAAAAAGACCGAGAAAAGGAGAAGAAGCTCTATGGCTTTGTCACCGACGGCGGACCACCAGGAGTCAGCTCCCCGACCACGATTCCCATCCGCAAGAAGTGGGGAGGGTGTCCCAATGGCTGCGACCACGGAAAGCACCACTTCAAGAAGGAGAACAGCATGCACGCCATGCAGCTGAACGGGCGCCCCTCCCCCGTCAACTCTCCCACGAGCCTGGGGCCTGGCGAGGTTAGTCGTCGCCCGATCCCCGCGCGACGCTGGCAGTCGTCGTCCGAAGAAGACGAAGGTGATCCCCACGGCCGCGTCGGCGCCCCGCTCGACGTCATCGACGCCGACCGCAAGAGCCTGGACGAGGTCGTCAGCAGTCCCGTCGGGCCACTGCCCCTCCTCCCCGTGGAGGAGAGGCTGCGGAACCGCGGCAAGGCCCCGAAGAGTGATCTGCTGGCCGTACGGGCCACGATCGGGGCACGCAGCATCGCCCGGTCGGTCGACGCGTTGCTGTTGAGCAGCGACACGGAGTTCTCAGCAGAGGAGGACACGCGCAAGCGGCTGGCGAAGGGGAAGAGCGTGACGGGGTTCCGGGGCGTGGTTGCGCCCGCGGTGTCGATGAGCCAGCTGCGGAAGCTGAGGGAGGAGGCCGGACAGCAACAGCAGCAGCAGCAGCAGCAGTCGCGGGGGGGCGCGCTGGCGGATGCGCTGGGCGATCAGTCGGATGTGGGGAGTGATGCTGGGAGCGAAGCCGATCCGGAGCCGGAGCCGGAGCCGGAGGGTCCGGAGGTTGCGGAGGCTGCGAAGGAATTGGCGGACGTGGAGAAGGAGGAGAAACAGGATAGGAGTATCAAGGGCAGTGTGTACTAAGCGAGGATGGAGCCGGTCGTTTGCGTAGGGGGTATATACCTAAGGTAGAGAAAGGGCTTTTTCACGTTGTACGATAGCATATTGACGTGCCTAGATTTCCACCTTGACCCTATTGTACTGTACTGTATTGTACCGAACCTTTATCCACATCACACTCTCTCTCCCTGCTCTCCGTGTGGGCCATGGGCCACATGTCAGGGTGTCCAGAAAACCTCCTGCCGGACTCGCAGAGTCACATATATACATGCATACATACATAGGTACATATATACATACATACATATATACATACATACATACACACACGCATATATACATACACACATACACACATGCATACATACACACATAAACACATATACACACACAAATACACATATACATACATACACACACATATATACACACATACATATATTCAAACAAATACACATACACACATACACACATACATATATACACACACACATACACATATATACACATATTCAAACAAATACATATACACAAATACACAAATACACAAATACAAACAGATATACAAACAAACACAATGACTGGTACTCTGTGTACTCTGTGTACTCTGTGTACTCTGTGTACTCTGTGTACTCTGTGTACTCTGTGTACTCTGTGTACTCTGTGTACTCTGTGTACTCTGTGTACTCTGTGTACTCTGTGTACTCTGTGTACTGTACCGTACTGTAAGTGTGCGGGATAAAAACCTTCTTTCATTCTTTCTATCTTGCTCATTTGCGTTCACGCCCTACCCAACCATCTACCCATCTACCCACCCATTTACCCACGAGCTAGCTAGCTAGGTAAGGTATCTATCTAGGTATCTATTGTAGATCCGCGGTAGATCTGCGGTAGATCTGCGGTACGGTACGGTACGGTATGGTCCAGTACATGTACATGTTTATCTACATCTACAGATCCGTGTACTTGCAAGCTTGCACGCCTGTGTATACGCCTACTGTACTGTACTGTACTGTACTGGGTGGGTGTAAGTAGGTAGGCAAGTAAGTAAGTAGGTAAGTAGGTAAGTAAGTAAGTAAGTAAGTAGGTAAGTAAGTAAGTAAGTAAGTAAGTAGGTAAGTAAGTAGGTAAGTAGGTAAGTAAGTAAGTAAGTATCTGTACAGTACAGTACGTGTAGTACTACCTACGTACGTATGACGCAGCGCGAAAAAGGCGCAGGAGGAGGGATGGACGCGGATCCTCTCTCCTCTGCTCTCCTCTCCCTCTCCCTCTTCTGCTCGCTGGGGTTACGGTGTGGTGAGGATGTTCCTTTTTCTGCTTCTCTCTCTTCATCTCCATCTTCCTCCTCCTGCTCCTCCTCCTGCGCCTCCTCCTTCCATGTCGCTCGCTCGCTTAGCCCAAGTCGGCAAGCGCGCTTTCCCCATTTCCAAATGTCGCGCGACCCATTAATCTGTCCGTCTGGTTCTTTTTTCTTTTGTTTTTTTGGTTGTTGGAGGAGGTAAAAAAGTAGCGAGGTGATTAAGCAGGCGCGTTCTGGCGGAGCCTTCGCTGCTTCTCTGGTTCCCGCTTGTGGCACACGAGCCGGTACTTCGGGGGGAAAACGGCCTTGCTGGATCGGGGAGGAAAGGGATGTGCAACTCCATAACGCCGGTAACAACAACAACAACAACAACAACAACAACCCATGTTGGTGGCCATGTCTTTTCTCTCTTGGTTATCGGGGGGAGAAGTGAGTCGGAGTCGATGAGTGTGACTGAGGTATCGTCATTCCACCCTCTCGCAAAGAGGGGCTGGTTGAGGTCGGGAATTAGGCGAATTTCATTTCTGTCAACACAATTAGCGAACGCTGTACTCACTCGAGTCTGATGCGGGAGATTGTAAGGGAACAAAGAGAAGAGGGGGTGAAAGGGCCACGAACCAGCATACACCGGTGCCTGCCACGCCTTCGCCTTGGGTTTCGGCTTCCCGCTCGACTTCCCGCTCCCCAAACTCCCGCTCCCAGACCTCGACTTGCCCTCTGAGCTGCGGCTCTTGCGCCCGCTCGACACGCTTACGAGATCGACTTCCTTGGGCTGCGTCCTCTCTCGAACCGGCGGTGCAGGCGCACTCGGAACCACCGAGTTGGCGCGCTGCAAGCTGTAAGCAACCGCGCCCGTCAGGCCGATCATGCCGCCATTGGCCGTCACCGGCTTGACGTTCACGCTCGCGCACGCTTCGGCCGCGGCGCGCTGAGAGGCTAGACGCAGCTGGTCGATGCCGAAGATCCACTCGTTGCCCTTCGCCTCGCGGCGCACGCAATGCAGGAGGCCTCGCGACGCGGACGTTGGGCCGAGCCCGGCATGCTTCACCAGGATGAAATACACCTTCTCCTCCACCTCGTGGGCGCTGGGCCGCTTCTCCGGATCCGGGTTCAGCATCTTGTCCGTCAGGGCCAGCACGTGGCTCACGCACCGGAAGACCTTGTCCTCTTTCTTCTTGCCTTCCTTGGCCAGAATCGTCATCCAGCTCTCGACTTGCTCGGGATTCTTGTGGAACGATGAGTCGGGGAGACCGCCGGCTCGGCCGGTCGTCTTGTTCTTGCTGGACCGGTGGGACGCAAAGTTGCGCGACGAGCGTTTCATGAGGAACGTCATGATCTCGAGGAAGATGGTCCCGAGTGAATAAATATCGGCCTTTTGGGGGTCGTGTTTCGCAGTTGGGAGGATGCCCGGGGCGAGACCACCAGCCGATGATTTCCCTGAGGATGCGTAGACCGAGGAGGAGTCGTTGGATGCTAAGGTACTTTGTCGGATAGCTGAGACGCTCTGGGTCATAGCGGAACGTCTTATGCTGTGGCGTGAGCTGGTTAGATCCGGCGGTGGCTGTGCTGGCTGTTCTGGCGCTTGATAGTCATACATATCATTGTCGAGACCCGTCTTCTCAGCGCCGAAGACACTCGGGTCACTGAGAAAGATATGGTTGTCGGCGTCGAGTAGTATATTGGAAGGCATAATAGCTCGATGAGCGTGTCCTTGGCCGTGGAGAAAAGAGACTGCTTCCGCCAGACAATGGATCCAATTCAAGACCAGCATGCGTCGATCTAGCTTAGAGAGTATCTTGACGGATTGCGGCGTCACGTTCAAGAATGACTTGAGCGAGACGTCGCTCACTGGCCTCAACAGGAGATAGCCGCTCCCTTGATGGATATACGAGGCCCATAGGGATTCTATGTGATGATGCCCCAGATTCCTCAAGACATCAAGACCAGACAAGAACTCCTCCTGTGGCATGCACCCAGGCGTGGTACCGAATGGCACTCGTTGTCGGACAAACACCTCGTCCGGTCTTCCTGGCAGAAACACCTTGTCGATATTGCTGTGAGTGAGGCCAGCGACAGGTCGATTCTCCGCTAGCTCCAAAGGAACCACCTCTTCATCATCATAGTACTCGTGTACACCTTTCTGAATATTCCTCAGGAGGTAGATGAACTGTCGCTGAAAAAACCTCCTCTCCAGCTTCTGGTCCTTGTCATAAGTCAATTTGAGTCGTTCCACGTGGTCCAGTGGCACCGGTAGATCATCATCGTCCCACGAATCGTCGATCACTCCAAAGATTTGGTCTGGCACGCCGAGATCAACCAAGATCAGGAAGATTCGTTTCACCTTTTGTTCAATCCGGTCGATGTAAGTGTCGTCGGTTAGACCATCTCCAAAACCAAGCGGCTCATCTAACCGTGCTTGCTCATCCGGTCGTAACTTTGACAATATGAACTGGCGATTGACAGTCGCATGAATGCGTTCTTCATCCCACCACATTGTTGCGGGCATGTCGTATATGTTTCCATTGGATTGGCGACTAGGACCTCCACCCGCGAAGCTCGAATAGATGGGGGCCTGTGAACCAGACCGATGCTGGAGGGTCGAAGCCAGGGATGCCCGCCGATAATCCATGGTGGAAGGAGCTCAGTTCCTCGATCTTCAAGACCGGCAAGGCGAGTTTGCCGGCTACTGGCCGTCTATTAGCGATGAGTTGCAGCTGAGGTATACTCGCAAGTCGATGGCGCGAGTTGTTGTGGCCAAAGATCAACAGTGATGAGAGTCCGGCCACGCCCGCCGGTCGTAGTAGATTATTAGTAAGGGTGCGTTTGGAACGTTTATGTACAAGTTATAACCCTGAAGCAAGCAACGAAGCTTGTAGCTGGTGGACTGGTACAGGTCGCGGTGATGAGGTTGCGGGGTGACTATCGCAACCCTGCAATCTTCATCCGCAAGCCGGGAGAACGGCTATCGTCGACTGGTGATAAGCAATAACGAGTGATGCAAGGCTATTAAAAGCTAGGAGAGCTTGCGAGGACCAAAAGAGAGCTATTCAGTGTCTTTAGGACACGAGATCGTTGCGAAAATCCGATTGTTGGCAGAGAGATCATGTTTGCATGATGTTGGTAAGTTCGAGACGCAAGCCTCTACTGGAACATTTTCGGAGGAGGAAAAGGTACAGTCTGTGACGATTCGTATCTGTTTTTCCAAAGCCAAACAAGGGCGGAGATCTGGTGGTTCGAAGCACGAAGTACAAACATACAGAGTGTGTCAGTAGTCATGCAAGCTTGTTGCCACGAGGCGTACGTACCCTTCCGTTGTCGACATGTGAAGTGGGGTGATGGATTGAATGCAATCTTTGATCCACAGGTACTTCTGTTTTGCTATTCGACGGCTTTTGATTCTGGCCATATTAGCATGTTCTGGGCAATGTATTCCCTTGGATTTGACAGCACGGAGATGCCGAGTAGGATCGTGTTACGAGCACTGCCAAGGCTTGGACTCTGGTTTCCCATCAACCATCTTCTTCTGGTGAAGGGAGCCACGGTGATGTCGTTGTGAGATGAGCTTGGTATTTCCAACCAGCATTTGCCATGGTAATTGCCTGTGTTCAGGGTTTTTCTGACACCGAGGGATTCGGATTCATTTCGAGGAGTACAAGCAGACCTCCCTTGCAATTGATATCGACGAAAGACAGGGACGGCGCCAGCAAAACCACGGTGTATCTGTCTGGCCCAGCCGCGCGGATCAGGATACTGCGGCCTGTTTAGCTCGTCTCTTCCTGTCCGACTGGGGCTGGTACAGTACAGTACAGTGCAGTACAGTACGACAGTACATTATCGTACAGCACCTCGTAGCCAAGCCATGCCAGATATCGGTCCCCGTTTTTTCTGTCTTCCTCTTTTCTCTTCTCGGCCAGATGGAGCCAGCGGTGGAAAGCCTTGCTTGCGACTGTGCCGGGAAGATACGCTGAGGCAACAAACAAGCGGCGGCCGAAGGACAATGATAACTTCCAGTCCACGAGATGTCCTGTCGCTTCTCACCAGTACCAGCGTCTCGATCAGATCGGACGCAGCGCAGAAACGAGACGAGCCTCTTCGATTGGCGGGATTCGGTGATGGAAAACGTTCAGGCCAAGAGGGAGGGGATCTCTGATCCTCCTCTGCATGGCGATATGCACAGAGCCGTTGCCAAGCAGTCAGAGTTTCCTGGGGAGACCAAGATGGTCCTGGGCAGGTCAGGATTGTGTTCCTGCGGATGGCTTCCTCGCGAGCCCTCGGTGACAAGTAGTGGAGTGGCCCAATGCGCGAAAGGTACTGTAGAGAAACGCGAGGAGCCAAGTTCGTTGGCTGCACCATGTCGACGACACGTAGGGGCTGCCACGACGACGGGGCCGGGGACCTGTGAACGGCGACAAGCATGGCAATCCGCGTACACTTACCTGATCAGACATTGTGAGAGACGATATGGCAAGTCTGCAGATTCTCACGACAGGGCAAAGATTGGCCCTTTGCGCATTTGCTTCAAGGGACATGAGGTAGAAGGAGGATCGAGATGGTCGACTCTGATATGTCGCTTAGCTGCACGTGATACGCAGTGTCTTGCCCCCTATCCCGGGCTCGGCTGCCAATGTTTTGATTTCTCCTTCTCGGGGTGATTGTTTTCAATCACCAAGCAACTCGCCAGCTTCCCTCGATCATGATGTGTTCGCGTGTTGCACTGTACTGTACTGTACTTTCGTACTTTCGTACGACCCGCATTGGCCCGCTGCCCATGAAAAGAAAGCATTGCGTCTACGACGTGAATCCGGGCTGAAGCCGCCAACGGTAGAGAAGACGCTCTTCATTTGGCCGTTATCTGCAACTTTTTACTTCCTCTCGGATTCTTATCTTCTCGACTCTGATGTACACGCTCGTTCTCGTTCCTCTGTTCCCTCTTTTTGTTGGCTGTCACTGTCCTAGCGGCTAGACTCCGATTCTGCAACCTCTTTCCTAGGTAGCACGATGATTGTCAAAGATGCATTTTGCCTCATCCCATGCGTTCTTGTGATACAGCACATGCAGCACATACTGACTGGACCAGGCTCGCCGGTCAGGCTTCCGGAAACCGGGTTCGTCGAACGAAAACTGCTTTCCTCAGCATCGGGCGCCAGGCAAGACCAGACGCATTCTACCTCAAACGAGCTTCTGCTGGCGTTGCGAATCTCACGCCCGAAGCACCGGGCTGATCAGCTTGTGGTCCAACCCGCGCCATGTCGTGTTGTTCGACCGGCGGACCTCACCGACCGGTGTACTGCGTCGGCCCTTCACTTCCCGTCGGCGTTGTTTCCTCTGACCGTGGAGACGATCGAGGACTGCGTTATCATGCACGGCATGGTCATATACCTTTATCACCGGGCCTCAGTCGCGGTATTGGTACGCTCACTACCCCCAGCATGCGTGGGAGACGGCAGCTGGGAGCGCTCGAGTGTTCTCGGGATGCTCTGCCGTGGCGGCCGTGACACTCACAGCCATGCTTTCTGTTCGTGTGGAGGGCGACCTCTCGGGAGCCTTGGTCGACTCCGTCACTGCTTGGATGCCGCTGCGGAAAGATCGCAAGCCTTATGCTCGGGTACATGGACCTGGTCGCCGCAGGACGATGCTCAACGCTGTGTACCCGGCGGGGAGTGGGCGTGCCAGCATCTCGACTGCTAGGGAGCCGTCGGACTCGCACACAGCCTCTCTGTTCCCGTCGTTGACACGCGTTCTCGAAGATCGCCAGGGAGTCTTGATCTGGGATAGAAGAGCATGCACGCATGGCCTTGGGGGAGACGAAGCAAAGACGGCACACATGAGAAACCGACGAGTCAACTGGCGAATGCACATGTCACTGCAGAAGCCATCGCGGCCACGGCCCAGGAAAGATAAGCTCCAGTCGAGGCAAATCGTTTTTACAATGAGTGGAGAGGAGGTATCAAATACGAATCCGCGCCCAATCCCGGGCATCCGGTAGCGTCTCGCGAGTCAACAGTTTCCACGCCGGCGCGGGCGCGGCATCGCGGATAGAGGACCACCACATCCAGCCGCATCGCACACACAGACACGCCCCGTCAGCACGACGCCATCCAGCCCGCCACTTCTTCAGGCCGTTGTCGATTTGACATGAGAAGGCCTCGACTCGGGCGGAAAAGGGTCTGAGAGTCCCTGATGCCAGACCAGAGACGGTTACAATTTGGTCGTCCGCATTCGCTCGGTCCTCTCGTCCCAATGGACGACGATGTTCTCTTCCTGGCCCAAACCTCGGAACTCCCGTCCCTCACGACCCAGAATGAAGAGCAGAGGATGAAGAGCAGAGGACGAAGAGCAGAGGATGAAGAGCAGAGGATGAAGAGCAAAGGGACCCAGAGCCCCATCATAGCCATCATTGCCATCATTGCCATCATTGCCATCATTGCATGAATGACCCAGACTCGATCTGAGCCTGCAACTCCTCATTCAGGAGATCCAAACAGAGCCTCGAAGCTGCACCACATCCCATCAGCCAGAATTCAGCGATCGAGCATCTTCAACCTTGGTTTCTCTCTCTCCCTCTCTCTCGGCGGGGAAGACTCACGCATCGGCACCTCCTCCATCCTGCAGCCACTTTCCAAAGCCTCGACCGCAGCCTCCAGCCGGGCCGAGTTGTAGCAGTGGAACTCCCGCTGCAGCGCGAGCATCTTCTCCCAGCACTCGACGTCCGACTCCGCCGCGGCGTGCACGTGTGCGTTCGGGTGCGCGTGCGGCGAGGGGGCGGCGGAGATCCGGCTGGGGAGGGCGAGTCCTGGGAGGGAGGGCGGCGGTGGGCTCTGCCTCGGGGCGCGCGTGCTGTCGCCGTTGCGGTTGCTGTTGCGGGTGCTGCTGCTGCTGCTGGTGCTGCTGGCCGTGGGCGTGTTGACGCGCGAGGAGAGGGTGCGGCGGTGATGGATGGTCGGCGGAGGACTGGGACTTGGCGAGGGCGAGTGGTGTGTGGGCGAAGAGGGCGAGGGCGAGGGCGAGGACGAGGACGAGATGGAGAAGAACATGTTGCTGTTGCTGTTGCTGTTGCTGCTTGAGTGGGAGGATAGACGAGGGAGGCCGGCGCTTCGACGAAACGAAGACATTTTCTTTTCCCTCCTTTCTTTTTCTTCCTCTTTTCCGTCCTCTCCTCTTCTTTTTCTTATTCTTCCTCTTCTTCTCCTCCTCCTTCTCCTCGCAGCTAGAGAGAGCGATCCGTCGGTGGTCGCAGGTCTTGTTGATATCGCCTCACGGGAAACGTCCTGTACACGCAGATATGCACTGCATGTGAAATACCCACAGCACCACCTATCAACCCCGGATCGGAGGAGATGCAAGCCCCAAATCCAAATCCAGTTACAAATCCAGTTCCAAATCCGAATTCAAATCCAAGTGCAAATTCCAAAAAACAAAAATCCGTCTCGGCAGCGAAGGGGCGGGCGACCATCCGCCTTTATACGTCGTGTGTGGTGTAGCACTGTACTGTCCTGCACACACAGTACTTATGTACGTAGTGAGAGATATGTATGTATGTATGTACAGTACAGTAGGTGTGCCTGGTTGGTACCGTGGTGGTGGTGGAATGCAGGTCAACTAACTCTAGTACTGTACATACATACATACATACATACCTAGGTACTGTTGTCTCTCTCCCTCCGTCCATCCGTCCGTCCATCCATCCATCCATCCATCCATATATCCATCCGAGGAACGAGCTCACTCAAGACCAAAAACCAGGTTTCCTATCTAGTCTGGACGGATGTACAGTGCATGTGTAACCAGCGTCTTGGTCCCGTCGTCACCGACTTCGGGGGTGGTACATACATACATACCTACTTACCTATAGTTAGCTACTTACTTACTTACTTACAGTACATCTGTGCAATGTACTGCAATGTAATGTAATGTACTGTAATGTACAGTGCTGCATAGGCCGATCATGCAAGGGGATTATTCCATTCGTTCAAGCTCCTGTTTTTCCTTCCTCCCTTGCTTGCTTGCTTCCTTGCTTCCTTCCGTCAAGCCTGCCTCCCTTGCTCCTCCCTTCCGAGATCTCATTCTCTGTTTCTTTGTTGTTGTTGTTGTTGTTTTTATTCTTGCCCCCCCCCTTCCCCCCTCGGCTAAACAACCTACTGTAAGGACTGGCATCTCTCGACACCGAGGACGTGGCATGATCGATGGCTGGACTGGGCTGGGCTGGGCTGGGCTAGAGTACTGTACATACATACATACATACACACACATACATACATACATACACACTGCACTGCACATGCTACAGCACGGTGCGGTGCGGTGCGGTGGATAAGACGGGTTACCAAAAGGCGCTGGCGCTGTCGCTGTCTGGTCATATGTATGTACATACATACATACATACAGTAGTGTGCAGTACACACACACACACACATACATACAGTACACAGTACATACACAGTACAGTACTTATCATGTCACGAAGAGCTCGGCCTAGGCCAAGCAAGCGCCAACCACGCAAGGAAGGGCGTGGCGTGCTGCGTGGCGTGGCGTGCTGCTGCGTGGGTTGAGTCACTTCGTCCAAACTCGTGCGCCATGTGGCGTGCGGGAATTCGCACAGCGTCGGTGTGTACAGTACAGTATGTACTGTACATACAGCACAGCACAGCAGAGTATGGTATGGTGTTGGATTCCTTTCTTTTCTTTCTTTATGTATCTCTAGCTATCTAGCTATCTAGCTGTCTATCTATCTGTCTATCTAGCTAGCTATCTAGCTATCTATCTATCTATCTATCTAGCTATCTCTCTAGCTATCTCTCTCCTCAGACAGAACCCCGCGAGAATCGTACAGTAAGTAGTACAGTCCAGTCCAGTCCTGGGCGTGGCGAACTTGACTTGCGATCCTCCCAGGACGAAGTGATTCCGACATCTGATCTTCCTCGTTCGACCTGTACATACTGTACATACTGTACGTACGGCACAGGAGGCTGGAGCGCGTGTCAAGATGGCATGGCATGCCGATGGATGTGATGCCGTCGGCATTTGCGTGCTAGGCAGGACGTCGCCATGTGGAACGTGTGGCGATCATCCGTTGCTGGGGTAGCCAGGCTCGCCAGGCTCGCCAAGGGTACAGTAACATGTGTATGTACCTACTGTAAGTATGTACAGTAGGTAGGTGGTTTTTCTTCTTCTTTTCTTTTTCCGGACTGGGCGCTTGGGAGTCGGGCTTGTTATTCCCGGTATCGTGTGAGATGAGTGAAGCGTGCTGTATGTGGCCTAGGCTCCGTGCGATAAGTGACACATCCTGATACATCCTGTACATATCAGATGTTGGGATAGATGGAAAGGGGGTTGGTCGCGTGTTGCTCTACTTACTCGAGGAGTGTAGACACGCAAGCATCGACCGTACCTTATCTTATCTATGCTGTGAACATACAGTGCACAGATAAGGCGAGACCGCGATGACGATTAACCACCTTGTTCGAGAGAGGAACAGAGGTGAGGTGTGAGGAAGTGTCGGTGTGTGGTTCAGCAGGTTTTCGATGACTGTAGATCCTTTCCTTGGTTTCCGCGGCGATATCGGCAAGGGGTCTAGAGGCATTCGCTAAGTTCTACTTAGCTGTATTTACATTACTGTACTTACAGTACAGTGTGTAATATACTGTACTATAGGTTTAGTAGTACTGTATATGTTTTGTCTTCTTCACGTGACCGTCCTATATTATACTGTACAGTAATAGTGGGCTGCCTTCCCACAATTATCCTGCGAGTAACATCCTACGCCTAACTTCCATCCATTCATCCAGATTCTACATCATCCACCCATCCACTGTGAGAAAAAGACAACGTGATTTGAAAACGCCCTGAACGAGGCGTCGATGCTTCTATACTGCGTACACACTGTAAGCAAGGGTCTTGATGGCTGCATCTCGCTTGCTTGTAGCGAACTCAGAGGGACGGGGGGGATGATCCGGTCGTCATACTGTACCTGACTCTCAGATGAGGACTGAGAAAGGCGAGAAGGCATGTGTATATTGTACTGTACTGTACATACAAACAGTGGGTGATCGGGATGCAGACATGTTACAGTAACATGTGATGGGGTGCCGGTATTTCTGTGAGGGATGATACTGTACTGTAGGTTAAGCGAGAGTCGCAGTCTGGGTACAGTACAGTACTGTACACAGCCGAGCGTTTTACACATGTGAGGTACTGTATAGTATCAACTGCACCATGGAGTAAACAACACAAATAGCTTTTTTTTTCTTTTCTTTTTTTTTTCTCTATTTTTTTTTAAAAAAAAAGCATCCGTCGGTGCAAGGTTCTGTGCAAGTCCATATTTCATAACGGATTCGGGATCTCCTATACAGTACTTAGGTACCTAGGTACTGTACAGAACATGTCAAATCCAAGCCATTGGAATAACACGAAGAGCCCTCCCTTCCTTCCGCAACGCATCCTTAAGATTTGGGGGCACACCGATAATCGCAAAGCCAATCAATCTTTTCTGGATGCTCTTTTCGTCAAGCAAAAAGTGCATTCAATACTGGCTCAAGCCTGCCTGGGTAATAAGTTCATGTTGACCGAGATGGCTCCACGTCTTTTCTTCACACGGGCGTTTGGCTTGCAAGAATCCGATGGCAAGCCTACCTGCCCCGCAAAAACAAAACCAGAAGACGAACAAGTTGAACATCTGACTTCGTTGGCTTGGGGAAGGGTTAAATTGGCAGCCAGACGTCTCAAACTGGGATTTCATTGTCTGTTCTTTCGAATTGTCTTCGAAAGGCAGCTTCCGGTCAGGACGCTGCGCTCTTGGATCGCAGGGTATAGCTACTTCTGATGTACAATTACCAAACATGGCTGATGGCTCTACTTCTTCTCGCCATCCTTCTTCTTCTTCTTTCCCTCCTCTGCATCTTCGCTCTCGTCTCCCTCCGCCTCCTCCCCCTCCTCCTCCTCCTCCTCCTCATCTTCGGCCTCGGCAGCCAGCTTCGCCTGTCTCTCCTTCTCCTCCTTCTCCAGCGCCACCCACTGCGCATCCTTGTCGGCCTTCACATAGTCGGCTGGGGCCTTCAGGTTCGCATCCGACTTGATGATGCGGCCTCTCCCCACCAAGCTAACCACGATGGAGGCTCCGACGAAGAACGTCAGCACGAAGCGGTAGATGCCGTACCACTCTGGAAACCAACCCCGGGACGTGGCGCGCGCGTCGGCGAAGTAGAGGAAGTTAAAGGCGAGGAACTGCGTGATGAGCGCGTACTCGATGGGCATGAAGATGGTGGGCCAGGCGACGGCGGGCGCGATCACGCCGTAGACGTAGCGGCGGTAGCTGTGGTAGCCGCCGAACCCGGCGTATTCCATTCCCCAGTGGATGGCGCCGAGGAAGGAGATGATCTGAGGCTCATGAGTACAAGGACGTTCGAAGAACGAGCGATCGGAGGCTTACCACAGCACCATATCCGATCTGGATGGGGGTGACGAGATCGAGCAGTTGGTGTGCTGTCTGTGGGGAGAAGAGCCAGCCGTGGCCGTGGGCGTGAGCGTGGTTGATGTCGAACGCGAGGAAGACGGTCGAGAGAGAGGTGGCGGCGTACGGCAGGATCCCGGCCGCGCCAATGTACAGCGACTCCTTGGGCACCTGGGACAGGGAAAAGGTCTCCTTGATGGTCTCGAGATCGGCTTTGATGCCCGCGCTCATGTCCGGTCCTCCTTTCTCCCCCTGACCTTCCTCGAACACATGTCGAACGCTGGAGCCGCCTGCCACGTCCTCCGGGTTGGACTCGATCTTCGCATGCGCGGCTCTCTCCTCGGCCTGGGTGTCAATCTGATCGGGAAGCTTGGTCGCGGAGAACGATGCCGTGGTGCTGGGCCGGGCGATTGCTGCGAGAACCTGGGGTCGAGAGCTGTTCCACTGGCGCAGGGGAGCGGCATTTCGGCATTGAGAAGAAGCTGCACGGCCAGCCCATCTGGCAGATGGCGCGTGGGTGAAGCTCCTCAGCAGTGAGCGTGTAGCGGTCGTGCGAAGCATGCTGGAAAGTGTAATAGTTGCAAAAGCTCCCCCGCAAAGTATGGTCGACGGCGCGCGCTCGGTCGAAAGTCAATTGATGACGTGCAGAGCCGGGGGGCAGGATGGCGAGGCCCGAGATGCGGATGAGTCTTGATGAGTGAAAACGTGAGGCTATTCGGAGCAGTCCGTTGCCGGTGAAGTTGGTGGAGGACTGAGGGTCAGTGAAGGGACGTCTGTTGAAGGTGTTGAAGGACGCCTGGATGCCGACCCAAATCGAGTTTGGCCTCGTCGAGCTCCCCGAGCTATGACGTCTACAGTACAGAGGGCTGTACACAGCAAGTGCGTGCACGAGTGAGCGGGAGCAGGCAGGACTGAGGCATCGCCGTCGACTCCGACAGTGCTGACTTTTCTCTTCTTCTTCTTCTCGCGAGAACAGTCTTCATCCACCAGAATCGTTCATCGCAAAGCTTGTTCCAGAGCGGAGAGTTGCACCACCTCCGACGTGCAAACTCAATCATAACGTGGTTTGCCCCCTTCCACTTCGACGAATCCCTCGCGCGCGACCGACTCACCTCGCACACAGCTGCGCGCGCCATGAGCTGAATTTCGACGAGAAAACATCGCAGCGACTGTCGCGCCTCGCAGACGGATGACGACCTCTCGCCGGAATCCTTGAACGAGCACCCCGCCGGGTAACGGCAAGCAACGCTCGGGATGTTGGAGGGACTCGTTGCCTCGTTGCTGAACCGCTTCCTGGGCATGTACATCAGGAACTTCGACCCCAAGCAGCTCAACGTCGGGATCTGGTCGGGCGATGTCAAGCTGCGAGACCTCGAGCTGCGGCGGGAGGCCCTGGACCAGTTGAAGCTGCCGATCAATGTGGTGGAGGGCCACCTGGGACAACTGACCCTGAAGATTCCATGGTCGAACCTGCGGGGCTCGCCGGTGCAGGTCTACATCGAGGATGTCTACGTGCTGGCCGCACCGAAGGAGGATGCCGAGTGGGACGAAGAGGAGGAAGAGAGGCGGCGGCAGGCCGTCAAGATCGAGAAGCTGGATAGTGCGGAAATGCTGCAGGATCGCAACCAGGAAGGCATGAGCTCGGAGGAGCAGCAGAAGAGCCAGAGCTTCACCGATAGCCTGGTCACGAAGATCGTCGACAACCTCCAAATCACCGTCAAGAACATCCACGTTCGCTACGAGGACTCGATCTCGGCGCCTGGCCACCCCTTTGCTCTCGGGGTGACCCTTCAGGAGTTCAGCGCGATCAGCACGGATGGGCAATGGAAGCCGACATACATACAAGATACCGTGGGACCTACACACAAGCTTGCTACGCTGGGCGCTTTGGCGGTGTACTGGAACACAGACACCTCTCTGATGAGTACGGGCAGAGAAGCCGAAGTTCCGGACGCAAAGCTTCTGCCGCATGATAAAATGCTGGAGAGATTCAAAGAAATGATTGTGAGAGCAGAAGGCCAAGAGACAGGCCGTCACCAGTTCATCCTAAAACCCGTCAGCGGACAAGCGAAGATCGAGATGGACAAGTCTGGAAAGTCTGACCGACCGCATGTCAAGGCTGGCTTGATTTTCGACGAGATCGGTCTTGTCTTGGATGATGCTCAATACAGAGATGCGCTGATGATGGTGGATCTATTCCACTACTTCATCCGTCATCAAGAGTACAAAAAGCTGCAACCCAAGGGCGTCTCGCCAAAGGAAGATCCACGGGCATGGCTCAAGTTTGCAGGGAACGCCGTTTTGAGCAAAATTCATGATCGGAATCGCCGCTGGTCCTGGGCCTTCTTCAAGGAGAGAAGAGACGACAGGATCCGCTACATAGAGCTGTTCAAGAAGAAGAAGAAGGTCGAACCTCCGATGACTCCAGAAGAAGTCACTGAGCTGCAAAAGCTCGAATGGAAGCTGAACTATGAAGACATGCGTTTCTGGAGATCCTTGGCGAGGAATCAGCTGAAGAAAGAGAACGTCGGTGTCAAGAAATTGCAGACTGCCAAGAAGAACCAGGGATGGGTCGCTTGGGCATGGGGCTCGAAGCCCAAAGAAGAGCAAGAGGATCCCGAGACCACCATGTCAGAAGAGCAACGCAAAGAGCTGTACAATGCCATTGACTGGGACGAGAAGACCGCCCTTGCTGAAAGTGTTGACCTGCCGAAAGACTCGGTAAAGATGCAAATCGATGCATCGCTTAATACTGGTAGTTTCACGCTGAAGCGAGATCCTCACGACAATGTGGTTGAGGTGCTCAGTCTCTTCTTCGACGGCTTCCGCGCCAAGTTCCTCCAGCGACCAGAATCATTCCTGGCTGACATTAGTCTCAATGGTCTGCGTGTCAATGATGGCACGACCCCTGACAGTCTCTATACTCAGATTGTTCGCGTCAAAGATGCACCAGACGCTCCGACGCAGAAGTTACAGATTGATAGCGGTGACATTGCTGAGGAGTCTGTTGATCCTTTCTTCCAGTTCCAGTTCGAGAAGAACCCTCTCGATGGTGCAAGTGATCTCGCGCTCACCGGAAAGTTGAAGCCACTCGAAGTCATATGGAATCCTCTGTTCTTGGTCGGCATCATCGAGTTCTTCAAGCCTCCTGAAAACCACATGGAATCGATTGGTGCGCTCATGGAAACCGCTGGGGCTACTGTAGAGAGCTTGCGGCAGCAGACCAGAGCAGGACTTGAATTTGCGCTCGAAGAGCACAAGACTTTGAACGCCAAGCTGGACCTCCAAGCACCTCTCATTATTGTCCCAGAGAGTATCACAACCAGGAACACCACGTGTCTGATTCTAGACGCCGGTCACATCAGCGTAAACAGCCAGCTTGTAGACCCAGACACAATGAAGGATGTCCAGGCCAAGCAGAGGCAGTCGTACACAGACGAGGACTTCAAAAGACTCGAGTCATTGATGTATGACAAATTCCTGGTCAAGCTGTCGTCCACTCAGGTCTTGATCGGGCCCTCAATCGAGGAAACCAAGGCTCAGCTCGATGATCGAGATGAATCGAAATCCATGCATATCGTCGAACAGATCAACATCGACTTTATGGTAGAAACATCAATCATGCCCAAGGCTCCCAACCTGGCCAAAGTGCGCATCTCTGGTACCCTCCCGGTGCTGCACGTTGCAGTCTCAGATAAGAAGTACAAGAGCTTGATGCGAATTATCGAGGTCGCTATCCCGACGCTAGACGAGGACGAATCGTCTGACAACAGTGCTGTGGCAGGCACTACTTCTAGCCAGCGGCCCCGGGCGATCAGCACAATTTCCAAGTCAGAAAGGTCCAAGAACCGCAGGTCGGGTTCGTCCTTCCAATTTTCCACCCAGGAAGCCATCATTCTTCAAGAGGAGCCGGCGTCCGATGACGAGGATTCATTTCAAGACGCTGAGAATGACAGTGTTAGTGACAAGCTCAAGGTTCAACAGCGCAATTTCGAGCTGAAATTTGAGGTCGATCGGCTCCAGGGATCGTTGTACAAAAGTGACCCAGAAGGGAGGAAGCCTGATCAGTTACTGGTCGAGCTCGTTGCGGAGAACTTTGGTCTCAATTTGATTGTCCGGCCTTACGACCTGATTATCGACACATCGCTCGAATCTGTGGTTGTAGACGATTACGTGGAAAACCCCTCAGCAGAGTTCAAATCCATCGTATCTTCTGGAGATGCGGAAGAGGCCTCTGATGATCGCAAAGACCTGATACAAGTCAAGATCATTAAAGTCAAGCCAAGCTCACCAGAGTTCATGTCCAAGTATGAGGGCATTGAGACAAACATTGACGTTGCCATCTCGACCATCAACCTTATCGTCACACGTAAGACTTTGCTGACCCTGCTCGACTTTATCTTGATCACATTTGCCGGCGGCAACGATGCGCCAGCTCTAGAGGTTCCCGCGAGGGAGATCACAGACATCGAGGACGAGGAAGCTACAGCAGTGGCTGCTCCTGAGGTCAAGTCAGACTCTGGATCTGTCAGGATCAAGGTAGATTTGAAGAGCATCGTGCTAATTCTCAACAACGACGGTATCCGTCTCGCTACACTGACCCTGAGTGCCGCAGATGTTGGCATCTTCGTCTTGAGCAAAACTCTGCGTATCGCTGCCAAACTTGGTGATCTCTCACTATTGGACGACATCAATCAAGGCGCATCCTCTGATTCAAATCTCCGGCAGCTGATCACCATTCAAGGTGATGATCTAGCAGACTTCCGTTATGAGACTTTCGATCCTGATAGCGGAGACTCGTATCCAGGCTATGATTCGTCTATTTTTCTCCAAGCCGGGTCCATCAAATTGAACTTCCTCGAAGAGCCTTTCCGCAAGATCATTGATTTCCTGGTCAAGTTCGGAAAGATGCAGGCTATTTTCAACGCTGCAAGACAAGCGGCAGCAAACCAGGCCACCCAACTTCAACAGAATGCGAGCCGTATCAAGTTCGACATCAATATCAAGACGCCCATCGTGGTCTTCCCGCGAGTCATGGTGGCTGGTCAACAAAAGCGCGATGTCCTCACAGCTCATCTCGGAGAAATTTACTTGGAGAATAAATTTGTCCCTCTAGATGATTCCGAGGATGCTATCATCGCAATGAAGCTATCGGCAGGCATTCGAAACATCAGGCTTACTTCAGATTTTTACTACTCGGAAGGCCGAGCTGAAGAGCTGGAGCTTATTGATAAGGTAGACTTGGGTTTCCTAATTACCTACGCTGAGCATGTAGAGGGCATCAAGAGGCCTGATACAGAAATTGAAGGCAACATGACGGACTTCAACCTACGCATTACCCAAAACCAGCTCAAGTTCTTGTTGGAGCTTGCGAAGTCCGTTCCAGCGGCATTTGCGGTTGATGCAGATGAAGACGAGCAGTCGGCAATTGACGATGTGCCCAAAGCGACGTTTCAAAAAGCCAAATCGATTGAGCCCGAGGCCAAGGAAGGGTCCAACGAGTCTAATAATACAATCGTAAATCTCGGACCCGAACTAGGTGTTGATTCGAAGAGTTGGACCAAGCTCGACCTTGCGTTCCATGTTCATACCATCGGATTGGAGCTTATTTTAGCTAAGGACGATGAGCCTGTCGGAGACCTCGAACCGTCGAGCCTTTCAAAGTTCTCACTGGATGATACCAAAGTCAAGCTGCGTATGATGACCGACGGATCTCTTGAGTCTGAGTTTCTGATTCAGTCCTTTACGATACAAGACAGCAGGACTACATCGACGAACAAGTTCCGAAAGATCATGACCTCCTCTAACAAAGATGTCCAACAATTCATGGCAAGCGTTACAATCTCGGGGGGGCGAGAGCGTAACCTCATCGCTATTGTGGCTGTCGATAGTCCTCGTATCATCTTTGCTCTAGATTATCTCTTCGCAATTCAAACGTTTATTGCTGGCGGTTTGGCTGTTGAAGAGTCACCGATTCCAGACGACGAAAGCCTTGACGAGTCTCTCGTTGATTCAGACAACGAATCGAACATGGGTGTATCACATCCTGGACTTGCGCGTACCAAATCATCTAAATCACTTGCAACAACCCCAGCTCAGGCGTCCTCTCAGGCCGACGAACCTTCCATGACAATTGCTTTCAGAGTCAATGTCGTGGACGCCCAACTCATCTTGATCGCGAACCCGCTGAGTTCCAGTTCCGAGGCTATTGTCCTTGGAACTAAGCAGATTGTTATGTCTCAGCAGCACGCTCTGACTTTGCAAGTCTCTAAAATGGGAATGTTCTTGTGTCGGATGGATCGTTTCGAGGATTCTCGCCTGCGAATTTTGGACGATTTCTCCCTCTCATTGTCGATGGATAGCTCAAAGGAGAATTTATCAAGCATCCATGTCGATGTTGAGCCACTTGTGCTGCGCCTGTCACTTCGAGATATTCTTCTAGCTACACAAATTGTGACCAAAGCGTCTGAACTATCCGGCAACGATAATCAAGGGGAAAGTAAACTATCTGCTTCAGACGAAAAATCGAGGCAGCTCAAGCGCTCCGGAGATGGGTCGTTGAAGCGAAGATCTGCTAGTGGAAAGGGAATGTCGAAGACGGCAAAGACCAAAGCTGCCACTACAGCACCTCCCAAGCAAACGCAGCCCTCGGTCAAGCAATTGATTGCGAAGCACGAAGAACTGAGTGCTACCTTGGAGGGCATGAGAGTTATCTTGATTGGTGATCTCCATGAGCTGCCAATTCTAGACCTGAGCGTCAAAGGCTTCACAACCACCGCAGCTGATTGGACAACCAACCTTACTGCAGACACCAACATTGACATGTTCATCAACATCTACAACTTTTCCAAATCTTCTTGGGAGCCTCTGATCGAGCCTTGGCAGTTGGGCCTGCAAGTCTCGAAGGAGTCTGGTACCAATCGTATGGCGATCGATGTCACGTCGCAAAAAACACTCGATCTAACCATCACGTCGGCGACAATCGCCCTTGCTTCAAAGTCCGCTCAATTTTTGACTCAAGACGATGTACTCTCGAAGCCGCGCGGAGCAGAGGCGCCCTACAGGATTCGCAACTACACAGGCTTTGATATCAACATTTGGGCTGATGTACCGGATTCGGAAAATCAAATGGCAGCCAGGTTAGAAGATGGAGAAGAAGGTCCATGGCGATTCGAAGACTGGGAGAAGATGCGTGAGAATCTTTCGCCAGAAAACAATACTGGCGTTGTTGGCGTGAGACTTGAAGGCAGTGGCTTTGACAGCATCAACAAGATAGCCGTGAACAGAGAAGGCGAGTATCTGTACAGTCTCCGGCCTCGAAAGGATCAGATTTTACACCGTCTACTGGTCGAAATCACACTTGGAAACGACAACGTAAAGTATATCACGTTCCGCTCCCCGCTTCTGGTCGAAAACAAGACCCAGATTCCAGTCGAATTGGGAGTGTTTGACGCACAAGAAGGCCATCTTCTGAAGATTGAGAAAATCGCTCCAGGGGAAAGCCGTCCGGCTCCCGTGGGTGCAGCATTCTTGAAGTCGCTCTTGGTGCGGCCTGATCAAGGCTTTGGTTATTCGTGGTCTACCGAATCTCTCTGGTGGAAGGATCTTCTCCGGCGGCCGACACGAACGATGACGTGTAAAGGCGAACAAGACAAGAATACTCCGCCGTTCTACTTTCAGATGCATGCTACCATAGACAAGACAAATCCACTGACCAGGTATGTGATACAACGTTCGGGAAGGGCTCGACACTGCTGACATGGCTCTAGTATCTACCCATACATGCGGATACGTCTTTCTGCTCCTGTTGAATTGGAAAATCTTCTGCCTTATGATTTCAAATATCGCATCTACGATAAGAATACCAAGAAAGACTGGACTAACTTTCTTCGAAAAGGCGGTCTTAGTCCAGTTCATGTTGTTGAGCTCTCGCATCTGCTACTGTTGAGCGTTGACATGCAAGACACTGTCTTCAAGGCGAGCGAGTTTGCGATCATTAATTCGAACAACCAGGAGGACTTCAGAAAAGAATCGACTCTGGTATGCAAAGACAATGACAACTTGTCGTTGAACCTTCGACTTCATTATTTCAAGATACCCGATAGCGGCGGCGCTTTCAGAGTCACTGTGTACAGTCCATATGTCATCCTGAATAAGACTGGGCTAGACATCAACATCAAGGCAAAGTCACTTCTGCAGCAGGCTAAGACGGCTGCTGGACAAGGGATGCGTACAGATTCGGGCGATCCGCAGCAACGAAAAGCACTTCCTTATATGTTCGCATTTGGCGGTGATGATCAACGCAATCGCGTTCTTCTCAAAGTCGGAGAATCGGCCTGGAGTAAACCACAAAGTTTCGATGCCATCGGATCTACTATCGATGTTGTCTTGCCATCTGCGACGAAGAACACTGAGATCCACGTGGGCATCACCATCGAACCGGGAGAGGGCAAATACAAGATGACTAAAGTTGTCACTTTAGCGCCACGATTTGTGCTCAAGAACCAAATGAGCGAAGAAATCAACGTTCGGACACCAGGCTCTTCCGAGCTCATGACGATCAAGCCCACGGAGCTGCAGCCACTGCACTTCCTGACAAAAGCATCGCTGAAGCAGTTGTCTCTATGCTTTCCCGGGGTGAACAATCAGTGGTCATCTCCTTTCAACATTTCTGATCTGGGTACCACTCACGTCAAGCTTGCTAAGGTTGGCCAACGACAAATACTCATTCGGATTGAGATTCTCATGGAAAATGCCACAATCTTCCTCCACTTGAACACGGAAACCAAAAACTGGCCATTCTCCATGCGCAACGAAAGTGACACGGAATTCATGTTTTTCCAGGCGAATCCGAATATCGATGATGAGGAGACAGTGGATCGATCAGGCTGGCGCCCAATCCGATACAAACTACCACCACGAAGCATCATGCCATACGCCTGGGACTATCCCGCTGCCAAGCACAAGGAGCTCATCATCAATGCTCATGGAAAAGAACGACACATCAAGCTTGCCGAGATTGGAAACTTGATACCTATGAAGATCTCTGCTCCCTCTAGTGCCACCGGGGCCATGGAGCACAAAATCATTGACCTGAATGTGGCAGCAGATGGTCCGACGCAGACTTTGATTCTGTCGAACTACAAAGTCTCCAAAAGTTTGTACAAGCAGAAGTCTCGCTCTGAGTCGTCAACCAGTGTGGCTGGAGGCTTTGAGGTCAAAGACCAAGATACAGACGTCACTTTCAGAGCACAACTCAAGCTAGCTGGGGTCGGTATCTCGCTAGTCAATGCACAGTTGAGAGAACTGGCGTATGTTACATTCCGGGACATCTCACTCAAATACTCCGAATCACCGCTCTACCAGACCATTACCGCTGGGATCAAATGGGTGCAAATCGACAACCAACTTTATGGCGGTATCTTCCCCATGATCTTGTATCCTAGTGTGGTTCCCAAGAACACCAAGGAGACAGAATCTCATCCTTCTGTGCACATCATGGTTACGCGGGTCAAGGACGATTCATATGGGGTTCTCTACATCAAGTATGCCACAATCTTGCTGCAGCAGATGACTCTTGAGATTGACGAAGATTTCGTATATGCACTTCTGGAATTTTCCAAGGTGCCCGGCGCGACATGGTCGGAGACACACGAGGGCGTGTTGTGTGACGACAGTCTTGACATCCCAGAGCCGACTCAGGATCAGTCCGGCCAGGATATGTATTTTGAGTTACTCAACATCCAACCTATGCAGCTCGATCTGTCGTTCGTCCGAACTGACCGCGTCAACGTCGAAGACAAGACATCTTCGAGAAATCCTCTGATGTTCTTCTTGAACGTCCTCACGATGGCTATCGGTAACATCAACGATGCTCCTGTTCGGATGAACGCTCTCATGCTGGAGAATGCCAGAATGTCTTCGACTGTCCTTCTGCAGAATGTCTCGAATCACTACTCGCAAGAAGCGCTGTATCAGGTCCACAAGATTCTCGGATCCGCTGATTTCCTTGGCAACCCAGTTGGCCTCTTCAACAATCTGAGTTCGGGAGTGGCGGACATCTTCTACGAACCGTACCAGGGATTTATCATGTCCGATCGACCAGAGCAACTTGGAATTGGCATCGCCAAAGGCGCGACCAGCTTCGTAAAGAAATCCGTCTTTGGCGTCTCTGACAGTCTCCAAGGTGACTGGCAGTATTGCCAAAGGACTTGCGGAGGCCACCATGGACAAGCAATTCCAAGACCGTCGTCGTATGACCAGATCGCGGAATCGCCCCAAGCACGCGCTCTACGGTGTGACTGCCGGGGCCAACTCCTTCGTGAGCAGTCTGGCCAGTGGCGTGGGTGGTCTCGCCCGAAAACCACTCGAAGGCGCCGAGCAAGAAGGCATCACGGGGTTTTTCAAGGGCGTCGGGAAGGGCGCCCTCGGCTTCGTCACCAAGCCGGCCATTGGCGTCTTCGACCTCGCGTCGAACGTCAGCGAGGGCATCCGCAACACGACGACGGTCTTCGACGGCGACGGCCTCGACCGGGTGCGCCTCACGCGCTTCATCGGGACGGACGGCATCGTGCGGCCGTACTCACAGCGCGAGGCGCTGGGCCAGTTCTGGCTCAAGCAGCTCGACAGCGGCAAGTACTTCAACGAGATGTACCTCGCGCACCTGGAGCTGCCGCGGGAGGACGTCGTCGTCATGCTGACATAGCCGCATCATGCTCGTCAAGAGCAAGCGGCTCACGAGCGAGTGGGACGTGCCGCTCAAGGACGTGCAAACCATCAGCAAGGAGCGCACGGGGCTCAGCCTGACGCTGCGCGGGGGCACGAACGGGCCCTTCGTCCCCGTCGCCGAGGAGAGCAGTCGGAATTTCCTGTATCGTAAGATCGGCGTGGCGGTGGGGGAGTTCAACAAGAAGTACAAGGCGACGGAGTAGGGGGTTGCGACCTGCTGAGTGGTGGTTGTTAGGTACCTAGTATAGGTAGTAGATGGGTGGGCTCTAGGGGGTGGTTGACAAGCGAAATTGAGCGAGAAGAGAAATGGGATGGGATGGGATGGGATGGGATGGGATGGGATGGGATGAGAGAAGGCTATGTAGGTAGGAACGAATGATTCTTATGATGGAATGGCTGAGTGGGCCTCGTGTTGGTCGCTCTGTGTTGTTTTGTTCCTTTGTGTTTTGGCTCTTCTCGGCACGCGAGGAGAGTGAGCACAGTACAGTACAGCACAGCAAAATGTTTTCCTAGCTAGCTAGCACGTCGTCCGTCATAGCGTCAATTTATGGAGCGAGTTTTTTTTTTTAACTCTCTCCCTCTCTCCCTCTCTCCCTCTCTCCCTCTCTCCCTCTCCCTCCCTCTCTCCCTCTCTCCCTCTCTCCCTCTCTTGGTATAGTGTGGCTTGCTTCTTTCGCTTCTTTAAGGTCTGACCTGACCTGACCTGACCTGACCTGACCTGACCTGACCTGATCTGACCTGATATAACCTGATATAACCTGATGTGATCTGATATGATCTGATATGATATGATCTGATATGACCCGATGTGATGTGATGATATGATGATGATGGTGTTTCGAACGAATCCACACACTGAGTGAGTGAGTCACTGACTGGCTGGCTGAGTGGCTAAGTGGCAGGCTATGGACCCTTCCATCCTGGCTGCCTCGTCTGGTGCAGGAGCTGCAACAAGAATGCTTGCTCGCTTGCTTGCCTGGCAAGGGAGACGAGGAGAAAGAAGGAGGGGAAATAGTGTAAGTAAGGTAGGTAAGCATACTGGGGTAATGTAGGCTAGGTAGGTATCCATCGCTACAGCAGGTGCGGCGCGCAACGCCTTCGTGTGGTGTAGTTTTCTATCCTTGCTCTGTTTGCTGGTTTCTTTGCGTGCTGCTCTCTCTATCTACAGATAGGTACAAACAGCGTACGCTGTACTGTACGTGCCTAGCTATTCGGTACCCAAGGCCCCATCCACGAGCTCCCACACGACCACGTCCCCCGTCCGCCGCCAATCATCGTGCCAGTGCGAGTTCCTCGCCCGCCACCTCTCACCTGGAAGCCGGGCATGTGGCCCTCGTAGAAGGTCTTCAGGTCCGCCTCGATGCCCGCGAAGCCCGCGACGTAGCGCGGCCACGGCCGCGCCGGGCCGCCAACCTCCTCGGACAGGAAGCGCTGCGGGTCGTCGTAGAAGCGGTCCGCCTCGTCGCGGTAGGCGGCGCGCGCGCTCGTGTGCGCCGCCAGGTGCAGCGGGGGCTCGCAGGTGAGCGCCCAGGCGTGCAGGCCGGCGTGGATGAGCTGCGAGCGCCAGGGCGTGCTGTGGCAGGGCATGAGGAAGGCGACGAAGGTCTCGGAGTCGTTGTAGGTGTTTTCAGCGACGTGGGTTGAGGGATGGTGGGCTTTTGCTCGGGCGTGGGCTTGCACGTGGTGGAAGGCGTCGTCGTTGGTGCCGTAGAGGGGGGAGGAGAGGGGTCGGCCCCGGCCGTCGAGGGCGAGGGCTTCGTACTCGTGCCGGAGGAAGGTGGTCAGGGGGAGGATGCCGGACTGGTGGGCGAGGGTTGTGTAGGCGGCGATGAGGAGGTTGGAGGCTAGCATCAGGTAGAGGAAGGGTTTGTGCTTGGTTGTTGGCTTTGGGGCGGTGCTGCTGGTGGTGCTGGTGGTCGGAGGCGTTGGTGGTGAGGCCTGGAAGAAGGAGGAGATGGTTGGCGGTGACGAGGTGGAGGAGCGGAAGGAGCGGGTAGATGAAGCGGACTTCTTTGTGGGCGATGAGAGACAGTGAACCCAGGGCGAGGAGGATCGTCGTCGTGAACAGGAATCGGATGTTGGATGGTGGCAGCGAGCTGGCTTGGTAGAGCGCTAACAATGTATGTGGGAGGTACGTGGTGAGTAGAAGGGGCAGGCCTTGCGACAGGTAGTAGTGCCAGTCGTTGCGGCCGTAGAAGACGGCGAGGTTTTGCGAGATGTTGAAGTGGAGAAATTGATAGGGCGGAAAGGTCCACTGGCCGTAGTAGAAGTAGTCCGAGGTCAGTGACATGAGAAGAACGGCCGAGCCGCAGACGATGGCTTCGCGGAGGAGAACCAGGTAGTCTGCGAGGGGGGCTCGCTGGTGGAGAAGGCCACTCAGGGTCGGCATGAGGATGCTGAACCAAACGAGGGCGTTGGTTGGGCGGAGGATGCATGCTGTCGCCGCAAGGAGGAGAGAGATACGGAGACTGCCTCTCATTATCAGGTGAAGGGAGATGTGGTCGAAGACAAGATCCTACTGTTTGATCGATCTGGAGGTCTGGAAGACCTCCGTGTCTGCTGTCTTGGCAGAGGCAGCTTCGTCCTCCTCGCCTGTTTGTTGAGACTGATCGCTACCCTTGCCCAGCACGGTGGACGTCGACAGCTTCCACGGCCAGAAGTACAGCGCAGTGATTGTCATGGTCGTCTCGAGGCAGTTTGAGAATGTTCGTGTGGAGCAGAACCACTGCCAGGGGCTGAAGATGGTCATCCACAGCTGCTCCCGGGGCCATCAGTCCATCTGGCAGGTCAAGGTAAGGACCACGACTTACCGCTGCACGCGATGCTCGACTCCCGGTCCCATAGATCCGCTCGGAGAACTGCCACATGTAGTAGTCTCCAGCCGCGGCCAAGTAGGCCTGCACCAGACTGGGAAGGGCGGCTAAGATCATGGCGCGGAACTGAGGGAAGAAGCTGACGGCCGTCATGGCTTTGTCTGCGGTGTAGTACACCATGGCAAAGAGCGCCGGGTGCACGGAGGAGCGGAGTTGGTGATGCCATTCCTGTGGGGTGTTAGCATCTTGTCTTGGAAGAGAGGAGAGAGGAGAGGGAAGAGAGGGAAGAGAGGGAAGAGAGGGAAGAGAGGGAAGAGAGGGAAGAGAGGGAAGAGAGGGAAGAGAGGGAAGAGAGGGAAGATATGAAGAGAGGGCAACAAAAAGGACTAGAGGCACGTGCCCACGTGATCCAGGCCCCGGACTGGGGACCAAAGGCCATCTGCCATGCCGGCTCCAAGGACTGGTAGTATTCGTCGGGCTGGAAAAAGGTGCGCAGCGCGAGGGCGTTGATGCAGCGGAGGACGAGGAGCAGCATCCACGTATCCTGGGCGGCCTGTTCGTTGAGCAGCGGGTTGAGGCCATTGTCCTGGGGGAGCGGAAGTGGTGGTGGTGGTTTGGTCTTGGTGGTATTGGAGGTATTGGTGAATTTGGTGATATTGGAGGTCTTGGAGGTATTGGATGTATCGGTGATATTGGAGGTATTGGATGTATCGGTGATATTGGTGATATTGAAGATATCGGAGGTATTAGAAGTATGAGAAAGATCAGAAGTATTTCCCGTATTTCCCATACTTCCCATACTTCCCATACTTCCCGTACTGGAAGCCATCTGTATAGTCGATCTACCAACCAAGCCGTGGTTCCATACAGGTCGATGTAGTAGAATGTACTGTTGAGTCCTGTACCGCACAGCACTTGTGTACCTACTGTACAGTAGCGGGCCTCCTGAACCTCGATGGCAGCCGAGGACGGCTTATCACGTGATACAAAACGTGACATATCTCGAAGCTGACTCAGACTCGGCGGCATCACGTATCACCGGTGCCGTGCCAAGGCTCTGGCGCAGATGCCAAGGCCGCGACGACCAATGCCCGGCCCCGCTCGTTCCAACTCGACCCTCGACCGAGACTCGGGCCGTGAGTCAAGCGACGGGTCACGGGAGCAGAGCAAAGACTGGTACTGACTGGTGCTGTACGACTGTACTGTAACTGTACATACAGTACTGTGTGGACTAGACGGTACTATCCTGCATCTATCTGAAGCCAAGTAAGGTCCCCGATGCATTAAGTAAGAAGTAAGTACGTTGCCCGCTCTTCCGCTTCTTCTCTTCTTTTCTTGTCTTCTTCCACGTCTACTTCTTCTTCTGCCTCTGCTTCTGCTTCTGCTTCTTCGACTTCTCTTTTCCTCCTGTACAGTACTGGACATCCACCCACCCCCCCCCCCCCCCCCCCCCCCCCCCACCGAAAAAGAAGCATTTCTACCCTCGATCCCCAGATCGGCCACCATCCATCATCCATCCACGGCCCCACCCGAATCCTACGGTACAGCTCTCGACAGTCTACAGCACAGTACGGGCGCACACACGGTCCATACAGACACAGTACTGACGGTGCAGACAGACCGGCCTCCATCCATCGACGCAGCCGAGCATGTCTCCCCACGCCGACAGCACCGCCGACGCCCATGCCGGCCGCAGCCCGAAACAGCCCGCCGAGTCGAGGTTCCACGCCGCGTCCAGCGCGGCCGCCATCGAGACGGAGAACCGGTGCGCCGCCCACAACTACCACCCGCTCCCCATCGTCTTCGCCCGCGCCGAGGCCTGCCACGTCTGGGACCCCGAGGGCAAGCGGTACATCGACTTCCTGTCCGCCTACAGCGCCGTCAACCAAGGCCATTGCCACCCGGAGCTGGTCAAGGCCTTGTGCGAGCAGGCCGCGCGCTTGACCCTGTCCTCGCGCCTTCCACAACGATGTCTTCCCCAAGTGGGCCGAGAAGGTGAAGGATGTCTTTGGCTATGACATGGTGCTGCCCATGAACACGGGCGCCGAGGCCGTCGAGACGGCCATCAAGATTGCGAGGAAGTGGGCCTACAAGGTCAAGGCCGTGCCGCAGGGCAAGGCGCTCGTCTTTGCGGCGGCCGAGAACTTCCACGGCCGGACGGTGAGCTCGGCATCCCCATCTCCGGCGCGAGCGGACGGGGAGGGGGGCACATGTCACTAACGGAAGCAGATGACCGCCATCACCATGTCTACCGACCCCGAGTCCAAAGACAACTATGGCCCCTTCGTCCCAGGCATCGCGGCCGTGTGCCCCGTCTCCCACAAGGCCATCCGGTTCAACAACGTCTCCGACCTGGAGACCGTGCTCGAGACCCACGGCAAGGAGACGGCCGCCTTCATCGTCGAGCCCATCCAGGGCGAAGCCGGCGTGGTCGTCCCCGACGACGACTACCTCACCCGGGTGCAGGCCTTGTGCAAGAAGCACAACGTCTTGTTGATCTGCGACGAGATCCAGACGGGTATCGGCCGCACCGGGCGCATGCTGTGCTCGCAATGGGCCAACATCAAGCCGGACATGGTCACCCTCGGCAAAGCCATCTCGGGGGGCATGTACCCCGTATCGTGCGTGCTCGGCTCGAAGGAGGTCATGCTGGTGGTCGAGCCGGGCACGCACGGGAGCACGTACGGCGGCAACCCCCTGGGCTGCGCCGTGTCGATCCGCGCGCTCGAGATCATGGAGGAGGAGGACCTGACGGCGCGCGCCGAGGCGCTCGGCACGATGCTCCGCCAAGGGCTGGAAGATCTGCGGAGTCCGATGATCAAGGTGGTTCGGGGCAAGGGGCTGCTGAACGCGATTGTCATTGATGAGTCGCAGACCGGCGGCCACTCGGCCTGGGACCTGTGCATGTTGATGAAGAGCAAGGGACTGTTGGTATGTTGGTTACGCGACCTGGCGCTTCTCGACTCGACGGGGTGAGCTAACGAGCGATGCGTAGGCCAAGCCCACCCACCAGAACATCATCCGCTTCGCGCCGCCGCTGGTGATCACGGAGGAGCAGATCCAGCAATCGCTCAAGATCATCGGCGAGGCTGTCGCTGAGCTGCCGAGCGTGAAGGGTTCCCTGGAACACTAGGTCGTCTCTTTTTTTGGTTGTGGGTTTTTGGTTTTGGTATTTTTGTCTTTGTTTTGGTATTTTTGTCTTTGTTTTGGTTTCGGTTTTTGGTTGGTTTTTGGAAGGGGGTTGGAGAAATGGGGGAAATGGGGAGGAAGAGGGAGTACGGTGGGAGGGGTATGGGATGTCTGTCGCATGGGTGGGGGGAGATCCCTGGGCCAAAAGTTGGATGGGGGTAGGAGGGCCGTCTGCAATGATGGCTTTGCTGGCTTTGCTGTCTGGTGTGCTGGCTTATTTGCTTGCTGGACGGAGTGAGAGGATGGCATTAGGTTAGAGAGAAATGGAACGGGTTTAGGAAGAGCTGGAAAGGGGGGTTGTGGAGAACTGGAGAGACGCTGGGGGTTCATGGATGGCAGACGCAGGTGATGTGTGTGTAACGTGAGTGATGGGTTTGGCGAGAGGGGGCGGCGTGTCGGCGGTTTCACACGCACGGGTTCACGTGACAGCGTCACACATACAGCATGTACCGTCCACGCCGTCGGTACAGTACCTCCACACTGTACGGGATGTGTAGGGTAGAGTGCGGGTCCTGCGCTGTGGATGTCGTATGGTACTGTATATATCGTACGCTATATATCGTACGGTATATATAGTACGGTATATATAGCACGGCATACCTAGCACGGTATGCATAATACTGTATTTACCGTAAGTACATCCTGTCAGTACAGTACTATACATACATCCTGTACCCATACAGTCATAGTCATACCGTCCTGTGCCAACCTCATCACAGCCAAGAGACTGTAACTTACCAGATCGAATCGAATCTGATCCCCGTCGGCTTAGCGCCAGCCCAAGGCCGCGAACGGCGCGTGGACAGGGGGAAACTGAACTCGTGATTTTGAGTCGAAGTCGTGTATTGTACAGTATCGTACCGTCTGTACAGTACTGCACTGCACTGTACTGTATGTGACCGACCGACCGACCTCGACGTCTCAGTCATCATCATCATCATCATCATCATCCATTTCCTTGCCACGCCATTTTTCCCTTTCCCTTTTCCCTTTTGCCTTTTGCCCCCGTATTTACTCTCTCTTTGCCTTCCCCTCCCGCAACCAACGCCAACCTCGGAATCCCCTCACCCTCACCCTCACCCTCACCCCCTTCCGCCATCCTCCTCTACATCTCGTCAACCACTCCCACATCCCCCTCCCGGCGATAGACTGCAACTGCAACTCCAACTCCAACTGCAACTCAACTGCAGCTCAACTGCAGCTCAACTCCAACTCCAACTCCACCTACAACGACCTAGAGACTCGACCTGCGCCCAGCAACTGCATGCGCTATCTGCATGTCTGAGCCGCCTGCCCAGCAGCCTACGCTACGGTACTGTGCCTACCGGCCGCGAGCAAAAGCCACTCGATAGCCGCAACGAATCTGCTGCTTGCCTGTTCGTGCGATAGAGCCCTTTCACGCACACGCATCCTCGTCTGCATCGACTCGAGAGCTGCCTCACTCGCCCACCAGACGGCCGGACCCCCTCGACCTCCTCGATCTCCTCGACCGCGTCCTCCTCCCTCCGCTTCTTCTTCTTCTCCCTCCCCCTCCTCCGCCGCCGCCGCCACCCCCGCGACCACCCCCGCGACGTGGTGTACATGCAGAACGAAATCACCTCGACTCTATATCCGCAGCTCAGCTGGTAGTGGTCTCGGGGAGACGGAAAGACGAGAAGAGCACGCCAGAGCAAGACGGAAGGGAGTGCGAGAGGCTGCAGCATCCGCACAGCATGGCGGCCGTACCGCCCCCGTCCTCGTCGTCGGCGGCGAAGCGGTCGAGGACGGGCGATAGAGTCATCGGCTCCTTTACCATCGACGACGAGATCGGCAAGGGGAGCTTTGCGACCGTGTACCGAGGCATTCACAAGGTATGTCATGTCATGGCTTTCCCGACCCAGAATCCGCTGGGCCCTCGAGGACGGGGGGCGTCGAGCCTCCCCTCCGTCGAGGACCAGAGATGTCGACCCGAGCTAATCTGCCATGTCGGTAGCCGACCCAGGGCGTCGTGGCGATCAAATCCGTCAACCTCTCCAAGCTGAACAAGAAGCTCAAGGAGAACCTCTACTGCGAAATCGAGATCCTCAAGGGCCTCCACCACCCGCACATCGTCTCCTTGATCGATTGCCGGGAGTCCACGTCGCACATACATCTGGTCATGGAGTACTGTTCGCTCGGGGACCTCTCGTACTTCATCAAGAAGAGGGAAAAACTGGCGGACAACCCGGCGCTGCGAGACATGGTGCGAAAATACCCCATGCCCCCTCACGCAGGCCTGAACGAGGTCATCGTCCGCCACTTCCTCAAGCAACTCGCCAGCGCCATGAGATTCCTGAGGGACCGGAACTACATCCACCGGGACGTCAAGCCGCAGAACCTGCTCTTGCTACCCTCGCCGCAGTACAAGGGCAGCGAGCTCATCGCCATCATGAGCGCGAGCCGGGAATCCCTGGTGCCCGTCGCCGGGCTCCGCTCCTTGCCCATGCTCAAGATTGCCGACTTTGGATTCGCTCGATCGCTGCCCGCGACGTCGCTCGCGGAGACCCTCTGCGGCTCCCCGTTGTACATGGCCCCGGAGATCCTGCGCTACGAGAAGTATGGTCCCGAGGCCGATCTCTGGTCGGTGGGGACGGTGCTGTTCGAGATGATGGTCGCCGACCCCCGTTCCGCGCGAGCAACCATGTGGAGCTGCTCCGCAAGATTGAGAATGGCGAGGACGTGATCAAGTTCCCCCGGGACTGCCAAGTGAGTCAGCCGATGAAGCAGATCATCCGGGCGCTGTTGAAGCGGCAACCCGCGGCGCGCATGTCGTTCGAAGCCTACTTCAGTCATACGACGGTGGTGGATGCCATCCCCGGCTTGGTGGGAGACGATCTTCCCCGGCGGGTCAAGGCGCCGTCGATGCCGGACGCGACGCCGATGAGCAGGACGTCCTCCACGAGGAGCGAGAGACGACAGCAGGGCAAGACGGAACCCGTGTACTCGTCCTCGCCCAGCCGAGAACGACAGCTTCCACCGTCGCCGAGACCACCTCACGTGGATCCGGTCCGGCAGCTGGCGGGCACGCCTCCACGCGCCATACCCCAGCCGTTAGGACACCATCGCGAACGACGGCCGTCCATCCACTCGGCAGCCACCGCGCCCACCCCCGAGGCGATTCACGCCGCCCGCCCGCCCTCGCGGACGTTCACCCCCAGTTCCCACGAGCAAAAACGACGGTCGCTGCGAAGAGCGTCGGTGGACGAGACCCCGGCCGTCGAGCGGACGCCGGCTCACGATTCGCACACCCGGGAGGCGATGGCGGAGGCGGAACAGGCCGTGCGTGACGCCCGCGAGTACGTCCTCGTGGAGAAACGAGCGGTGGAGGTCAACGCTCTGGCTGACGAATTGGCTGCCAATCCCCGATTGCAACCTAAGCACTCGTCGCTCCCCTCGCGGACAGGGCAGATGACGAGGAGAGCGACGACACAGGGTCCGCCCACGTCAGCCACGGGTGCGGTGCCCTCGTCGCCTTCGCGCGCGGTGCAGATAGCCCAGGGACGCCCTCGACCCGACGCTCTGCCCCTGAGGCAGAATTCCTTCGGGAGATCCTATGGAAGCCCCTCGGCGACATCGGCGATCGCGAAAGCGCTTCACGGAGCCAGCCTGAGGATGTTCGGTGTGGGCTGGAATCCGGCCCTGGTGACCAAAGGAGTGTCGCCGCCGCAACTGTACCACGCGTTTCCTGCCTACCCCACGCCTCCCGGCGTCGCAGGCCTGATCGGGGACGGTCGAGCGTCTGGGCCTGTTGACGAGGATCTGAGGGCGGTCAACGTGATCGAAGAATCCGCAACGCGAAGCGATGTGGTCTACGGGTTTGCCGAAGTCAAGTATAAGCAGCTCATCCCGCTCGCGCCGTCCATGGACCACGGACTTGGTGGCGCCACGGCCGCGAAGGCCACGGACGGGGACGAAGACGATGGTCTGACTGTCGAAGCCGTGGTCGCCCTGTCGGAAGAGGCTCTCGTTCTCTACGTCAAGGCCCTCTCGCTCCTCGCCAAGTCGATGGACATCGCTGGTGCCTGGTAACCGCAAGCAGCGCCACGATGCTGTGCATGTGGCACATGTTTCGCCTAACAACGCCGCGGCGAGCAATCGGATCAACAGTGCCGTGCAGTGGGTGCGAAGCCGGTTCAACGAGGTGCTCGAGAAGGCCGAAGTCGTCCGGTTAAAGCTTCTCGATGCGCAGAAGAAGCTACCGGCAGACCACCCGGGCCATCCCAGCAACCACGCCACGGCCTCGCGGCTGGGCGGCACGTCGTCTACGGATGGCGTTCACCTGAGCTCGGGCATCGGCGGAGAAGCTCATGTACGATCGGGCGCTGGAGATGAGTCGCACCGCAGCCATCAACGAGATTGCCAACGAGGATCTATCAGGATGTGAGATATCTTACGTTACTGCCATCCGAATGCTGGAGGCCGTCTTGGAGAATGACGATGAGGTGTCACCTCCGCAGCGGAAGCGTGCTTCTACGCTCCAAGAGGGGCGCGAGAAGAGGGACGAAGAGGGCATGGTCAATGGCATCAACATTGAGGATCGACAGGCGGTGATGAAAGGTATCTGATCTGATCTCTTCGCATCTACTCCCACATTACACTTTGCATCTGTTCTGGTAATCTCAGGCCGTCTAATCTCACACAGTTGTCCAAACGATCCGCTCACGCATGTCGGCTCTCAAGCGGAAGATGCAGCTGATTGAGAAGCATCGAAGCCTTCCTCCTTCCTCCTCGCCCCGACCGCCGAGCATCGTGCACAGTGGTGGCATGACACCCACTGTTGCCAACACGCCGCCACACTGAACCGCACGTGGCGCTCCGCCCCGACTTACGAACAGCCAGCCTGTTCCGTTGTTGTACCGAAGCCAGCATGGATGGCTGGAAACCAACCCGCGGCTTCGAAGATGCGCATCGCCTCGCCATCGACTCTCGATCGGCGTTTTCACGTCAACGACGACGTGATCAAGATTGAGCCTTACCAAACCCAATTTGCATGCTTGCCACCTCTTGCCATTCTCCGGTCTGTCAGACGTTTAGATGCGCGGGCCATCTTCCTCCTCCCCCCTCTCATTTGCGCTTCCTCGGCTGCATATGTTCCTACAGGCGTTTTCTCTCTCTATTCGGTTCGGCTCTTGCTCTCACTTGCCTTTCTTCTCGTACGTACCAAAACATGTGAAATTGGGATGGACGTTCGCATTTTTCGCTTTCTTTCTTTTTTTTTTCGATCATTTCAAGTCAGGACTGGGCTGGGCTGGGGCTGGCGCATTCGGGGTACAGGGCTTGGCTTGCGATGATCACCCAGTCAGTCGGTCAGATACATACGGCATGGATGGATGGGTGGGTGAATGGATACATGGGCGCCAGGCGAACGATCGAGCAATCGAATGAATGGAAATGAAGCAAAGCAGATGATCAGGCTTGGCCTGGCTCTGTTGGTGTATACCCTGCTTACTCATCTCTCTTGTTTTCTTTGCTTTCCGTGATTGATTGACTGGTCCTACGGCTCCTCGCTCACGTGATCCGCGGACCGTTTTTTCTCAGCAGACAGAGGCGACGGAATACATTCTGGATGGATGCCTCCGCAGGAGAAGCAGAATCGTCGTCAATGACGGGGTCGCATAGCTTAGCATAGCATAGCATAGCATAGCATAGGCAGGTTGGGTCGGGCATAGATAGGATATGATAGGATAGGATAGGATAGGATAGCATGAATGGATCGTCATGCATGGCTTGGGCGGATGCAGATATGCTCTCTCACTCACTCCCTTTGTATGTATGGATGGAAGACCTTTCTTTGTATCTATGGAAGACCTTTGCATGTATGTATGGATGGAAGACCTTTCTTTGGATGGATGGAAGACCTTTGGATGTATGTATGGAAGATCTTTCTTTGGATGGATGGATGGAAGACCTTTCTTTGGATGGATGGAAGAATGGAAGACCTTTCTTTGTATGGATGGAAGAATGGAATGGAATGGAAGAATGGACTGGACTGGACTGGACTGGACGGACTGGACTGACTGACTGACTGACTGACTGCATGGGAGTGTACCTCGGCCGTTTTTTTGGCACGGATGGAGAGGGGTTTATGTTATTTACTTTGTGTGCTGTTTGGGGGCTGTTTGTGGGCTGTTTTTGTAGAGAGAGGTTTGTAGAGAGAGGTTTGTAGAGAGAGGTTTGTAGAGAGAGGTTAGGTAGGTTAGGTAGGTTAGGTAGGTTAGGTAGGTTAGGTAGGTAGGTAGGTTGGTAGGTTAGGTAGGTAGGTAGGTCTGTAGGTAGGTTGGGTTGGTAGGTTAGGTTGGTAGGTAGGTTAGGTAGGTATGTAGGTGGGTGGGAATGGAAATCGTTGGATCTGCAGTTTGGGTGTACTGTATGTAATGCGTGTGATGTGATGTGATGTGATGGGCTGGGCTGGGCTGGTGGATGAGTGGGGGGGAAAGGGGGTTAAGCTATGTTATATATCGGGTATTTTTTATTTACCTACTGTGTGTGTGTGTGTATATGTGTATATGTGTGTTTGTGTGTTTGTGTATACATACCTAGCTACAGTAACTTGAGGTGCATATATAGTATATACTGTACAACACGTCTGTACTTACTTATGTTGGTTTTGATAGAGTATAGTTTAGTAGAGTAGAGTATTGAATAGTATTGTATTTCAGGCAGGTATTATGCTGTACTGTGCTATACTTTCCTGTCGTGGTTACTTGCTTGCTTGCTTGCTTGCTTGCTTGCTTGCTTGCTTGCTTGCTTGCTTGCTTGCTTGCTTGCTTGCTTGCTTGCTTGCTTGCTTGCTTGCTTGCTTGCTTGCTTGCTTGCTTGCTTACTTGTGTATGATACTGGATGTATGATACTGTACTGTAAATGTATTAATGGGCTGCCTTCCCACAATTATTCTGCGGGCACTCGAATTAGATGTAGATATATGCAATACAAATACAAACACCATTACAAATACAAATACAAAAATGTATCAATCCCATCTCCCCCATACCCGTCCTCTTTTCCCTTCTTTTTTTTCCTTTTCCTTTCCCTTTCCTTTTCCTTTCTTTTTTTTCTTCTTTTTTTTTTTT